>NW_004624825.1:3586816-3652245 GCF_000247695.1 Heterocephalus glaber | reverse complement strand
GTAGGGGAAGGGAAAAAAGGGAAAGGAAAAAATATGAAAAGAGGAAGAAAAATGGAAACAAGGTCTTTGCAAATAGGGAAGGGTGGAGGGGGTGAATGGAGGGCAAGGGAAAGGGAAAAAAACAACAACCAAGATACTCATGTAAAGGTACAAGATCCCAATGATGAATGTAACTGTATTTTATACCTAAAATGTACCAATAAACTTAATGGGGGGGGGACGATGAGGCTGTGGCTGAGACCCACCCCGCCTGCAAATTAGTTGATATTTAGCCTCTAGGAAACTGCTCTTCCAGCAGGTAATTGAGGTTCATGTCAGGAGGAAAGAAACCTAAATCAATGAGATCCTCCTCCCTCATGCTTCGTTTAGCTTCTACAAGTTGACTTGTATCAAGATGGTAAAGGCTGCAAGTTTGGAGCAAGAATTAGTTGTGGAGTCTTGATCACAGACCCTAATGTCATTCATACAACTTTCAGGCACATAATTAGTGAATACCTGACAGCAGAGAATGCCTCCAGGATGATCACAGTCTGGTGATTGTCAAGATAAAGGGCTAGAGGGGATGGGGAGGTCTGAGAGGCCCCAAGGCTTTGGGGAGGATGGTCAGGGAAAGTTCATTAAAGGAGTGAGCCAAAAGCTGAAGTATAAGTAGGTGAGGATAGAAGGAGCAGGAAAGAGAGAGCCTGGAGGAAGGGCTGCTGGGGTCATCCTTGTGTGGAGAAGACAGAAGCACTGGACTAAAAGGCAGAAAAATGCAGAGGCCAGAGAACATCATTGCACAAAAGCAGAAGCACACACTACTAGAGAAAGACCCCATCTGTTTTAGTCAGGGTTTGCAAGGGAATAGATTTAATACAGAACACATATTTTATAGGATTATTTTGTAATATTCACCCAAAAAGTCAAATGCAGAGGAATGAAAGAGATCTAACCGCACACTAGAGATCTGAAGAATCCAGCCAAGGATCCCACAGCAATGTCCCATACAAGTTCAGCTGAAGGCCTAAAGTCCAAGGCAATGTCCTCCATGAGTCCAGACAGAGGCCTGGAGCCCACAGCAATGTCTCATGCTTCTCTGTATCGAGGATCTGCATCAGGAAGGCCCAAAGACCAGTGGTGGAAGCTAGAAAGCCTGAACTGGCCAGGTGAAGGATTTGTGCCACCAGGCTAAGGGATCTGCACTGGAGCCAGGAAGCAACCCTCAAGGTGAAGATCAGGGCTCCCCTGACGAGAACAGCAGCTATTCCTAGTGACACCAAGGACTTGAGCTCTTCCTCCCATGAGAACAGCCAAGTTCACATCAGGAAAACCAGCCATGGCAAGCTTCTCCTAGAAAATCAACAGCAACTGGTCTTCCCCTCCAGGTCTCTTTTTATGCCATTGGCAACAATGCTCAGGTGGGTCTTCCATGCCCAGAACCACCCTGATTCAGTTCAGCTGGGCGTTACAAGTTGACCATTAGTCAATCCCCCATACCATCTAAGTCCATTTGTGCTGCTATACCAGAATACTACAGACTGGGTGCTTTATAAGGAACAGAAACTTATTGGCTCACATTTCTGGAGCCTGAGAAGTCCAAGATTGAGGAGCCTCATCTGGCAAGAGCCTTCTTTCTGCACCATTCCAAAGCAGAAAACAAAAGAGTGAGAGTGAAAGTGAAAGTGAGAGGGGGCTGAATTTGCCCTTTAATGAGAAATTTGCTCTTGCAATAACAATAATAACAGTCTATTCATGCCCTAATCATTTCTTGTTCTCTTTCTGTTTTTCGTTTTCTTTTCTTTTTTGGTGCTGGGGATGGAGCCCAGGACTTAATGCATGTTAGGCAAGGTGTTGAGCTATAGCCACGGCCCCTGAATACATCCCCTTAGGCTCTACCTTCCATAACTGATGCACTGAGGATTAAGTTTCCAACACATGCTTTTGGAGGGACACATTCAAAGCACAGCAGACCTTTACTGGTCCAATCTCTTAACTTACAAATGGGGACAAAGGCTCAGAGAGGAATTAAGCTTTCTGGAGGGTAACATTAAGAATCATGACTTAAATGTTAACTGAAACACCTTTGAACTCTAATAATCACAATCTTTTGGTCCAGAGAGGTTGTGAGCATGCCTATTTTATGGGGAAATTAAGTGAGCAAACAATCTGGCTGAGGCCACCCAGCTGGTTAGTGCAGAGTACGAATGGGAAATCACACTGCAGGTATGCAAATCCTACGTGAGCTGCTCCATGCCAATTTTGTGCCAGGACATACTGCCTCCATGCCAGTTTTGGAGATCTATACCAGTGGTGCTTACACTGTGCAGCTCAGGAGAGCTACCTGGGGTGGTTTTAAAGCCCCTGTGCTATATTGAACCCAGCGCACTTCTGCCAGCATCTCTGGGCCAGGACTCAGATGATCTCCAGGTGACCCAGTGTCTTGTCCTTGTAGGCCTTGAGGATCTTATTAACACAGATTCTAGGGTTTGGCCACGACACTGAAATTTTTAAAAATTTTAATTGACACATGAAAATTGTATTGTATTATATATTTACTGGGTATAATGTGGCATTCAATACATGTATACATGTGTAATGATCAGATCAGGGTAATTGGCATATCAATCACCACACACATTTATCATTTCTTTGTGTTGGGACCATTAAAAATCCTTTCTACTAGCTATTTTGAGATATTCAATTAATTGTTGTCAACGATAGTTCTGTAAAGCTCTGCAGGTGATGCTGATGTGCTGCTAGGAGGCAAAGCAGTTAGCAAGGAGTCTACACCTCTCTTTCTCTCTCCTCTCTTACACACATACACCTATCCTATCCTGGTCTAGGTGTTTAAAATCATGCTTCAACCCAAGAGGAATTTTCCAAGGAGGACACAGTCCCACAGATGGTGGCTGCTCGAGGTAACTGGCTGCTGCCCCCACACCCATACCCTGACAGACGCAGTGGGCCCAGAGCAAGCCAAGTGCTAGGTCACATTATTTAAAGAGGTACTTGCCCTCAGATTCTTGCAGGTGCTGACACCACACTTGCACAAATCTGCGTCAGTGCTCCTGCCTCCCTGGGTACCTCACCTCACTCATCCTGAACCTGCTGAGCAGGCCTGCTCTCCTGAAAAGCCTTGGAACCTTCCAGTGTTCTCACCTGTATCTTCTATTTACTTCCAGAAGGCAGTTGCTACCCCTGCCTTTTCAGTACCTCATTCTTGAGCTCCATTCCACCCTCCAAAGCACGAAGCAACTTCCTGAAATACAGGTTTCGGAAGGATGGTCCCTGAACTGGCAGGGTTAATATCATCAGAGCTTCTTAAATGCAAATTTACAGGCCTCCAACCAGTTCTACTGAGTCATAATCTGTGGTGGGGCCCACTATGGGTCATGAAACAAGCCTCCTAGCTAATTCTGAAGCCTTCTCAGGTTCAGGACCCACTGCCCTGGGACTGAAGAGCTCAGCAGCTCTAGTTTGCAGGCCTGGCTCTGCTCTGGCTCCTGGTGACAGGAGCTTCTAGGCCTGCCCACCCCCCCTCTATGAAGGAGGAGGAGATGACTGTGGGAGACGCGTGCAACGGCTCCTTTGGCCCTGTCTTCTTGGCCCCCCGCCCTTGTGGGACGTGCTCACCAACCTCACTCTGCTTCAGCCTAAAGTGCCCCCCGCAAGTTGCCCTCCTGGCAGCTCCTGGCCCAGGCAGTGCATTGCAGCCTCCACTGTCTCCACGGACATCATTAGCTGAAGAGGAGCTGGCAGAGCAGGTCTGACTACAGAAGTGGAGTCTAAACAAAGAGAGGAATCTCTGCAGCCATGGCCACACCAGGAGAGGCCCTGTGAGCTCCAAATACAATGGGCTCCACAGAAGCCTGGCTGAGGGTCACCCTGCCAGGACAAGGGCAACTGGGAAGGGGCTCAGGAAGTGCACATTCCTGGGGCTGGAGATGGGGGTAACTCTAAATGTGCATCCTCAGGGTCCTGCATCCACAGTTAAGGCTTAGGTAGCCTAAACGCTTCGCTGAGTCCCTCATTCAGCACCCAGACCCCAGTACCTTGCAACCTAGAATTAGCACTGTGTGGGTGAGAGGCAGGAAGAGAGAGAGAGAGAGAGAGAGAGAGAGAGAGAGAAACCAGACTTAGACCCTCCCCTAGAATAAGAGGCCAGTAAGAGCTGGTGTTCGTGGAGCACCACCTGTTTCATCCATTCTTGTTGCTGTAAGAAAATGCCTGAGATTGGGTAACTTACAAAGACCAGAAATTTATTTCTCACAGTTTTGCAAATGGAGGAGTCCAAGGTTAAGGTGCTGGCAGTTAGGGCCTGGTCTTACTTCCCAAGGTAATGCCTTGAATGCTACACCCTGTGGAGGAAAGGACCACTCTGTCCTTGCATGGCAGAGAAACAGAAAAGAGAGAACCCTCTCCTGCAAGCCCTTCTCAAAATGGTATTTATCCATTCACAAGTGTGGCACCTTTACGTCCTCAACATGCCCCATTAGGCTCTATGTCTCAATACTGTGGCACTGGAGAATAAATCCCCCAGATGAATTTTGGTGGATATATTCAAACCATAGTACTTATTATGCATTAGGTCATTCTAACTGTTTTACCTGCATGCACACATTTAATTCTCATAGCATTATGATACTATGACTGCTATTATGATTAATTATTACTTGTAAGTACTCTCAGAATGCTAATTTTAAAGAGAAACCAACCAGGACACAAAGAGGTTAGGTACTTGTGCTGATAGGTGCAGAGTTGGCTGTGGAACCCAGGTGGTCGGTCTAGCCACCAGGTTGTCCCCCTCCCTCTCCACAGGTGGGCATGCACCATGAGTAAACTTATTAAACAGCAGGATCAGTACAGAGTCAGAAACCAGACTCTCTCCTCAGGATGTGACAGGTCCTTTCCCTGTTTTAAGCCTCAGTATCTGCCTCTCTAAGGGGAGATAATAAATCCTGTGGGAACCTCCTCCCTCACCGAGCTGGGCTGAAGATTAAGTGGGGGATGGAGGTGATTGGGGGCAGGAACTTAAGAGGAAGGAGGGCTGCCCTGGGCTTCCGTTTACCTGAGCTCACATGTCTTGTCCGTGCTCATAAGTCAACTGTAATGACACTACCACCTGTCATTTGTCTGCCTCTTTACAGACAGTGCCTTGACCTGGTTGCAAAACTCAGGGTGTCTAAGAAGGAAAGGAATTCTCAGCAGATGCGCAAAGGCAGCCGGAGCCAGTAGTGGCTCCTCTCTCTACTTTATATTTGAAATTTCTCATAATAGAATCAACAAAAAATTCGTGGAGGGGGACCTAGCTGGCATCATGGATCCACTGTCTGCATTCTTTTCTTCTATGCCATAATATGATGGAACAAAGGCTGAATCTCACCAAGGATACAAACCACTGATGTCCCCATTCAGGCCCCATTGCTCAGTGCAGATGGTGGCCCCTCTGCAGATATCATGGGAAGGTAGGAAGTGCTCAAGCCTGGATGGGCCAGGCAGTTAGTTCTGGGCTTGCAGCCTTGGACCAGGCCCCAGGAGTCTAGCTATCTATCCCCTGCCTGGCAGCCCCTTCCCCAGCCTACACTGAATGGGCTCAGAGAAAGAATCAGACAGGTGGCCATGGGTGTTCAGACCTGCTCATGGAACAATTGGAGGTATTGGGTGAGAGACAGGAACATTTACAAGGGAGTGGGGACTCCTGGAACAAAAGAGGTGGAGACACCTAGCCCTTCTTTATGAGTATTACAATTACTGGAGCATACCTGGTGGCCTTGAGTAGTTCTCAGTGAGGCCTGATGACAACATAAGGGGTGGAGGGCCCCAAAAAGAATTCACCAAGAAGGAAGGGCACCAGCAGCTGGCACTGGCATGGACACTGTATGGGAAGGGACATGAGCCCCAGGTCTGGGAGATGAGCATGGCTGAGCCCTCTTATAAACCTAAGCATTAACCAGCAGATCTGGACTTAGAGATTTATCTAAGACAAATGAAAACATACGACCACAAAAAATTGTTTAAAATAAAGTGCATAGTAGCTTTATTCATAATAGACCCAGACTAGAAACATTCCAGGTATCTATCAATAGGAGAAGGACAAATGGTGGTCCATCTATGCAATGGAATGCTACTCAATGGATAGACACAAGCTGCTGGTGCACATGGTAATGTGGGTGAATCTTGAAAACAATGGGCTAGCTGAAAGATGCTTTACATGGTAAGACTCAATTTATATTGTGTTCTAGAACAAACGAAATGAAAGAAAAAAATCAGAACAATGTTTTCAAGGGAGAGGTGGGGGAGTAAGGGTCGAAGAAGAAAGTTGCTGGCACGAAGGTCACATTCTTTATCTTGATGGTGGGTTTGTGTTACACAAGTGAATGAATTGGCAAAACTCTTGGAATAACAGACATAAGGTGTGTGCATTGATTATATGAAATTTTACCTTGAAAACCTGTAAACACATATGGAACCCTGGTTGATGATATACATATTGAAGTATTTCTAGATAAAGCATATTGCTGTCTGTACCTTATTTAGAAATGCATCCAAAAACTAAGATGGATAGACAGGTGATGGATGGATAGATGGATAGGTAGAGGAAATAAGGCTAACTGTTAAGTTTTGTAGGTCTGTAAGTGGTCACTTTACTATTTTTTCAACTTTCCTGTATGTTTGAGAATTTTTGTAACAGAGTATTGTGGAAAATAAACTGATGCTAATTATATTTCTTAGCTGGATCCTGACTGACCTAGTCTATGTGCGTCCATTAATTTATGCAAGAATTCTTCTATTGATTGACATTCAGGCTGACGTTGTTCTCTCTTGCTAGCAAGGGTACAATCCTTATTTGCGCCTTTTTGTGAATGTGCAAGACTGTATCTCTCAAAGGCCTTGAAATGGCTTTGCTGGATGAAAAGGTCTCCATCACTTTTTTTAAAGATCTATTTTTCAACATAATAAAATTTATTCACCAGTTTTTCCCACCCAGAGCTCAGTATACCTCAGTATAACATTCGATGAAACTTTATCTTTCTGAAAATTGCTTTTTCAAGCCAGATGTAGTGGCACAAGCCTATGATACTGGCTACTTGGGAGGCAGAGGAAGGAGGGTGGCCAAGTTCAAGACAGCTCAAGTAATTTAGTGAGTTCCTTCACATGATCTAAGATCACTGTATGAGCATTGATTCCTGATACTGTCTCGTGTAAGCGCTGAAGCTGGGAAAGGTAGATCCTGCTGACCGTCAACTCCTGTTCCTGAGTGCCCACCCCCAGCCCTCTGGTGCACTTGGGTAATTTCAGTGCGGTCATGTTCACAACAGCCTACATCACAAGCAGCGCTACTTTATCTCCTCTGTCCTGACTGGCCCCCTCCATCACTTTATAAGGGGCCAGGGTACCCCTCTCCCAGAGTGGGAAGTGATTTACTGAGGCTCACACAGGAAGTCCAAGGTGGACCTGGGGTCCTGATTGCATGCTTCTGGTACAAAAGGTCAAGGCCTTTCCTTGCTTCATTGGCCTCCAACAAATACAGCTGAGGAGAGACAGAAGTGGCAGAGACTTTTGGGTTAGGGTAATAAGATCTTTAGAGGAAAGGAGGAAAGGCCCAGAGAAGGTGGCCACTGTCAGCCTCAACATCACGAAGGCCTACATACCTACCCAGGAGGTGCAGCAGAGAAGCAGGTGGCAGAGAGGAACATTGGTGTCCTAGCCAGCTGATGATCACCTACCATAAGAGAGTAGTCCAGGCTCGTAGAGAAGACAGTGTTCTTGCATACAAGAAGCTGCCCCTCAGATCTGGAAGTACCTTCCACAAACTTCTGGGGATACCAGGGGGCAGTGAATACACAAAAATAGCTAGGTCAAGTAGGCTGGGCTCTGCTCTTCTCTTATCAGTATCTTGGCAGTTCTCCCAAAAGAAGGAAAAAAGATGAGCAAGAGAAGACCAGAAGTAAGGAGACCCCAGAGCCCAAGGACAGACAGGAAGGAGGTGTAAGGAGCAGGGAGCTACTTAGAGTGGAAAGGAGAGTGTGTGATAGTGTTGCTCAGTCAATCCACACCCAATGCGTGGGGCAGAGAGCAATGATGGATGTCTTTTTAGACATTATGAGTGTCAGAGGCAGTTCTTGATGACTTGAAGACAAATTTCTTGATATAGAAGAAAGCAATCAACTAAAAACCCCAGTTCCCCCAAGCCCTTAAGCTTAATTTCAAATTTTAATATCCTAATTGTAAATCCAAATTCCTTTAAACAATCTCATTACAACTCATTTAATAAAATTCCTTTAAGCATTTTGAAGTGCATTTATAAATTTGACATATCCTGTTTTTATTTGGAACACTTCAAGTGCCTGACCTAACAAGCAAAGCCTTTCCAAGCACTTAAATTACTCTTAGAAATTTAATAAATCAGAATCATAAATATGGTGAATCTTAGGTTCTCATAAACATTCCAATACTGTTTACAAAACTAATCAAATTTTCCTACAACTTTTAATTTAAAAATCACACATCTAAAAATCAATTACCCAATTACACATTTACAATGTAATCTCAGACATGTCAAATTCTCTCACACACCACAAACCCTGCAAAAATACCAAATATGTACAGATCATTTCTAAATTTAACACAAATACATTAAAGTTATGGGTTAAATCAACTTTATTATTTAACATATGCCTTCCGGAGGTTTTAAAGACCCCTTTTCACTAAAGGAATTGCTTTCTCAGCCCAAGAGAATTGAGGTGGCCACCCAGCAACACCCCTCATTTCCAGAGAGCTGAAGTTCCTACCAGGGGTGTGGGTACGATCTCACAGGCCTATGGTTGCTGTTGCTCAGAGCTTGTGGCTGGCACTGGAGACTTAAAGCTATAATCATCCTAGGTGATTGCTGTCATGCACTTTTTAATGTGAGATTAGTGGATTCCAAGCCCATTCTGTTCAAATGCAGTTGGACTCATAATACAGGCCCTTTAGATTCAAATTATAACATTATCTAAAATATGTATCTAATTTGAGTTTGCAACAGCTCCTTGGGGTCATGCTGCATCTAGTTTTTTCCAATTAATCAATCATTTATTTCAACATCTATTGAAATTTCTTCTTTTTCATCTTTTCATTTCTGGCAGGGTCATTACTTGCAACAAAATTTAAAATAATGCCTGATTGGATTCTAGCTGACTCCATGCCTTTGCCTGGCTCAGTGGTCTGTTGACTAAATTAATTTTACGGCATTGCATCAAAAGGTGGGATAAGCCAGCAGAGATATTCTGGTGGTCATGGAGGGTCCCTTATGGAGAGACTGAGGTAGGACAGAATTGAGTGATAGTTGACTGCATCACAACATTCACACCAAGGCCATGCTTCCCTGAGTTGTTCCCAGCTGAAGACTAAGCACAGTGGGAACGCTGCAGCTTTTTATCCCCACCCATTGTGTAGTTTTTCTAACAGGCCAGCTTTGCTAGGGAACTTCCCAAGATGCATGCCAACCTCTTCTTAGAACTTCACTGGATCTGACCTCTGTCTTCTTGAAGATTTATCTTTCTTGCTCTCCCTGCACAGATGTTAGCCCTGCACCACTGTCTTAAGGTGCTCTCTCCATTTGTCCTTCTCAGATATTTATTCTAATAAGTCTCTTGCATATCTACCCCTGTTTTGGTGTCTGCTTCTTAGGGGTCTTCACCTAGCAGAGGTGGGACATGAGAACCCAGGCAGAAGTAGGGTGTGGGGTTTGGAGTCCGGCTCACTCAGTGGCTTACTGTGTGAAGAAGCACCCATCTCAAGTGGAATGTGGAGCACTGATAGTCTGTGACACAAGGTGGTGGCTCAGTTGCTGAAGATTTCACAAGTAGTGACCTGAGAAAATGTCACACTAGAGGACAGCACCTTCGATGGTACAATGACACATGAATATGAAGGATGTACAGAGAGCAAGCATTTCTTCCTTGGGAGAAGAGACTGCGGAACCTGTGTATTTCCTCCACCAAGTCCTAAAAGAATCAGGAACCCTCTCCTCAGGAGCTGCTCCCACTTTCTCATTTGCCAAGGTAAAAATAGGCTTAAATCCTAGAAGAGTCTGGTTTGAGACATGCCAAGCCTGATAAAGGAAGAAAGGGTTACACCTCCAAGAGGTGCAAGATTAGCTCTGAGATTGGATTTTGAGGGTGTTTGAATAGGAGGCTGAAATGTAAGACTGAATACCAGTTAATTATTTGTCCTGGAGGCACTGTTTCAGGATACTGAGCTTTAACACCCCAGCAGGCACTCTAGGGTTAGAGACAAATTCACTAAGAGCTAAGGTTGCTCTTAGAAGAAGCCTGGCATCAGTGTTGCCAACCTAGGGATGCCTAGGTTGCCTGGGAAGGTGGGAGAAGGAGGAATACAAAGGTCCATGGAAGTGGTCATGCTGGAAAGGCTATCTTCTGTGAGGCCAGAAGATCTGCTAGAGGTTCACATTCCAAGGGTCACCTCTATACATCAAGCTGTTCTGGTGATGGGGTTCTCTGCATTCCTAAGTAGTCACTCTCCTCTCCCATCCAGGCTGACATTTGGAGAGGTGATCTCAGACCTCGGTTTGTAGATAACCACAGGGAGCATGATTTTAGAAGCAATGCTCATCATGTGGCAGGGGCAATATGGTACCAACCAGTCAGGGTAGAGCAGCAGAGAGTGGGCATGAGCCACAGGAAGGCATGGAAGTATTAACAGAACACAGCAGTTGTTATGTTTGTGTCTCCTCCAAATTCTTATGTTGAAAAGCAAATTCCCAATGTGATGGTATTTGGAGGTAGGGCCTTTGAGAGGTAATCAGGTTTAGAAGAGGTCATAAGGTGGAGCCCCATGATGTGATTAGTAACTTTGTAAGAAGAGGAAGAGACCATAGTATCCTCCCCTCCCCCCTCTCTCTCTGCCACATGAAGATACAGCTAGAAGACAGCTTTCTGCAAGCTGGGAAAAGGACTTCTTCAGGAATGTGATCTGCAAATACTTTCTCTTGAACTTCTCAGCCTCTAGAAATGTAAAAGATGAATGTCTGTTCTTTAAGCCACACAGTCCATGTTGTTTGTTATATCACCCTGTTAGCTTTCCATTACTGTAACAAATACCTGAGATAATCAACTTATAAAGAGGAAAGATTTATTTTGGCTCACAGTTTTGGAAGTTTCAGACCATGATCAATTGGCCCTGTTGCTTTTGGGCCTGTGGCAAAGCAGTGCATCATGGCAGGAATGTGTGGTGGAGCAAAGCCCCTCACCACATGGCCAAGACTTGAATACACGAGGTGAGGGTCCTACTATTACCATCAAGGAACACCCTAAATGACTGGAAGACTTCCTACTAGGCTTTACCTCTTGTCATTTTTACTATCTCTTAATAGCACCAAGAAAAGAACCATGCACTGGCGGACATTCCAAATACAAACATAGCATAGTCCAAGGAGACAGAGATGGCATCCCTAGGGGCAAAACAGATGAGTGGCTAACAAGAGTGCCACATCACATCTGCAATCAGAAGAGATGCAAAGGCAGGAGCTGAGCGTATCCTGGATGAGGATGGCGTCCCAATAACAAACAAGATAAGTTCACTCACTTGGTGCACAGACCTGGGTCAGTTTTCATTTCTAGAACACAGTCACTAAGATAGGGATGGGTCACTACATAGAAGGACCTCCAAGTCCCACAGTAACTGTGTACTTGGGTGACTCCTTTTTTCTCTCCCAAAGGATCTACCTACTTGCTCAGTGACTGGGAAACTATACAATCTTTGTTGCAATGGCTCAGCTCTGTTGTTGGACTGGGAATGCAGATGCAGACAATAAATAAATGATTGTGGCTGCGTCCCAACACTTTATCTGTAGACATTGAAATTTGAATTTTATATCATTTTTACATTTCACAAAATATTTATTCTTCTGACTTTTCCTTCAACTATTAAAAATATATATAAACCCCTGGGCCAGGGATTTAGCTCAGTGGTACCATACCTGCCTAGCAAGCACAAGGTCCTGAGTTTGATCTCTGGTACCAAAAAAAAGAAAAGATAAAGAAAAAAATGTATAAACCTGGTTGCCAGCTGGTGGGAAGTGATTGGATCATGAGGGCTCTAATTTCATTGGTGGGTTAATGCACTGATGAATTCATAGCTCAGTGGGCTTATTAGGAGGTCATCTAATTTGATGAAGCAGGTCCCTGGGGCCTTGGTATTGAGGGATATATTTTGTCCCTGACGTCTTCCTCGCTGGATCTCTTCCTTCTTTCCCTGCTCCCAGGCTGCCATGAGGTGAGCAGTTATCTTCCACTGTGCCCTTCTGCCAAGATGTTTCTGGCTCACCACAGGCCTAAAGCAATGGTACCCACTGACCATGGACTGAAACCTCTGAAACTGTGAATTGAAATAAACCTTTCCTCCTTTAAAAAATGAATGTGTGTGTGTAATCTGTGCAAAACCGGACAGTGGGCAATATATACGAGCCAATGAGCCATAATGTGGCAACTCTAGTTCTAGTGTGTTGACATTTTTTTAACTTAACATTTTAAATTTAAAAAGTTAGCATCACCTTCAAAGAAACAAGTAACATAAATGATCACAAGGGGCCAGTCGTAGTTAAATAAGATGTGTATGTGTGTGTGGGGGGGTGGGGGATGGGCCACACTGGAACATGAATTTCTTATACTCAAAGTAAAACTGTATTCCTATATAACAATATGCTTCTTTCTGTTAGTACATGTTTTCTACGGGACAGATACAACCCTTGGGCATCAGTTTGCAACCTCTGTGTCTGTTCTTGTCATTTTTTCAGCTCACTCATGTGCGAGGTTTTGAAGAGAAAAATGACCCTCATGTGTCCAGCCCCTCTTAAGATTCTCAAATTCACTCCCTTCTTTGTAAACACCAGCAAATTTAAGTCTAGGACAGGGACTTGCCTAAAGTAATAAGCTGCTGTATCAGAACTGGAATTCGAATCCAGTTCAGCCTAAGTCGCAACCCAGTGATGGGACTTCTACATTCTTCCCTGCATCCCTACTAAAGCTCAAAACAACAGGATGCTAAGGCTGGCAAAGTGCAGCCAGTCGCTGCTCATTCTGGCTGCATCACTTAATTAATTCATCCACCGACTGGCCGAGTGGATGAGGAATGAGTCAGCTGACATTCTGAGTAAGCAGCTCCCGGCTGCCTCCTGCCAGCCAGCGCTGCCCTATATTTGAAGGTCAGAGCTCAGAGCCCAGCTCTCCATGTGGAATTTAACCATGAGGGCCCATATGACAGCAGCAGCCAGACTGAGGGCAGAGAGAGGTACCCACAGACTCAGAGCCCCAGGCACCCGATGCAGCGTGGCCACCTTTCCACCTTCTCATGTGGGACTCAGATGATTTAAATATCACAGCCACAGGAGCCAAACACATATTTCAAAGTCACTCCAATTAGGAGGCTTGCAAAGCTGGACAGGCCCGACGGGTCCTTGAAGGCAGCATTAGGAACACATGCTGGATGAGAGAATGAGGGACCCATGACCACCAGGACCCAGTACCCAAGTACTCTTCTAAGGAACACAGGAAGCTCTGGCATTTTGGTAAACCCTCGTCCTTCTGTTAGCCACTGCTGTATAATGCACTGACAGGACCTTACTGGGCATATGGGGCTGCATTCTTCTGAGGAATGAGAGTTAGATAGAGGTGAAAATACCATGTGAACGGTAAAGAGCGAAACATCTTTGTGTTACTAAGAGTCCACAAGGTAGCCATTAATGGGAGAGACCATTATTTTCTATGGAGTTAAATGTGTGGTTGCCATTTCTGTTCTTGCTATTCCATGAGCAGAAGACAGTGTCATACCAGGTGGCTCGGAGGCAGAATGAGGACATTGAACAGTAGGAAGCTTGGGTACCAATAGGAGGACTTTTGTAACAGCTTTACAAAGAAGAGTGAGCTTGCCATTGCTGGGTAAGTCCAAGCCGAGGCTGGATTTGCCTGTGATGTTGGAAGAGCTCAGGCAGCTGAGGGAAGAAGGAGATTTGCACTGAATCCTTTCTCAGGTGACTTTCAGGCCTCCTAGTCTGAGTTTCAGATTTGGTAGCAGATAGAGGCGAGGGGTTGGCATAAAAGTGAGGCAGGGATGTAGGGACCTGGATCTAGACTGGACCAGACTGGGTCTAGAGTGGTTTAGATTGTGTCCAGACTGGGTCCAACTGGACTATGGCTCAGCTGCCTGGCCCCGTCCCTGCCCAGGCCCTATAGCCAAGGAGAAATGGCTTTGCCAGCTCTCGGCACCTGGGACTTTTCTAGCCACAGATTTCTTGTCAGATGGTCTCTTGTGAGGGAAGCCAGATGTTGAAGAGGTGGCCAGATTTGCTTATTCCTCCTCTCCAGGTGACCTTGTTGTCTCTTCTTGCACATGAAGGCTTGGAGCAAATTTGGAAACCATTCCTTGGAAACCATGAATGCTTCCTTTAGCTCTGGTAGTCTGAGAGCTTTCCACAGGATTAGGGTTAGGTGGTAGGATTTGCTGGGGGGACAGGGCCCCCTCTTCACAGATTCTGTTTTGTCACTTAGAGAAGCCCCTTCAGGGCCCAACCCCTGGTCTTCCCCCATCACCACCTCCCAGGCCCTGAAGGCCAAAGGTGAAAGTGTGGATTTGTACAGGAATGATTTGATTAGTGTCCCTGGTTCTGTTAGAGGTGAAGGATGAAAGGTGGTTGTCAGAATTATGCAAACATGCCTGTGTCCTTGGAGAAATCAGTCCAGTGTAATATCTTGGGCTTGTGATTAGTCTATGGAGAGCTAGGGCCTGCGACTCCTGAGGTGTCCTAACTACCTGATGGCCTGAGCAGTCCTGCTTGTGTTGGTGGCAGCCTGGCTCAGGGGAACAGTCCAAGCTCAGGCCCCGAACCTCCTCAGAGCAAAGCATGTTTCAGTTCCTCATCATACATAACTCCTTGCTGTGTAGGTAATTGTGAGACAAATGAAGATGATTAATTCATGAAGATCATATATGAAACTGAATTCACCATTTGCATATACCATTCTTTTTGAGCAGGGACAGCACTAGTCTTAGAGGTGGACACTGTAGGCTTACCATTCAGTACCTTTCAAGGGCCTCTTTCTGGGTCTGTGGCTCCTTCCTGCCTTTGTACTGTGTCTCTGATGGGCTGTACCCATGACTCTTCTCCAGTGACCTGCCCTAGGCTGCAGGAAACTTTTCCTGTGAGTGCAGACAGGCTGAGTGTGCCTTCCCCTTAGTGGGTGCCTGGGAGGGGTGGGATGTGGTGCTTAGTCTCCCCCACCCCTGTACACAGAGGATTGCCCCCAAGGCTTAACTTATACCCCAGAGGCCCGAGGGAGTAGGTTGAAACTGCCCTCTTTGTGAATCCCTGCAGACCCACCACTGTCCTAGGGGCTCCTACATCCCCTGCTCCTAGGACAGGGTCTGATGGGGTAGGAGCTCAGTAATTGTGGCATGAAACAAATTAATGAAGATATAGGAAGGACTCTAGAGATGTAGAAGCTGAGGCCCAATGCAGGGAAGGAGCTTGTCCAGGTCACACAGGAAGGCCACAGCTGAGCCTGAGCTAGAACCTTGGTTTCACCAACTCACAGTCAGGGGGTTCCCCACTGCTGAGCAGCCCTCCTAGCAATCTTGTTGCAAGTAAGGCAGAAGGGGTTCTGAGCCTCCAGAGGCAAAGTTAAAGGAACACAAAAGGTTACAGAGGGAATGGATGGGGAGAAGAAGGCATTGGGTAGAGCTTCCTGGAGGAGGGAACATTTGGGCTTGGCCTGGAATGATGAACAGTAGGTGGGGAGATAGCTGGGGCAAGGGCATTCTGGACACAGGGAACCACACAAACCAAAGCAAAAAAGCTAGAGAGAATAGAATGTGTTTGGTGTATTAGTCCATTTTCCATTGCTATAACAAAATACCTGAGGCTGGGTATTATATAAAGAAGAGAAGTTTGCCTTGTTCACTGTTCTGGTGGCTAAAAGTCCAAGATCAAAAGCATCTTTTGTTTGGCCTCTGAGAAGGCCTCACAATGAGTGGCATCATGGGCATACTTGTGAGAGGGAGCGATCACATGGTGAGACAGGAAGCAGCAGAGCTGTCCAGGGGTCAGGCTCACTCTTTTATAACAGCACTCATGAGAACTCCTGCAGTCAAATGAGAACTACTATTATGGTTTCAATCTTTTTTTTTTTTTGTGGTACCTGGGATTGAACTCAGGACCTTGTGCTTGAGAGGCAGGCTCAGTGCCATTGAACTAAATCCTCAGCCCTGTGGTTTTGATCTTAAATGTTCCCCAAAGGCCCATGTACAAAAGGCTTTGTTCCCAGCTGATGACACTGTTAGGAGGTGGCAGGAACATTAGGAGGTGGGGCCTTGTTGGAGGAGGTAGGTCACTGGGACATTCCCTTGATGGGCATATTGGAACCCTGAGTCCCTTTTCTCTTTTCCTCTGCTTCTTGCTTCCATGAGGTAAGCAGCTTTTCTCCTCCACACCCTTCCACCTCACCACAAGCCCAGAAACAACAGAGCAAGTGACCTTGGATTGAAGTCTCTGAAATCATGATCTCAAATAAATCTTTTCTCCTTTAAGTTGTCTGTCTCAGGTATTTTATCACAGTGACTGAAGGCTGGCTAACACAATGTAGTAGTCTTTTCCAAGAGCAGTGACCAATGACCCAGTTATCTCTCATTAGGCCTCACCTCTTAAAGGTCCCATTTCTCAACATTGCCTCATTAAGGACCAGGTTCTAACACATAAGCTCTTGTGGACACAACCATAGCATTTAATCAGAGACATCACAACTCAGGTCTGATGGAGATACCAATGAAGAGGACTCTATTGCCACAATGGCTAATCAGTGGGAATGGGTATCAGAGCATGGGAAGGGTAGGATCTGCAAGTGGGAGTGCCTACCTGGCTTCCAGTGTCCCTGTGGACAGACCCTGGACCTTATAGAGTTAATAGGAAGGCCCACCCATGAGTGAATACTCTGGGCAAAGATAGCTTCACAGAGGTTAGAATTTCTGAGAGCCTAGAGACCTCTGGGCCAATCCTGAGCCTAGCAAATGGGTCCATTGGGGAAGACTGGCAATGTCTGCCAGCAGAGGGAGGAGGTTGGCTAAATCAGTTACTTTTACCCTTGTGTATCTCTCCACAGCAGGCTGTCTTGGGGTGCTAATCTGTAAAATGGGAGCATGAACTAAGAACAATTTTGAGGTCCTTCTCTGGCATTCAGAGATCTGTTCTGTATTTCAGCTGTAATTCTAAAGAGTCTCCCTCTTAGCTGGGTGCATACTTGTAGTCTCAGCACTACGAGAGGCTGAAGTAGAAGGATCATAAGTTTGAGCCCAGCCTGGGCAGCTTAGGAACTTAGCAAGACTATCGCAAAATAAAAAATTTTTAAAAGTGACTGGGAATATAGCTCAGTGCAAAGGCCCTGGATTCAAGTTCAATCCTCAGTTTCACATACACAAAATTCTCTGGGAATTGGGCTCCCTTCAGCAGTACCAGAGCTCTGGTTATAAATCCCTGGGTGAGGGCATGTTGTTGTTTTTGGCACTAGAGGAGAAGTGGAGGCCTTTGACCTTCTTAAGGAGACTATCAAATGCAAAGGATAAAAGGACCTCAATTCTGACAGAGGTTTATGGACAAATGGCCTGTGGGCTGAAGTAAGGTGACTCTAACAGAGTCTGGCCCAGTGTCTCACACCAATTTAGGGGCAAAGCTATGGAAGGACTCTGACCTTTTACCTCACAGACAGGGCCCTTTCCCTTTGCACTGAGGTTGCTGTTGTAGCTGGTTTTCTGAGCCTTCTTAGGTTTGGAATCTGTCTATGGGGTATAACATAGTCCAGAAGCTCCCATAACTATATATGCCAGACATATTCCTAAGACTGTGTGGGCTGAAAGAAAGCCTCTAACTTCTCCCCGGTGAGGTTGGTGCTACCAAAGATGGTTGCCACCAGCTCCTCTCCTCCCTGCGTGTGTTGCTGCTCTGCCCATCACCAGATACTGTTGAGTCTGAGTCTCTTCCCCTTAAATCTGGACTGAGCCTTGTGATTAACTTTGACCTGAATGTGACAGAAGTGATGTTTTGAGTCTTCCATACTTATAAACTGAGAAGACTAGAAGCTTTCACTTCCTCTCTCTTAAGAACCCCAATTTTGCTTTGATATGACTGCACAATGAAGAAGCCCAAGTTAACCGTGTGGCAAGGTGATGTGGTTCCCCAAGGTTCTTCTTATGTGAGTGAGTCTTCAGGAATTCTCAGCCCAACAGAGCCACCAGCTGCATGCAGGCCAGTGAGGACTCAGCCCACACCTGTATGAATAACAGAGTCCCCTGTTGGGCTCAGTCAAGCCACAGAATCATGAGATCTAAATCACTGATTTTTATTTCACTACATTTTGAGGTGGTTTGTTTTGCAATAGCAAATCATGTAATTGTCTGATTTAAAGGGTTTTCTTGTGACCAAGAGTTTTTAGTAGCTTAATAAGATGGGTGGCAGGGACTATTGCCTAGAGCCCAACATGCTGGACCCCCAGGATTGTGCCATTTTCCCTGGCCCCCCTTGGTCTGTTCCCAACAGAGAAGACACTGCCCCACAACTGCTCTGCCCTCAGGTCCCTTCCTCATGAGGTGTCACTGTGGGGGCCACTCTGACTGTGGAGCCAGGTGGAAGATGGCAAATGATGGCAAAGAATGGGGTTGGGGGCCTGGAGGGCAACTCCGTTGTGTCTGTCTTAGCCCATTCCTAGGAGTAGGGTCATTGATGAGCAACTTCACCTGCATTCACTGATGGCAGGCTCTGTCAAGGGCCCTGAAGAAGCAGATGTGTCAGAGCAGAACTGGCCCCTACCTGTGTCCTTGGAGAAAGACCCAGAAACAGCACCTCTTGGACAAAGGCCTGGTGTTGCCCAGCAGAGGGAGGGACGAGTCTGCCTCTGTTGAGGGGAGGTATAGAGATGACATTTGGTCTGGGCTTTACAATGGAAACCAATGTTGCCTAGGTGGGAGGATGAGCGGGGACAAAGCTGCAGGGAGGAAAAGTGGCTGTGCTTCTTGTGGGAAGGGCTGCAGCGAGGCTGGGAGAGGGTAGGCTCCCTTCAGAGAGGGCTTCGCTATGCTAACAGAGAAAAGGGAAAAGCAGAAGGCCTAGGTAGGAAACTTCTTCTCGCAGTGTCTGAAAGGGAAGAAATAATGGGAAGCTGATCATTCCTGAGGACACCTGGAGGATAGACTCAAAGGAGGGGACAATATTCTGTCCCTGGCTCCTTCACTGACCACTTGTGCGAGCTTGAGCTCATCCCTTGCCCTCTGCCAGCCTCAGTGATCTCTGATTGTGGTCAACAAATGTTCAGTGAGTCCTTGATCTCAGGCCCTGTGCCAAGCAGTAGGAACTGCAAGGCAAATAAGGCAGTATCCCTATCTAGGAGGGTCTCCTGAGCCAATGGGGAGACAGGTGACAAAAGGTCCACTTTGCTACAGTTTAGCAGGTGCCAGAATCTGGGGTAAAAGCAAGGTTGGCCTGACCCATTCTAAGTGTAGTGTGAATTATCCTTGGAACCCTAGCTAAAGTAGCTCCATCTTGTAGTGGTCCCCTGTTTACCTGTCCAGTGGGTCTGACAGGTGATGAGGCTATGTGCAGACTGCAGCACAAGGTCACCCACCACAGTGTTTGGACAGTGCTTGCTGAGACTGGCGGAGTTTCCTGATAAGAATGTGATGGGAGCAGACACCCACAGCTTTTCCCGGGGACCCTTCTTGCTTGGATCCTGCTTTTGCTGTTTTAATTAGTGCCCTATAAAACCAATATCTTAGCAAAGGGGAGGTGGCCACTTCAAGAGTACTGCAGCCCTCAAGCTGTCCACTGCTTTATAAGTCACCCCTAATAAACCCAAGTACTGAGCACGCTCGATTTGTCTGAGTTGTCCTTTGGACCGTTGGCTCCCTCTCAGTTCAGAGGCTGGTGTTTCTTTTACATCTCTCTGGGAAATCCTTGCAAGAGTCGGGTGATGGGGATGTGAGGCTCAGGGACCACTGTTGAAACCTTGAGTGCCACAGTGACAGCCTAACCCTGTTGGTTACCCCATAGTCGGTAGGGTTACCATCAAAGAGTAGCTTAGTGGTTCTCAGTGTGTGGTCCCTGGCACAGCAAGGTCAGAAGCACTTGGGGACTTGTTAGAAAAGCAGACTCTCCAGCATCCCCAACTCTTCTGGATCAGATGCTCCCAATGTGGAGCCCCAGGTGACATTCTGGTGGAGTCTGAAAGCCACTGTGTTGGATGACAGTTGTCTACTGGCCTGAGGCTTTGGTACTCAGTATGTGGTATTCTCAGATTGTAGTAGGCAATCAGGTGTTATTGATTAGTTCAATAGTTTCTGGAGTTTGTCTTACTTTACTATCTATTGCTTGATTTATTGGCCTGCACTGACTTCTGGTCCTGTGGCACATCTCTCCTCCTGAGTCAGAGCATAGGATGTTTTTAAGCTCTTGCTCTGTGGCCAAGGTCAGGCTCTTACTCTCTTTTAGCCTCAGTCCCCACCTATGCATTGGGCTGGGGAGGCAGGTGCTTGAGCTCGGAGCTACTGGTGCTGCTCTGATGGGACTCAAGCAGAATCAGGATGGAGGGCAGAGGGTGGACAAGGAATACACCAGAAGCATGTGGGATCCATATGCCAGCTCTGCAAGACCAGGACAAGACAGGTCACAGAAGCTCACAGAAGTAGCAGAGCTCCCTGGGACTGGAAGGTCCTGGAGTTCCCCACGACCCTCATCAGTTCCACAGGACCATCCCAAATAAACACACAGCCTGAGTAAAAACAGGGAATAAGCTGTGCAAACACAGGTCTAGACATGTCTCCAGGACATGTACCACGCTCTGTCCTCTTCCAAATGCACTGCGGCCCTTCAACCCCTACACAACTAACTTCAGACATTGCCTCCCTGGAAGGCTCACAGCGGACCCAGGAAAAGAGGGCACAACAGGCAGGCCTGGAGAGGGGAGCAGGAGACTTCCAGGCCCTGCCGTGCTTGAGCCAGGGCCTGGAGGCCCAAGTGGCAGGGCACACTTAGGGGGCAGTAGGCGACCTGTGTCTTGGCACAGGGGAGTATGAGGAGGGCTGGAAGAGGCTCAACACAGGCAGAGAGAAAGGACCTCAAATGTTGAGGCAAAACATCTTACACTTATCTTCTAAGTCAGTTTTTTCCCCCTACATTCCTTAGCAACCAAATCTGTTTTTGAAAATGATACCTTACATCAATCTCTTATTGTAAAACAGATAATAGTGTCTAACAGCCACTAACTGCATTATGTTCCTTACATGGGAGGATTCCTTAATGTCTCATACCATCCCTGCCTCCAACATTGCTGTGCGGGTTTGGCATTTTGTATGGCTGTGTGGACTTTGAACCCAGGCTTCCCTGCATGGAATCAGAGTGCTCTTGAACCACCACACAAGAGGAGGGCTGATTTTCAGGAAGTAGGGTGGAGGCTAGTGCTCTGCTACTCAGACATCACTTCCCCCAACAGTGGGCCACCAGGATCCTTCCTGTGACAGGGTGGCTCCTGGGAGAAGGTTCAGACAAGCATTCTGACCTGCCTCAGGATTTTAAAGGAGGGCACTGACCACAGCTCAGCATTGCAGGGAGAGGGATGACAGGAGGGGAAAGAGCGGCAGGGGTAGGAGAGTGGACTGTCACAGGCCAAAGCAGGGAGCATTGTTTCTAAGGCCTCCGTGTGTGTGTGTGTGTGTGTGTGTGTGTGTGTGTGTGATTTTGGGGGATTGAACTGAGAGTCTTTGCACCCTGAGCTACACCACCAGCCCATTTTCCTTTTTTTGAAACAGAGTCTTGCTACGTCACTAAGTTGCCCACAATGGGCTTGAGCTTCTGTTCCTGCTGCTTCAGGCACCCAGAGTGCTGGGATTCCTGGCATGCCCCACTGCACCCAGCTCCCAAGGCCTCTTGATGGCTCTGTCACTGGCCTGGAGGTTGCGGGATACTCTTCTGCAGTCCAGCCCTGTGGCTAACTCCCCCTGTGGCCCCAAATGAGCACCTGTCCCTTCCTAGTGACTCTGTTTGCTGATTGTTCCACGTCTGGGTTGGACCAGGTCAGTGGTTTCTAACGATTTCAATCAGTAATATTCAAACACATCTGTAGGTGGAAAGCCATTACATAAGACTGACGAGGGTGACATTATTATAAATTTATGTTTCAGTTCAAATTTATAAGCACTACTTATTATAAAGTCAACCAATGAGAATAATGAGGCAATTACAATAACCCAAATAATTTGAAATTGGATATTATAAATAATAGTTGCAACTCAGTATCGGCATCAATATCCAATTTATTTCAGCATTTACATTTGGTTTCACTGTATTATTAAAATCCTGCTCCACCCTGAAAAGTAGTTGCAAATGGTAAAAAATTTTCAAAACACCACCTTACAACCTCAGAATATTCTCTAATTAGACTTATCCAATGACTTCAAGAGGAATAATAGGCAATTATTTTGTTTTAGAGTTGAATTAATAATACCTAAGCCCTGCTCTCTTTCCTTAAACTAGGCCTATTAAATTTGGAAGGAGATGATGAGTAGGTTTCTTAGTTTAAATATGCACTCTTCGGCAAAAAGATATTTTTTAAACGTTGCTTGCAGGATGTTCAGGATTGTTATTTAAGAGAATTTCATGCCTCAGTGCCCATATCTGACAGCTCTTCACTCAAACTTCTAAACAGTCAATTTTGTTTACACATTAAGTCCAAGCTATAAAATTCAATTTTACCCCCAACGGGTTATCTAGTATTATAAGCAATGTAGCAGAGTGACCCTATATTGCTAAATGGAGTGTATTTGAATTAACAAAAGTGAGACCAGAGAGAACCAAGCACTAACCACTAACGGATTCTTCTGATACGACAGTGTTAACACTTAGGATGTTTTCCTCACTGCTCTGTTATTACCCAGCCTGTTCGTGGTGACGGTCTCATGTTGTGCCAGGCATTTAATTTAGCATAGCTGAAAGTCACCTCCAAGTGGGCTCATGTAGCCGGCGTGTTGTGTGAGCTGATGTCAAGGCCTGAATTCCCCTAGGGGAGCAGTATTGGTGAACGACACCCCCATACTCAGAAGTTCACAGGGAGGTCATGGCTCAGCTGAGAGCCACATAGAAACATACCAGGGTGTTGTGGGCCTCTCTGTTATTAGGCAGAAGGAGTGCACACACTAGGCGGCTCCATAGGCTAAAATTTGGGAACCTGCTCAACACATTTCCTCCCAAGATTTTAAATAATAATGAAGACTATATATATCTAGCAGTGCTTGGTAAGGTACTATAGGTCTTCTGTGGATTTGGGGGTTCTGAATATAGTCCAGTTTGAAAACTACTAGCCTGAGCTGCTATCTGAAGGCCATCCAGGCCTTGAGGGGAGTCCCAGCTTGTCAACGATTGATTCTAGTTTGCCTTCCCATCCCCCACCCCTGGATTTTTCCAAGAGGAGAAATGAACCCCTCCAACTCCCCAGCCTGTGGGATTCCCTTCTAGAAAAGTCATTACTGCCTCTCTTGGTCGTCTGCCAGCTCTAAAGTGTCTTTTTAATTGCATCTAATTTGGCCTCATCTCATTACATCCTTAATTTAAACCGGAGCAATCCCTCCAGCTCTGGCTGTCTAATGACAGAGGGACCCGCGCTGCCCATCCCCCCTGAGCCTGGCTCCCAGTCGGGGCTGCTCTCATTTCCAGGTGGTCTCTCTGGGAGGCTTCTGACAAGTGGCTGTTGTCCTCGCCACGTGGAGTGTGGAGCTGAGCCAAGAGGGCTTCCCAGGAGCAGTAATTACTGGGAAAGGCTCAACCTGCCACCCCGCTGGCACCCCTGCTCACAGCCCCCAAATCGCTGAGGCAATGGCATTTGATTCTAGAGGTGCAGGAATGGGAGAGCAGTAAGGAGAATCGCTGCGATTAAACAATAATCAGCACATTATAATTACAGGAGCCATCCCTGAGCCCAGAACACCATGCTTTAGACACAGGATCTCACTGGGAAAGCTGTCACTGGCCCTGTGCTGCAGGTGAGAACATTCCAGTCTGTGGGTGAAAAGTGACAGGCCTTAGGACATGAGTCTTATCTGGTCTCAGTGAGAGGACTCCTACCTTTATTGCTCCCAGGCCAACTTCACCTACCAGGCTCACCTTGTCACTTCTCTAGCCAGAAAGCTAACTCAGTGTTTCTTGAGCATGCTCACATATGTGCCTCAGGGCCTCATCGTGACACTTTCCAGCACTTCTCAACTCCCATGATTGCCAGGACTGAGCTCCTCTCCTAACTTTCTCTGAATCTGTTCCACCAACAAGAGGCCAGTAGTACTCTTTCCTTGGAATGACTGCTACCTGGAGACTTCAGGGTCGGGGCAGGCCTTGCAGACCTCGGGAAGCTGATTGCTGAATAAACATCTACTGCTCACTAGATTACTGGTACAGAATGGGATTCCCATGGTTGCTCTGAGCCTCTGCACTGGGCAACTCCCCTCATCTAGCCTCAGTTTCCTCTTCTGTAAAGTGTGATGCATCACACATACTTTGCAGAGATGATGTATGAAAAGATTCAGTGAGATGATGCATCTAGTAGTTCAACAAATTTTGAGCACATTGTTGGTTTTACAAAACTTCAGGAAAAACTGAAATCTAATTTGTAAAATTCAATCTTTCCTTTGAATTTAGTCCTGTCAAGAGCTGTGAAGGGTCTGAGATTTTGCTCTTCTTGGAAACTAACAAGCAAGTCTGCCATAGTTTCATGGATATTGGCAGAAGACGTGAGACTCCTGGGTCAGACATAAAAGACTTTACTACTTCAGGTATAGCAAATAGCGTGAGCTTCTCATTTGCATGTTTCCCTTGCTCCCCAAGTTCCATCGCTGTGACACAGAGCAGCCCAGATGGATGTGGCATACACAGTGGATATGTATTAAAACTGAGGACCCCTAAGTTTAGAGGTGGGTGGGGCCTTGTTATGACTTAAATCTAAAATGACTCCGAAAAGCCTTTGGAAGGTGCTTGGACCATGAGGATACTGCACACATCAGTGTATTCATCCATTGATTAGTTCAGTAGCTGAATGTTTGTTAGGACATGGGGCCTTTTGGAGGTGGATCACTGAGTGTGTGACTTGGAAGGGTGTATTCTTGTCTCCAGCTCCTCCCTTCTTTCTCTCTACTTCCTGGCTGCCATGGGTTGAGCCGCTTCCCTCTGCCATGCTCTTCTGCTATGCCATTTCTGCTTTGGAGGCAGAAAATCATGCACTGAATCCTCTGAAAATCTTGAGCCAAAATAAACCTCTCCTCCTTTAAATTTCAAGTGTCAGGTATTTTGTCCAAGTGACAGGAAAGTGACTAATACAGATGTAGTGGGAGCTTTTAGATCACTGGGAGTGTGCCTTCAAAGGGAATTATGGGACTCTGGTCTTTTCTCTTTTTTTGTGTCTGTGCCATGAAGTGAGGGGCTTTGCACTGTCATACTCTCCTCGCCATGATGTACCACCTCATCATAGTCCAAAAACAATTCAACAGGCAAACATGGACTGAAAACTGTGAGTCAAAATAAACCTCACCTTCCCTGAGTCTGCAAAATGTGGGTAAAGGGGAAGGAGAAGGGTTCCAAGCCCTCTTTCTGTCACGGCTGTCCCTTCTGGGCTGCATGTGGTCCCTCGCAGCAGCTCTGCAGTCTCTGCCCATCGATGGCCTGGCTGGTTATCTTTGCTGAGCCCCGGTGCTGCGGAGCCAGAGCTCTCGGCCATTCCCCTGTGAGGACTGGCCCCTGCCCTGGCACTGTCAGGGATCCAGATGCTCTGGGCCATGGAGACTCCCCCTTCTCATAGGCCAGCCCAGTCTCCCACTCTCCCTTACACAAACCCCTAGAGCAGCTCCAGTTTTTGGAAAACAAAAGCCAAACAGGAACTGATGGCTGCATACTGCTTCTCTCGAATTGAGGAGAGAGAAAAGGCTAGGTTCTTTATTGGCTCTGAGAGGAAAAGTGCATTTAGAAGGAATCCAGGCAAATATCTACAAACGTCATTTTCCACAGACATGCATGTATTAAAAAAACAAACCTCACGTCTCTGCCTCATTATAGTGACAGTACAGAGCATGTCTGCTTGCTTGTCAAGGATGAAGGAGCTCTCAGAAAATCCACCTTCTTTCCTTGATCCCCCCTCACTGGGGGGAGCAGAACCCGGGGCTCCTTCCTTCCAGGCTGCTGGAGAGGCAGGTAATGAGGCTCCAGGCAGCAGACTCAGTTTCACACTTATTCCTGATAATTGGTCACCCCTTTCCAGAGCAGGTGGGTACCATGGAGTAATTGGCAGGGAGCAGGGCCAGGCACCAGGGACTGGAGAGGTGTTAATTGCTCTTCCTCCCCCCATACACATATCCCTATGCGGGAGGAAACTCAAGGGTGAGGGAGGTCCAGGAGACTCCCGAGTAACTGAGGGCAAAGGCTAGTGCTTTCCCCTAATCCTGCAAAGAGGGCATGGTGGATGGCAGTCACAGAGAGCTTGCCACACAGTGGTAGAGCTAGGACCCAGAAACCATGGCTGGAACACCCCAAAGCTTGTGGCTTGACCACCACGGAAGTCTGTTTCTGTTGATTGGAGATGGCTGAAGGGCAAGATCAGGCTCAGGTGACTTCTGGGGTCCTTTCCCAGTAAGTGCAGGCCAATCCTTCACCCCAGAACCTGGGGTCAGGCTCAGCAGTGCAGGCTCTCTCACTGTGGAGTCTCCCTGGGAAGAATCTGCAGTGGATCCTCTCTTCAAATAACCCCTCACACCCAACATGCCATTCATTGGAAATTGCCTTCAGCCCAGCATTTTATTGGCCTGACCCACAGAGTATTGGGAACCAGTGGATTTTCCCCAACAGTAGACCATCCCGGAGAGTATGAATCACGGTTTCCACAAAGGATGTAGGGGCCCAGTCAGCAGTACATGGTAATAGCTCTGGGCCAAGCTCTGTTCCAGGGGGGCACACTATTCTGCTCTCCAGGGGTAATATCAGTCATGTTCAGAGTGTGTGTGTGTGTGTGTGTGTGTGTGTGGGCGCACGTGTGTGTAGGGTGAGGAGACAGCAATACCCAAGCACAAGAATATGCATGCAGGTATGCATGTAACACCCCAGAGTCTGTGGTTACTCCAAAATGAGGACTTAGGGATAGGGATAGGATTCATCCCAAGTTAAGGGCTTGGGCTCTGCTTTCCACCCAGTCACCCAAGCCAGAGTCCTGGGCATTGTCTCAGCCTTCTGTCCTTCATACCTATACTTAATTACATATCTTTCCTTCTGCCTCCAAAAATTCTGTCACTGCTGATGTCTTAGTTCAGGCATCTTATCAGGACCTCCATAGCAGCCTTCTTGCTGGTGACCTGACCTTGATTTATTTCCTCTTATTCATCCCTTACCATATTCTCAGAATAAGCTTCATGAAATTCAAGTCTGATCTGACTGCTCCATGTTCAAAATTATTGTATGGTTCCCCAAGCTCAAACGTGGCACACAAGGTCCCCCAAGTCCTAGTCTCTGCTTCTTTCCTGTCTCAGTGCTTATGTCCAACTGTTCTGCTCTCCAAATATACTCTACCAGCTGGTGGTACCTCCAGGCCTTTGCTCCTATTGTTTTTGTTGCCTGGAATGGTTTTACCTTTTCTCTAGAAGATCAAATCCTTCTTAAGCTTCAAGGACTACCTTTGATGGCTCCTCCAAATCTTCCTAGATTCCTTATTCCAGCTCTGGGACTATTATGTCTACGGCAGGTGGAATAATACCATTTTCTTAAGATGTCTATGTTTCAATACTTGAAACCTGTGAATATGTTACCTTACATGATATCTTTGTCTGCTTTCTGCTGTTATATTAAAACACTTAAGGTTGTTGGGCAATGTATGAAGAAAGAAATTTATTAGCTCACAGATTTGGAGGTTCAAGGACGTCGCATAGGCATCAGCTTGGCTCTGGTGAGTACCTCCTGACAGATGGCATCACAATGGTGTGGGCACATGCAGGAGGGAGAGATTCACATGGTGAGACAGGAAACCAGAGAGACTTCAGTCATTTAAAAAATAATATCATTCTCTCTAAGAGTCAACCAGGGTCCCATGAAAACCATCTTAATCTTTTCCAAATGTAGGTGGCCCAGATGATGCAATGACTCCCTACTAGGCCCACCTCATAAAGGACCTATCACCTCTTCATATGGCCACACTGGGGACTAAGCTTCCAACACGTGAACCCTTAGGGGACAACTCACATCTAAAACATAGCACATTACAAAAGGGATTGTGTAGATATAACTAAGTTAAGGATATTGTTACTCAGATGCTTTGTACCTTGTTGGATTTGGTACTTGATATATTTTGACAAGAAAATGTCATCCCCATGCTTGTTGTATGGTACTCCTCACACAAGCTAGAACTTGCAGGTGGTGACTGCCTCATGACTTGCTACCATTTCCATCAAAAAAAAAAAATTGTTTGGTACTTGTCATGTTTGGTACTCATCACTTACTTCCCAGGACCCATTAATGATGAGTATGGAGGTGCCACTGTGGTCACAAAAGTCCTTAGAGTGACAGAATGTGAGAGACAGAGAAGGGGATGTAATGATGGAAGCAGAGATGGAATGATGCAAGGCTTTGAGCAAGGAATGTTGGCAGCTTCTAGAAGATGGAAAGGCAAAGAAATGAATTTTTCCCTACAGTCTTCAGAAAGGGCCACCAACGTGTTAACACCTTAATTTAATACTGTATTGGAGGGCCGGGGATTTAGCTCAGTGGTGCCACCACCTGCCTCACAACCACAAGGCTCTGAGTTCGATCCCCAGTACCAAAAAAAAAAAATACTATATTGGAAATCTGACCCTTAGAACCATATGATACTCCATTTGTGTGGGTTTCACTCACTACATCTATGATTGTTATAGGAGCTATAGGAAACTAGTATACCATCATATTGGAGTTGGTGTTCATGAGTCTGTGAGTCCCTGGAGGGCAAAGCTGGGACTGGCCCATCCTTGGGTCTCTACTCCCGGTAGGAGGTCAGCACAGAGACAATGTACAGCTTCATGAGTGAGTGAGAGAAGGAGGGAGGGATACACTTCCTTCTCCTGGCACCAAGAGACCTGTTGTGCACAATAGGCCTTTGAGGTTCTATGGAATGAAAGGACAGGGGATTGATTTTATGTCTCAGCCAGAAAGTGCAATTTCCAGTGTTGCACACCCTACTCCACTACCCTGCTGTGTCCGAATACATCAGAGACACCTTCCCTTGTGCCACTGAGACCACTTGGCTTTCCTACCCAGCTCATGTTCAGGAACTCCCATGCACTCAGCCTCGACCTGGGCTCAGAAGCTCGGGGAATATCTGGGCTGTGGAGCCTTTACAATCACTTCATCTCATTTTCTCGCTAGCCTGAGCTGGAGCCTGAGAGAGGGAGAGCCAAGTAGCCAAACTGTGGCACTGAGGCGCTGAGATGAGAATCCAGCCCAGACCTTTTCTACCTGCTTCCCCAAAGGACCACAACACTAGTACCAACAGCCTCATTTCACAGTCGAAGAAAATGACACACAGAGTAGAGTCACTTGCACACAGACAGCTGAGAAGTACAACTTTTGAGCACCAGAGCCTCTCCTCTTAATCTATGCACTATACCGACAGATGGGGAAACTGAAACCCAAGAAGGGTCTAGAGGGTGATGGCGGAACAGAAAGCAGGTTATGGCTGATCTTCAAGTCAGAGTCCTCCAAAGCCACAACAGAGAAAGTGCCTGGGCTGAAACAGAAACCTTGAGAGTTTGCCTTCTTCAATTAGGCTGTTTGTTTTCCTCACCAGAGGATAATTTAACTAATGGCACTGGTTTTCTGACACTATCGATCGGCCAAGATTAAATATGTTTGTCACAGTCAAGTGAACTAATCACTTTATTGTATTTCAAATACTAATTTCATCAGATAGATGTTGGGGGAGTGACCCCGGGGGAGGTGCAGGAGATGTCCACGTGCACAGGTCGGGCGCAGGGAGAGGGCAGCAGCAGATCGATCGATGGAGCCGGCCTGCCTAGAGGTGGCCAGAGCATCAGGCTGCCTGCAGATGCCTGTGGCTGTGCACCTCAGATGGGAAGACCCTGCATTCTCTCCACCCTCCCCCATTACAGGGCCAGACCCCCTTGGAATTTCTCTTCTCAGGAGAGTCAATTCCTCAGGCATTATTGGAAAATGGTAGATGTTCCCAAATAGCTATCCTAAATCACCCCTTGGCCCCTGATCCCATAGCCACTCTAACTCTGCTAGATGCAAATGCTGCCTCTCTGAGCCATTAGCCTTTCCAAGAGCCATGGATTCACAGCAAAACCTGAAAATGAACTCATCTGTCTTTCAGGTTTGGATTACCTTTGCCATTCCCATAGCTCAGGATGTGGGACAAGGAGGCCTGAGGCTAATTAAATCACCCTCTGGCCCTGGTGCAGCTGAAAAACCTCCTTCCTGCCAGAGAGAGTAAGTTTATGCCCATGTGCACACAGAGACATACTTGCTCACACCTGCATGTGCACGGGCACACACAAACACACATACTCATGGATACAATACACACTGATGTGTATATGTGTACAACACACCTGCAAAATTTGCACATATACATGCATTATACAAAACATAGCTATGTGATGTTCACGCACCCAAATATGCACACACATACACGTGTGCGCACACTCACATACGTAGTACAGAATTCCCAAGGATCAAAAATGTTTCATAACATTTTGTGTATGAGGGTTGGAGCTTGGTTTGTATCCCTCCTACACTTCAAATATTGGAGACTAATTGACCGAGAGACTAAAGACACAGCCAATTTTTCTAAGGCTAGGCACAAGCCTGCCAACAAAACTCTTGTCATTTCAGTGTATTTAATCACATCAAGCCCAAACCATCTGCTGTTGCCCTGTGGCTGAAGAAAGGTAGGTGTGAGTAGATGAGGAGAGGGCTGATTCCCAGTGGAGCTTCAGGGACAGAGGAGTGACCTGGCACATCTGCACATAAACATGCTTACATGGATCCTACAGAAGGGTCCTTTCTAGAGAATACCCGTGTGTCTGCATAGAAGAGCCACTCAGATGACCACAGAGCCCTCCGGCTGTCTGGCTGTACATCAGAGGATGGAGTTCTTTCACTTGGACTGCTGCTGTTCACTGCCTCTTCCCCCAGCTTTGCACTTTATGACCACCTAGCAACTCTCGAAGCAGCTAGAGCTTTGGAATTTACCAGCCATCTTTAATAGATGCAATATTGTTGCCCAGAGAGGGGAATAGACTTGCTAGGAACAGCCAGACCAACAGTGGTGAGCTGGAACTGACTCTGGTACTGCCACACCAGCCCTTGGGAATTTCTGGCCAAGCCGTGCTGAGCTTCCAGAGCTGGCGGCGCTTTCTGCCCTTTAGGCAGTTTTGCTCTTTTTACTACTCCAATACTCTGCAATCTGGGCTATTCTTTCCAGAGAACCACAGGCCTGATACCAAGAAAACAGCTGCCCTGGTGGTGGGATTAAGTAGGCCAGGACTCTGTCCTTGCCAAGCAATCTCTATTTTTAGATGCTTATATTTGTGACTTGGAATCTGAGATCTGGAGCCTTCCTGGAGAGTTTGTTCAGGCTCTGAAGACTCATTCATCTTCAGGAATCCTAGTGGGTTGAACAAGACAGAAAAAACTAGCAGCATCTCCCTGGGGAAACATTCAAAGTCAGAGCAGCAACAAACAGATTTGCTGAACAGTTCAAATCTTTGAGCATCATTAAAACCCAGAGAGCTGTGTTGAGTGTGTAACCTGGCCTCTTAGTCTCTTTTCATGCTATGTAATTCCAGATGTTTTACCTCCTGAGAAGATCTGTTTCTCTATATGATGGAGTACCCGATTTGCAAAAAAAAATCCTGGTTCCCCTCAGCAAAACATCGACAGCATGCCAACCTCCATTTCATTTGTTAAAAGCCAGACCTAGGAAATGTTCCACACTTGGTTTTGAGGCCTGATGGATTTGGAATCAGAAGCCTGAGCTTTAGCTCTGTTCTGCCTTTTACTTGAGTGAGTTGTCTGAGCCCCCCACAGAGCCCAGGGGCAGAGCTGTATTAAATGCCCAGCCATATGGTCTTTGAACAAGAAAGACTAAAATACAACAAGACCAACCAGCAACCCAAGCATGAGCTGGGACCAGAGAGAAGCCAATGCTCATGCAAGGAAGGCCTGGGGGGCATAGTAGGACCCTTGACAAACCAGCCTTCATATTTCAGGATAGAATCATCAGTGCTCTGTGCTCAGTCCTCATTAGAATCACTGCTAAGGCCTTTTTTCAGTGGTGCCACTGTCATGTGTACTACTGACACTCAACATTTCCCAAGACCCTGTTCTCCTTTGGGGGTTTCCATGGTCTCCAGGTATCCTCTCTTTGTCTGCTTCCTCTCTGCAGGCATCTTCTCCTCAGCCTGCTTCTTGAAGGTTGGTATTCTCAGGATCAGCTTTTTCATTTGTCCATTCATCCACCCCCTAGCATTTGCCTATCATCTATGTCCATCACCTGTCTATTTCTTTTTTTTTTGGTACCAGAGATCGAACTCAGAACCTTGCATTTGTGAGGCAGGCACGGCACCACTGAGCTAAATCCCCGGCCCCATTACCTGTCTATTTCTATCAATCAATCATCTATTCACTCCTGAGTCATCTCATACATCCCCACATCTGTACTGGTGACTCTACAGCTGCAGACTTTCCTGTCCACCTGCCTCATAACTGTTCCACTTCATGCCCTGTAGGGATTTTTCTCACAAAATGAGTCCAGAAGCAAGTGGTGTCTGATATTGACTCTGCAGCTCAAGTATGTCAGAGCCGAGGTCTCTGTGGTTCTCTTGGTTTTTCCATTATGGTTGTATGAAGGCAGCTACAGTGCCAGTCATCTCATCTGCATTCTAGACAGAAAAAAAGAAGACATGGGGATGGAGGGAAAGCCTTGATGGCTTAGAAGCTTCTTCTAAAGAGTCTTCAAGAAGCTCCATCCAATAGCTTCCAGGTATATTTTCTTGGACACACCTACCTGCAGGGTGGCAGAGTGTCCTGTCTTCATACAGTTTTAGTGGATATGCTGCCACCTCATTGGGCCACCCCCCCGTCCCTCTTGCCCCTCTGATGAATCCCTTCCCACAGCCAGAATGACTATTCTAACATGAGACCCTGTGCCATCACCTTCACCAACACTTTCCCTAGGCCTCTTGTCCCTGGATTCTCCTAGGTAAGAGTCACACCTTCAGGGTAAAATTCCCAGCATAGTATTCAAGATCCTGAATTTTGGAGAATGAGCATAATTTTCAGGAGCTGAAAGTTGTTTCTTGGCTTAAATGTTCCTAATGTATTTCTAAAAAGCCATCCTGCAGGGAAAGAGTGGCTGGTAACAGGATTTAACAAACAAACACATTAGCTCTGGCCTGCCCAGATAATGAATGGAGGAGAAAACTCTCTATCTCACTGATTTATATTGTTAGGGTTTCTTCCACAGGCCAATGTGGGAGCATCTTTACATCTCCCGCCTTCCATATTTGCTACAGGAAGGAAATCACATTTTTCATCAACCACAGGAGTTACCGAGCTGCAGTGATTTTATTTGTTAGGGATTGAACTTGGTTATTTCTTCAATTGGGACTGAGTCCTGCTGTTATGCACAACTTCTCATCCAGAGAGACATCGCAGAGAATAAATCAGGACCAGGACTCGGCATGACAGTCCACAGTCTGGCAGGGCCAGGGAGCTTTGGGGCTAATAGGGTCTCACAGCAGGAGGGACTCTTCCCAGCTGGGCTGGGGAGAAGAGGTGAGGGTGAGACTTTGAACAATGAGGGGGAAAATGTTGCCACTTCATAAAACTGATGTCAGTGGGTGAGTCATAAACCATACGGAGATCACGCTAGTGGCAAGGCCTCCGTGATGGGTGAGCTCAGGGCCTCCCAGCCTGAGGGCTGCAGCTGAGTTTTACTGGGGTCCATGAACCTGTGAACTTATGTGTAAATTTTTCTGTGCATATATGCATTTCCCTGGAGTTACCGTTCATAGCTTTCATCAATTCTCAGAGGTTAAGAACCACGGGTCTTGCTCAACCTTTTCATCATACTGAAGAGAAAACTGTGGAGTGCTGGGGAGAGAGGGAGTCAGTCATTTTTCCAGTGAGAAAGACACAGACTGGATTTAGAAATTAGGAGACTCAGTCTGCCCTTGCCAGACCCTGACTTTGTGACCCTGGGCTGATCACCTCATTTCTCTGAGTGTTTTACTACATAAATACTTAAGAAGTTGTCAAAGGGGTTAAAAAAAGAAGGTAATAAACTTCAACACCAATTCACTATACATGAGTAAATGAGGCTCAATAAATATTCTTTAAATCATTGAATAACTTAGAAAATCATTTTTTCAACTATGTCACATTCATTCGGCAAACATTTGTTGAGTATCTCCTGTACCAGATACTGAATGAACAGAGAGCCAAGGTTCCTGCTCTCTCAGAGCTGGCAGTTCAGTAGCAGACACCATGAAGAAAGAAAACCGTTGCTATTGCCATCACAGGGAGTTGTTTCATTGCCGATGGGATTGTTGTGATAAACTGTGAGCAAAGTCAGGACGGGGTGGGCAAACGGATCTGTAAGAGGACAGGAACCAGGGAAAGCTTCCCAGAAGAGGCAGCAACTAAGCTAAGACCTGCAGGAGAAACAAGAATTAGCCAAGGAAAAGAGGGTTGGAGCATCGTCCGGGGTAACAGCATATGCAAAGGTCCAGAAACCAAGGAAAGGTTGATGCAGTTCTTTAAGGAAGTAACCATAGATCAGCCTTGCTGTTTTAGCAGCTGCAAGCAGTCAAGAGAAGCTGTGCTGAAGCCCACACAAACAGCCAACATATCTGTATCCCCTTCATCTCTCCTCACCAGTGCATCTATGCGTTCATTTACTTAGTGTGGGCATTTTTATGCATAATCATCTCCTCTTCCCTGTCCAACTGAATGGAGCGCCCTCTTTCTAGCTGGTCTCAGTGATTCTCAAACCATCATCTCTATACAGGCAGAGGTTAGACAGGCTAATGACTTGCTCAGGTGGTGCTGGGACTGGAGCTCAGAGGGGCCAGCTTAGTGAGGTCTTGTTATCAGAGGCAGACAGTCACTGTGGGGCTTGCTAGGCTGTCCCAGGTTGGTGGAGCCCTCAGGGTCACTGCCCTGCCAGAGACAGCCTGAGTGATCACCCCAGAGTGATTAATGCCTGCCTCCCTTGGCCAGCCCTGAGTCTGCAGCCAAGTGCTGCTGTCATCTCTTTATTCTTCTGCTCCACCATTATTGAAAATCAATAAGCCGTCCAAGCTGAATGAAGTTCAGTGACTGGGACCAAGTCCATAAATCAAATAAAAACTAAATTATATTTTAAAAGGGAAATAGGAATAAGAGGGCTGCTTAAGTGTAGCTGGAGTGCCCAAGAGTAGCTTCTCAGAGACTCAAAGCAATGAGCAAGAAACTAGTACCAGGGAAGCGGGTATGAGGGCTGAAAGGGCCCTTTGAGCGCCTTACCAGCCTCCTGATTCTCCAGAGCAGAAGACAGAAACCTGGCAGGGAAAATTTCTCTTTGGTCAACACAGTGAGAAGCCCAGTTGGTTCCAGACCCAGGCTTTGAGTCTTCCAAGGGCCCATTGAGAGTCTTCCTCTCCTAACTGACTTCAAATCAATTAGAAACAAAGGCTGAATTGAAGTGAATTTAAGAGGAAACCAAAGAGAGAGGGTATAAATTTTTATGTCATCACTGTTTTCCTTTACAGTTTGGCCTTTCATGTTCAGCTTTCTAGTTCTAAGCAAAGATATCTGTTTCCAGCCAAAGAGTCACCAGAGCAGTTCCAGGAACTCACTCAGGGCTGGGAATTCTTCATGTTGTCCCCCAATCAAAGTAGAAGATCTCCTAACAGACTGGACCTTCACTCAGTAGGATTCTGAAAGGGTTTTGTCTGATTAGTGAGACTAAATTAACACTAGACTAAAGGCTGCTCTGGAAGCTTTCTGAAGATCCAACTGATTTCTATTCCAAAACAAAGTTTGATAGTATTTAAAGGAATATCAGCAGTGAGCAATGTAAAATGTACAATATCTAGAAGCTAAGAAAAGTTACTAAGCTGGTACATAAGTAGGAAAAATGTACGGTAACCAAATGCAAAACTAATTAATAGAAATAAATAAAAAATGTTAGAAACTAGCAGACAAGAGCACTAAAACAACTATTATGATCCATAAGTTTAGATAAAATGTGATCATGATCAAGAAACAATTTTTTTTAAGATTTGAAAGGATAAATAAAACCTGCTACATCTATGCAAGTACTACTACTCAGTAATAAAAGGAGTGGATTACTGATACTGGCAACAACATGGATAAATATAAAAAACATTATATTGATTGCATTTATATGACATTCTGGAAGAGGTAAAAACTATAGTAATAGAAAGCAGACCAATGGTTGCAGAGGGTAGAGAATGGGGAGGGGGAGGGAACTAACTGCAGTAGCATTAGCACACATCTTGGGAGCAAGAGAAATGCTTTTATTACTATCACGGAGATGATTATATGATGGCATATTTTTGTTAAAACTCATTGTGCCCAAGAGGGACTTGGGTGTGATTATAGAAAGGCAACATGAGGAATCTGAGTAGCCAAGTATTGTGACTGTGGTGGTAGATACACCAACTACACATGTGGTAACATGGTATTGAACTAAACACACGCATACAGATGAGCACAAGTACAACTGGGGAAAACTGAGTAAGATCAGTGGATGTTCTCAATGTCAGTATCCTGGTTGTGATTTTATATTATAGTGTTGCCATAAGTTACTATTAGGGGAAACGGTGAAGGCCATGTGGGATTTTCCTGTAATATTTTTTCCAACTGCATGCACATGTATGGTTTTCTCAATAGAAATTTCTATGAAAAACTCATTCCATTACACAAATAAAATTGTTAAATCTATTGTAAGTTTTTTCAGTGAAGCTCATCTTTAAAATTCTATTTGACCCTCTAAAACATAGTTATGTTTCTCCTTATAACTTGCTCTTTCATGTCAGCTTCAATGGGACTTTTGCTGCACTGAATGGAATATTACAAATTAGGGGTATTTGGGACTGTTGCATATGTTTTCTTAACCCCATAGTGAAAATGAAACCCCATAGTGAAACTTATTTTCTACTTGTACCCTATTGGATTTAGCCTATTCAGCAAAACAGCTATGGTTTATTACATGATGATAAGAGAAGATGCCCTATATAATTCCTACATTTTGGGATTTTTTGAGTTCCTTCATGGTCTAATATACCTCAGTGTAGCAGATATTTATGGGTTTTTTTAGCTGTGTAGTATCTGAACCCTTTTTGTGTTTAGCCCCAATACAATCAGTACTTCATGTGCATGGGTTCTGTGTCTGCAGATTCAATCAACCATGGATCCCCCAAAAAATCATCTGTATTGAATATGTACAGACTTTTAATCTTGTTATTATTCCCTAAATGATACAAGTGCTATTTACATAGCATTTACATTATATTAGGTATTAAAAGCACTCTAGAGATGATTTAAAGTACTGTATACAGTAGGGAGTGTCTAGGTTATGCCACCCACTTCCCCAGCCTCCCTTGCTACTAGGGCCTCAGCTGAGCTGAGCTGCCATGATATAAAGAAGTAGGAGCTCTGAAAAACCTATTTCTGATCATGACCTGGGCAATGCTGAGTTCCCAGAGTAGGTAAGGCATGATGGCAGCTGTGCAGATGGCTCATCCAGGTACAGTGATAGTGGCTGTCAGTCTTCTCTGGACTGGTCTGGGGGCTGAAGCCTTGCCTGCTGCTTGGTCTTCCTTTTCCTTGCCTGCTTTCCAATCCTTATTGAAATTCTTCCTGACAATGTCAGTGGAGGGAGACAGGCAATAAACATGATCAATAAATCACAGGGTGTGTTCAAAAGTCAGAAATGCTACAAAGAAATAGAAGGCCATGTAAGAAAAATAAGGATTTCCAGGGAGCTAAGGGAGGGTGGTCTGGACTTCACTGAGAAGCTATGTTGAGCAAAGACTCAAAGGATGTGGGAGGGTAGACGTGTGGCTATTTGAGGGCCTGTGGGGACAAAGGTTCTTAGTTGGGAGGGTCTGATAGACTCAAAATCCAGTGGGGATACTAGTGTTGTTACAGCAGAATAAGGGGGAAAGGAGGAAAGGCAGTAAACATTTTGAATCAAATCAGCCATAACATCACAAGTAAAGGCAGTCACAAGCAAGGACTTCCAAAACTGCTACAGGAAATGGCAAGAACAAAGGAATAAGTGTGTTTGAAGCAAGGGTAAGTATTTTGAGGAGTATTGATGGCAATGTATCTTTTATTATAATAAAAATTCTCAACATTTGTTGTATCAGTTACTCTGAGTAGCCATGTGGAGATGTTGAGTTGACAGTTGGAAAGCCAAGCCTAGATCCAAGAGGATATTTGGGGTGTGGATGTAAATTTGGGGATGTTAACAACTAGATGGTATTAAAGCTATGAGACCATGTCTTTGTCACTTTCTCATCAGTGGGGTAAAAGATCCACACTCACAATTTAAAGGAAGAGAGGTTTATTTTGGCTCATATTTTCAGTCTATGGTTGGCTGACTCCAGGGGAAGAAGGACATGGTAGAAGGGGCTGGTGGAGGAAAGCTGTTCACATCATGGTGGCCAGGAAGCAGAGCAAGAGGAGGAGAGCCTGGGAGGGAGATATATCCCACCCCCGGTGATCCTCCTCCTACTAGGCCCCACCTCCTAACAGCAAGTCATCTATACTGCCCCCCCATCCAATCACTTTCCATAAGTCCTATCTCTGAACGGTTGGGCCATTTAGGGCACATTCTAGATCTAAACCATAACTAATTAAGATAATGCAAGTGGGGACAGTGAAGAGAAAACATCCAAGGACTAAACCCTGGAGCATGTGTACTGTAACAAGTGTGTGTGTGTGTGTGTGTGTGTGTAACCAGAAAAGAAGGATGTGAAACCTAGCTGGTGTGGTTTCCTGAGGGGCTAAATGAAGGAAGAGGAAAGATGCTCAGAAGTGACAAATAATGTGGATAAATCACAGAAGATGATAAAGAATTTACCATGAGCCTTCAATGCATGAACATTATTGGTGAGGTCATATCTCCTGCAAAACTGTATATTGTCAGGCTTTACCCCCAGTCTTATGGGTGTGAAAGGTATGCCATTGTTGCTTCAATCTCCCCAGAGACTTACCCGGCTGTTTTCTCTGAGAATCTGGGCATGAATTAAGTATTAAGATGGCATTGGGTGGTGGGGGACTGTTAGTATGGCCACTCCAAAAAGCAGCCCTCCCTGGTCTGGTCTGGACCTAGGTTTGTGCAGGGTCCAAGAGCAGAGGAAGTATGAAGGAGCTTTTTGCCTGTATTTCATGAGACGAATTTGAGGAGGTTTGCCTGTCTTGTGTGAGTGCTACGTCTTGTTTTTGGGAGTCAGTCTTCTGTCCACCTTAGCCTTCTATGCATTTGTGAGGGATGTTATGTCTTCATTGTTGTGTTCCTTACAATATAGGGTGAGTGAAGGGGTAGGAAGGTGGTATTACCCAAGTGACATTTTAATATTTTAATATTTTTTAAAAAAAGGACAAACCATTTCTCTTCAGTGTCCTTTGTGTCTGAGACAAAGGCTCTGCAGATTTTGACTCATCAGCTTCCATAATCAGGTGAGCCAGTTCCTTAAAATAAATGCCATAGATAGTTAGATAGATATATAGACAGACAGACAGACAAAAAGACATATATTGGTTCTCTTTCCCTGCAGAAACCTGATTAATACTGTGATGAAAAAGAAAAGGACTGTTGCCAAACAGTCTGGGTGTCATAGAGCTCCTTGCCCCTCTGCTGAGGAACCTGCCCTGGGTAGACACACACCTTGGCCTGTCTCAGCTTCTGTCTTCTTCTCCTGTCAAGGAAGAGTGGCCTGGATGACTGCCGGGGGCCCTTTCGGTTCTACTACTCCAGGTGCCCTGAGATTCTGGGCTACTGAAAAGTGGCCAGAAAGAAGCCTCCACACCACCCCCTCTTTCCAGATTCTTTCCCACTCCAGCCCCCAACTCCAAAAGATGACAGTGGTATCAGCAAGGATGTAGGGAACTGGGCAGCAGAAGGCACTATAAACAAGGAACAGTGTGATCAAAGGCACAATGATGGCATGTGCTGCCTACCCTCAGGGAAGGGAGTGGCTTGGCGTGACAGAATCAGAAGGTGTGTAGATGGAGTGATTTCAACACTTGTGTAGCCCTTTGTGGTTTCTGAATTCCTTTCGCACCCTTCTCATGCCCACACTATGAAATCAGTATTTGTGTGCTTATTTTACAAGAAAAGGAAACAGAGGTTCTGCGGCAGCCCAGCGGGAAATCATTGGACTGAGATTTGAACTCAGATCTCTGTGCTCTTCCCCACACCAAAGAGCCTTAGATGCTGGCTGCATGACTGAGCACCTATGTTGCATGATTCTAATGACAAATGAGTGTGTAATTCATTAGACCTGTCACACTGTCTTCCTGATTCGGCAGGCAGAGTAGGGGAAAAACCAATCCAGCATTGCTTGATCCGAGGTGTTTTATATTTTGATTCCCCTCCTGCTGCCTTCTGGGAGACCTGAGAGAAGAAAAACTTTTTGATTCTAACAGTGCTGGGTACATGCATGCCCGCCTGCATGTGCACAAGGTGAAGGAGAGAATATAACTTCTTTCTCGCTTGGGGCAACTGGTTATGTCTGGAAACATTTGAACATCCCATAAAGCTCATTTCTTTTGCAAATGAGCCAGATAACACAGAACACTTCAAAGTGAAATTCCGTTGGGCTCTCCATCTGGCTGGCCTCTGGGGGAATGAGCCATGGACTGCCTTTGTTAATCAGGTCCTAGGAGTTAGGATTTTATGCTGAAATACAAATAACTATGCATTATGTGGGGAACAAAGCCAAGATATGATCTCAGCTGCATTTGGATTGAAATTCCCCACCTCTTGCTAACTCTCTCCATGCACTTGCCATCCGGAGAGAGGAGAGCAGTGAAAGTTTTCTTGTTTTCCTGCTCTGACCAGCTGTGCTCTTTCACCCTAGGAAGGCAAGCAGATGAACCCATTTACTCTGAGATAGGACTTTGGCCTGTGGGAGCCCCGATGCTCCCACAGTGTGAGCTGCTGGTGGCTCTCCAGTCTCCAGGGCAGTTCCCTGAAGAATCCTCTGGAGCAGGTTGCTCCTTCCCATGCTGCTCCCAGTGGGGAGGTTGGACAGCTAAGGCCACATTTCCCAGACTCCTTTGTGGTGAGAGTCATGGGTGTGAAGTAGGTGCCATCCACTGGGTGTATGACTTTGGAAGGAGCCAGTGAGGAAGGAAAATGATTTTCCTCTTTATTCTTGCTATTCTTTTGGGCCAGCCTCACAGGAGCATGCTATTTTTCTGCAGCTGGATTTTGTGTTCTGTCCCTTCTTAGCTCCTTCCCATCCAGAGCCTCTTGCAACTGCAGAAGCAGCAGTAGCCATGCCGTGTTGCATTCAGACAGCCCCAGTAGCATTCTCAGAGGCACCGGCCCACCCCATGGGGGTTCTGTATTGTTCTGGGAGTTCTCCCTGGAGGTAACTGGAGTCCACTCCTCTATCCTCTTCAAAACTGGGCCGAAGCCCAGCACCCTGGGAATGGCCTTTCTGCCCTAAGTGCCCAGGTGATGCATGCGTGCCCTGTGCTGGAACTGCTCTACAAAGATCTACATGAGAAATTCTTAAACAGTTTTCAAGAATTTTGTGTCTTGAGATGTTTGGGGTGGGGCAGGGAATTTACATGTCTTGGATTTTACCTGTCATCTCTGTTCCCAAATTCTGACGCTGCATCTGCTCAGCCATAACCAGTTACCTCTTCACCATGTAGATTAGCCAGAACTCTCCTAAGACATGGGACCAATAGGATGTGTGTATGTGTGATGTTTCTACAGTATACACATGGTCCCCAGCATATGATGGTTCAGCCTACAATTTTCCCACTTAACAATGGTACGGAAATGATTTGCATTCAGCAAAAACTGTACTTTGAATTTTGGTCTCTTCCCAAGGTAGTGATATGCAGGACAAGCCTCTCTTGAGATGCTGGGCTGTGGCAGTGAGCCACAGCTCCCAGTCAGCCATGCCATCTGGAAAGGAGACAACTGAGACTTACAGGGTACTGTGTGGCCAAGCCATGGTGATTGGTGGATTGAAGTAGTAAGTGAGTCTGACTTAATGATATCTTCCATGTAGGGCAGATTCATAGGGACATATCCCCAACTTAAGTTAAGATCTATATCTGTAACTCTACCTATATTTATCTGTATGCACCTCTGTCTCTCTCTGCGTCTGTCTCTGAGACTTGGCTCACATAATGCTGTGCTGTCCCCTCCCCTCCCTGCCCTCCAGCTTCACCAGCTCCCCACACTCTCCCAGCACGGTCAATGCCCTTTCCTGGCTGGGTCCAGCAGCCCGTGTTCACCCCATTTAGGACTGTCCCAGGTGGCTCTGCCCCAGCTCCCATTGCCCCAGGTTTCTTCCTATCTTGGGGGACTGTGCAGGAACCTGGGCTGTTCAACATCCCAGAATAGGGAGAGAGGCTGTGGCCAAGCAGTCTGTGGGATATGGCTCCAGGTTGGCATCCATGTCACAATCAGAGGCTGGCCCTGAGGTTGGGCTTGGCAGGGGACTGTTCTGTCCTCTTGCCTTAACACCTTACAGCATTGCCTCTCTCCTCTTGTCCCCATAATGCCCATCTAGTCTTCACAGTGCTCATGGCTGCTGCTGACCTCTGTCGGTGCTGACTAGCCTGTGTGGTTGGCAGCTATGCAAAGGAGAGGCCCGCTTCCCTGCACTGCACCTTGCTTGGCTCAGCACCCTCCACGTGGCACCCTGAGAGGAAGAAGGGCATTCCTTCCTGGTTGCCTGCCATCACTTTTGCTGTCTCCAGGACCAACCTCTTCTGTCAGATCTGGCTTCTGGCCCTGCTCGGCCTCTGGTTATGAACACCACAAGAGGTGTTGTGAGCCACTGAGATAGATAGATAGCAGGGGTTAAAGGGCACAGGTTTGGAATCAGACAGGCCTGGGTCTGAATCCCGGCTAAAACCTCTGGAATGTGTGTGGCTCCATGCTCTGAGCCTCAGCTGCCTGGTCTGATGGCAGTTAGCCAACACCCTACCTGACAAGATTGTTTTGTGGATGAAGTGAGAGGAAACTTAAGGACTCTGCTGAGCACATCTATACCCTGAACCCACAGAAGCATTCAGATGGAGAAGGAAGCACACAATGCTGGGACAGAATGAGGAAAAAACAAGTGAAATCACTCCCATATCTCTTGGCATATGTCATACAGTAGGGGCTCCACTTTGCGTGGGCAGAGGCAATGAGGCAGATGCAACAATTCCAGACACCATGTTCCCTTCCTACCAGATCTGGGTATGTTGCTCTGCCAGGCCCTGTGCGCCTTGCCAATGTCACCATTTGCCAAGTAGCACACGGTAGAAATCACATCAAATGTGTATTTTATCCTAGGTGTGTGGCATCCTCTCCATCTATAAGTATCTTCTTGCTCCATTTCTTGATCCAAGCAGTATCTTTATTTCTTAGTTCTTTTTAATGGCCCATGATTTTAGAGCTGTACATATAATGCACATTGCCTCCCTTCATGGGCTCTCAATGCCTGCAGCCCTCCCTGGTGTGCCTTAAGGCTTGGAGAGCAAGGCCCATGAGGCCACCTGGTGGGGCAGGGGCAGTACAGGCCAGGCTAGACCCTGGGTTCCATCCTCACGTCCTCTTCTGTGCAGCTGTAGGACCTTGGGCCAGTCACAGCCTAAGCCTCTGTTGCCCATTGGCTACCAACAGGTTATGGCTCTCAAATGCCAGCTTCTGAGGCATTTTATCCCCTCATCTCCAGGGCGCAGATGAAAAGAAAACTTTTCTTACCTCTCAAATTCCTGTTGACATTTCACACACAGGACCTATCCCTACTCTAACCTTGTCATAGCTTCCTTTAACAGACCCTTTGCTTCACTGTCTCTCCATTTGTCATAAAAAGTGAATGGTTAGGGCAGGGGAGTGATAGTTGAACAGAAAGCCTGAAGATGTGACTCAGTTGTGATGCAGTGCAAGCAGACATCTCTCACACCATTCTCCAAGCCTGTGCCGGTAAACTGTACCTCCTGGGACTATAGGAAGCATTTACAAATCCATGCAGACTCATCCTTTCATTCTGCAACTCACTATAACCTGAATTCAGGGCTTCTGGCCATTCTCATACACCTTTAGTTTTAGAGACACTGGTTAGCTACTTTATGAATAATATGCATTTTAATATAACCCACAAAAGGAGCCATGTGCACCCCTGGGACTCCCAGAGTTGACACAGGCAATTCTTCCCCAGTTGCCTGGCTCCAACTGTTATCCCTCCCATCAGCTTCTGTGGCATAGGAGTTACAAGCCAACAGGCAGAGGGTCAAAGATGAGCTGAAGGACTTTCAGCCACAAAGGACAAAAGAGTCCAAAATGTGGAGGGGGTGAGCAGAGGTTCCCAGCAGCTAGATGAGTTATCTGGCCCTACAACTATGGGACTTGCAAGAAAGAAGGAGCTTTCTCCCTGTAAGCCTGGGCACTGGAACTTTCTGGGCCCTGGCATGGTCTTTTGCTGGTACATAGTCTTCCAGAGGCTATTTACAGATCATGGAGTGGGAAGTGAGCTGGGCTCATCTGGTCCAACTCTTCATTTCATAAATTGAGGCTCAGTGAGGAAGAGACTTGCTTTCAAATGTCAGTACCCAAAGCCTGAGCGCAGGGTCATCCAAAGACAAGTAATGCTGTGACCATCTGCCTAGCCCAGCATCTCTCTCACAACAGCAACAAGCTAGGGATTTTGATGAAGAAGTCAAGGCCCAGTGAGAGGGATCATCTCTCCAGAGGGCATCATGAACACGATGAGCCCAAGAAGGAAATCAACAACCCTTTCTTTCCTCTCTCTCTCCCTTTCTTCATTCCTTCCTTCTCTCCCCTTTTTCATTATTTCCCTTTTTCCTTCTTTTTCCATCTCTTCCTCTTTTCTTTCCCCCTTTACCTCTGGACTGTCTCTGTGAAAAAGCTAATGCATTTCAAAAATAGTCAAGAATTATTCAAGACATCTTGACCTTTTAAAAAGTTATTGCAATTTCAACACATAAGATATTTAAAAATATGTAAAACTGAGATTCCATTTTGTTAAGATCAGTAACTCATTAAATAGCCTTTAAGATCATTTCAATATTATGACTTTTTTAACCAGGTGAATGTCTAAGAGTTTAGTTATATTGTTTCCATATGGTTCTCCATGTTTGCTTTCATTTCATGCTTTCCAAGACCTCATAAATATCACTGGAAATATCTGTCCCTTTTTTGTCCTTTAAGTGTAGTCCATGTTCAGGAGACATTGAGCAAACACACATTTAGAGAAGGAGACGGAGTGAGAAAATTGAGACACTGATGTCACACGACTAAGCTCACACTGGATTCTAGGGCCTAGACTACCTGGTCATTCTGTTGCTTTAAGAAATCAGAAAGTCCTGGTTACCCTTCACCCTATATCCCTGTGATCTGCACCTAAAGAGCCACCAAGCAGCAGAAAACGGGGACAGGTCAGCACTAATCCTGCTGGGCCTGGCAGACCCAGCACCCACTCCAGGCTCCCAATCCTCTCTGGGCTTCAGTGACCCCATCTGAACAGTGCAGGGCTGGACTAAGCTATTTCGAAAATCACTGAGCTCTGACACGCTCAGCTCATAAACTCAAAAGGCAAAGCAAAACAAAAGCTTCTCACCCTGCAAGCTGAGCAGGTGGCCTGCTTGCTAGCCAGCTTCCCAGCCAAGCATCCATGGCTTGTCCTGCACTAGCACCTGGCATTGGTCCGGAGGATGGTTTGGGAAGAGGCCCCAGCAGACTGGCCTCACAGATGACTGCCCAGCTGCCATGCCAATGGGAAACCAGTGCAGGCGGGTGGCCAGGCTGGGCAGCCCAGGAGGTAGAGCAGGTGGCCTTGGCACAGCAGATTTGGGCAAGTCATGTCTGGATGTTGTTCTAGGGGCTGTCAGGCCACTGGAACAAGAGAAGAGGATACAGGCACAAGTGTGCTCTGTGCACAGTAGGAGGTAGTATGGTGGGGGTGGAGTGCATGAAAGGTAGGCTCTGCAGAGCCCAAAGAGTATAGCCTGAACAACAGACAATGGGCACCCAAGGCCATAGTCAATGCCAATTAGGTACCAAGTCTGTGGTGTGGAGGGAAAAGGATGGATGACAGAAGTCACCCACTTGAAGATCAGGAAGCAAGGGAGTAGGGAACACAAGTCTTGAATGGGAAGGGAGGAGATCAGAGTTAAGTTTGGTTATCTGTCTCTCTAGCCAGATGGAGAACTCCTCTAGATCCAGTACCTAGCACTACTCATGTCTTACCTGATCTGCAGCTTCTAAAGCAAGCCCTAGGGAGTGGTTTGATGTTAGGCTGGGTATTAGTCCATTTTCTGTTGCTGTAACAAAATACCTGAGACTGGATAGATTTTAAAGTAAGGAAGTTTACTAAGCTTATGGTTTGGAGACTGAAAGCTCAAGATTGAGCATGTCCATCTGTTCAGGGTCACAACACAGTGGAGAAGCATAAAGAGAACTGACCGTGAGGGGTCAAGCACCTGGGGTGGCCTTGCTTTACAGCAACCCACTCTCCTGAGAACTTACTCACTCCAAGATACCAGCTCTACTCCTTTCCATAAGCAGTGCCCCCTATGACCCAGTCACCTTCCATTAGGCTCCACCTGTTAAAGGTTCCAGCTCCTCTCACATCATCATACTTCTACCACATGACCTTTGGGGGACAAACTCAAACCATATCCAAACCATTGCAAGGGGTGAGTTTTCCTCTCTATCTTGATTTCTCCTTCTTATTGGTATAAAAATGAAACTAACACAAGACAATTCTTCAGTACCTTGAGGAAAGGGATCCTGAAAAGTTCCAGTGATGAATGTGGTATTGGTCAAACAGATCTCCAGGGACTCACAAAGATTATCAGACTATGCACCCCTTCCAATAATGGGACAGTGTGATTCTGTTTCTTGTTTGCTGTGGGAGTTCAAATTCAGAGTGATCAAAGAACAAGGCAAAACCAGTGAACCTCCCACCTTGTCTACCCTCATGGCCTCTGTCTGATCCTTCTCTGTTGGCAGAAAGCTTGGCACCCCTCCCCCATTGCATCTTTGCCCCCTGAGCTTTAGCATATTCTGCTGTCTTTGTGTTTCCTCCTCCATAACTTCCACAAAGAAACTTCTACTCACTTTTTAGCACCCAACTGAAACATCTCATCTTCTGGCAAACTTCCCTTCAGAAGCATTACAACATAGCAGTGGGCTTTGAAATTAGTTAGATTTAGATTTTTCTCTTGCTCTTTCCAAGCTGTGTAGCCTTGGGCAAATTATATGAGTGCTCTGATCTTTAATTTCTCCTGTGAAATGCGTATAATACAGTCTTTGATGCAGAGCCCACCTTCGTGACTGACGCACAATAAAAATACTGACAGGGACCATGTGTTGCATGCTTGCCATGTGCTGCACACTGCAAAATGATTTCTATGTATTTTTTCATTGACTCTGCCCAATGACCCAGTAAAGTTCTATTATTATCTGTTTTTTCAGATGAGGAAACTGAGGCTTAATAGAAGTCAAACCCAATCTTGTCTGTTCCAAAGCCTATGTATGTTCTTCCACATCATGCTATATTGTCACTAGAAGGCACTCAAGCAATTGTTGCTCCCTTCCCTTTTTTTCTCCCGCATCCCCACTTGAGGAAGACTGTAACTGCTTACTCCTTCCATGTGTTCCCATATTCCTTGCACGCGTAGTGCCCCATACTATCCCGGAAGATACAGTGTTACTTCTGTCCATGTATTTCTGTCTCTTACAACTCCCAACCCTTAAATCCACCAGAGAGCTGGCATGCATTATTCAAGTGAATTAACGAGTTATCTTGGGTCTTTCTAGGAAATGATCAGAGTATAATTCACATAGTAAAGTGCTGATGAACTATACACGAACAAGACTGAAGACTGCCCCTTCCGCTTTGTTCCCTTTCCATCATGCTGTCTCACTGCAGCTCAGCTGAAGAGATGGCCCCCACAGGAATCCACCAGCAGGCAGATAAAAACATCAAGGCCTATTCCAGCTTCACACCAGGTCTGGGAATTTAACTCCTGCAGCAGCAGCAGCAGCAGCAGCAGCAGCGGTGTTGACGGTGTTGACATTCTCAGGGGCTCCCAGGGCAGCCTCAGTAACAGCTGGTAACAGCTGTGGTGGGTCTGGCTTCACACCTCCAACTGAATCCCAAGGGAATCCAGAGATTCAGGGACTTGGCAATCATTTCACAGAAAATCTCCCCTGCCTCCCAGGACTTAAGTTTTTAAAGGAAGTGCTGTGGTGACCCAGTGACCTTGCAGGGATTTCAGAATAACCAAAACAAGGTCAGGGGATTTCCCCAAGGTCACCTGGCTTTCCCGTCTTGATGGGCAGTGTAAACAAGAGCAGCATTTTAGAGCTGGGTGCACATAGTTCTCACAGTATGATCCTGCCTATCCTCCCTTCCCCATGCGTCCTGCAGTGGGTTCGCTGCCACCAGCCCAGAGCAGGCATGGGTAGGAAAAGTGGTCCACCTCATTGAGTTCCAGATAACTATTTGAACTCATCACTCTGTTATTGTATATTAAATTCTGACTTCTTATATTAAACCATGACTATTTTTATATTAAATATGATTCTTCCATATTAAACTCTGATTCTGAAAGAAGATAATTCAGTGACCAAAACAGCTTTTAAAGCAAAACAAATACAGAACATATTTTTCATGATCTTTTTAACAATTTTCTATTACAAGCTGAATTTAACCCTGATCTTATTCCATATATTGATTACAATTACACTTTCTAATTCGCTGTGCATGTTGGTTTATAGGCCAAAGCACCTTGGAGCTTTTCCCTCAACCTTAACCTTGGAATTAAATTTCCTATGCTTGCTTATTTGACAGCACACGGAACTGTCAATTCAATAAAATTTAAAATTGTGTTTATTTATTGAGTACTTATCCAAGGCTCTAGGGAGAGTGATTTCTGGAGTAGGGATCAACAGTTATGAATAAAATGTAGCCCATGCCCTCAAGTAACTCGTGATTAACTGAAGAGTAAAATCATTAACAGATCATTAAAAACAAGGTGACAAAATGAAAATAAGGTAAGAAATAATTTTTAAAAAGGCATAACTACATAAATATTGAAATGTCTGTGAGGCAAAAGCCATCATAAATAAAACTATAGTATAAATGACAAGTTGAAGGAAAATACATTTTCAACATTTATTACATACTAAAGGTTAATAGTGTTAGTGTATAAAGGACTTTCTACAATTCAGTAAGAAAAAACACCCCAACAGTAAATGTGCAGAAGACGTGAACTATATGTTCACTTAAGAAGGAAGATATTGTGCTCAAATCAATGAAGAAGTGCAGAGTAAGGCAACAAAAATATATTTTCACCAATCAGAGTAGCAAAACACAGTTTAAAAATTAATAAATTTTAATGCTGGTGAGATGGTAGGGAGCTATATGCTCAGTTGGGAAGGGGAAAATTGAGAACATTTTAAAGGCAATTTGATGGAATCCAAGAAAGATTAAAATGTGAATCTCCATTGACCCAGACATTCCACTTCTGAAAATTTATTCTGCAGATTTCATTATTCAACCACTCAAAGATATGTGTTCAAGGCTGTTCATTGTAGTTGTATGTACAAGTGGGAAATTTGAAACATCTTTTATGTCCATTAAGAGATGTATTAGATGAATTCGAGTCATAAAGTATAATATATTCACATTAATAAGAATTTATATGAAAAGATACCAAAGTATATTAAGTGAAAAAAGCAAGAAACTGTACAGTATATATTACATATGCAGTATAAATATATGTACATCTATTGATGCACATGGATTAAAGGATCTGGAAGGAGGGACACTATTACAATGATTGTCTTTGAGGAACTGCAAAGTACTAATATGTATTAGAAAGAAATAACACATACTATTTCTATTTTTTTTTGGTTCCCTTTGATTTTTAATATGTATATTGGATAGTATCAAGTTAGTCATTGTCTATATCTTCTTTTCAAACAATACAAGGATGTTAGAACACCATGAGTTCTACCGTACCCCTCCTATCTTACTGTTGTCTGGCATTTTAGGCAGGTACAGTTCTTGCCTCCCATGTGTGAAGCCCTGGGTTTAACCCCCAGTACTTAAAAAAAAAAATTAAATTAAAATTAAAAAGTAAGAGGCACCTTATTTTTAGGATATTCAGATTATAATTGGTATTTTATACATTCAGACCAGGTTTAGATTTTTTTTTTTTAGTCCAGGTTTAAATTTAACAACACAATTAGTATTTCTTTCTGGCATAGCTTCTTACATTTTAGTTCTCTTTCCTAGGTTTGAATTTCTTTTTCCTAAAATGTGCCCTACCACAATTCTTTCAGAATCTGTTAGCAATAAACTCTCTTAGTATTTGTCTGAAGATTATAATATTTCAACTTCTCTTACCATTTAATTGGTTTTAAACTTTTGTTTTTGCTTTCTTTATAGCGGTCATATGAGTAGGTTATAGAATTCTAGGGTGATCCCAGACAAAGTAGTAGGAGTTATTACCATTAGACCTGCCTTGCCAGAAATGCCAGAGGGAGCTCAAGTTGAAACAAAATGATGCTAACAAAAGTAGGACACTTGAAAGTACACAACTCACTGTACAGTTAAGAATTCTTATAGATAAATCCAGAATATTCTTAGTATAATGGTTATATATTAATAACATTTAACCTTCATACAAAAGTTAAAAGATGTTTGAGGCCAGCTTGGACTACACAGTGGGACCTTGTCTCAAAAAAACTTAAAAAAAAATTTTAAAGGCAGAAGTATCAAAAATAACAATAGCTATAATAATTTGTTAATGAATATGCAGTATATAAAAGATATAAGTTGTGATATCAATAACACGATATGATGGGGAGGGAAAGGTAAATTATCAAATTTTTGGTCAAAATTAAGTTGTTGGCAGCCATAAGATATTTTATAAGCCTTATGTTAATCACAAAGAAAAAGATCTGTAGTAGATATGAAAAGGAGGGAAAAGGAATCAAAGCATATGATTATCAAAAAAAAAAAAAATCAAGGGGCCAGGGATTTAGCTCTGGCACTGTGGCACTGTGCCTGCCTTGAAAGCGCAAGGTCCTGAGTTTGATCCCGGGTCTGAAAAGAAAAAATCACAAAGACAAGAGAGGAAGAATGGGACAAAGGAGCTACAAAACAGAAAACAACAAAAGATCAAAAGTAAGTTCTTATCAATAATTATTTTAAAGTAAATAGATTAAATTCTCCAATTAAAAGACAAAGAATAGTTGAATGGGTAAAATGAAACAAAACAAAAAACCAAAGTCCAACTATTTGCTACACTCAAGAAATTTACTTTAGCTTTAAGAACACTCATAGGCTGAAAGTGGAGGGATAGAAAAACATTCCATGTAAATGGTAGTAGTAATAAAAAGAATAACAAACAGGGATGGCTATACTTACATCTGACAAATAGCCTTTGTGTTAGTTTTCCATCATTGTGACAAATATTTGAGATGCACTACTTAAAGGAAGAACAGATATATTTTGACTCACCATTTTAGATGCTTCAGTTTATGGTCAGCTGGCTCCTTTGCTTTTAGCCCTTTAGCAAGGCAGAAACATCATGATGGTAGGGCATGGCAAAGGAAAGAGAAAACTGCTCACCTCATGGCAGCAGAAAGGAGAGAGAGAGAGAGAGAAAGAGAGAGAGAGAGAGAAAACAGAGAGAGAGAGAGAGAGAGGAGAGAGAGAGGAAAGAGAGAGGAAAGAGCCAGAAAGAGGGGGAAGAAAGGGGCTGGGGAGAAGCTATACCCTTCAAAGTCACACTTCCCGGTTACCTACTTCCTTCAACTGGGCACCACCTTTTAATAGCCCATTCAGCTATGAATCCATAGACACATTAATTTACAATGAAATTTGCACACTCATGATCCAGTCACCTCTCTAGGCCCCACCTCTGAGCACTGTTGCATTGAGGATCAAGCTCTTAATTCATGGGACTCTGGGGGACACTTCATATTTATTTCAAACTGTCACAAGAGACAGAGTGCTATTATATAATGATAAAGGGGTAGATTCATCAAGAGGATATAGGTACATAAGTGTGTATGTACCCAAATATCAGATCACCTAAGTATGCATGCAAATATCAGAGCGAATATTAACAGTGAAGGGAGAAATAGCAATACAGTGATAGTAGGGAACCTTACTATCCCATTTAAAACAGACATATCATCCACATAGAAAATCAGGAAACAGCAGACTTGAACAGCAAATGAACTGAACAGACATATGCAGAACAGTCTATCCCACAGCAGTATAATACATATTTTCTTTCAAGCACACTTAGAACATTCTCCATGATAGAACACATATTAGGCCACAAAACCAGTAATAAAAAATAAGAAGATTGAAATCATAGTCAATGTCTTTTCAGATCAAAGTGTTATGAAAACAGGAAATAACAGGAAGAAAGTTGGAAAATTCACAAGTTTTTAGAAATTAAACTGTAGAGTTCTGAACAACCAATGGGTCAAAGAAGAAATTAAAAGAAAACTTTAAAAAATATTGAGATAAATGAAAAAGGGAACACAATATACCCAAATCTAGGAGATACAGCAAAAACAATTCAAAGAGTGAAGTTTACAATGATAAAAGAACAAAGCTGGAAGCATCACACTACCTGATTTCAAAATATACCACAAAGTTATAGTAATCAAAACAGTATGGTTCTGGTGCAAAATTGAAGGCATAGACCAATGGAATAGAATAGAAATCCCCCAAATAAATCCACACATTTATGGTCAATTGATCTTTGACAAAGATGCCAAGACCATGCAATGGGGAAAGGATCATCTCTTTAATATATGGTGCTAGGAAAACTGTACATCCACACATAGAAGAATGAAATTGGACCCTTATCTCACATTCTATAAAAAAATCAATTCAAACTGGATTATGGATTTATATGCAAAGACTAAAACTATAAAGCTAGTAGAAGAACACATATGAAAAAAGCTTCTTGATATTGTTCTAGGCAATTATTTTTTTATATGTGCCCAAAGACAAAGGCGATAAAATGAAAAATAAACATATGGAACTGAATCAAACTTTAAAAGCTTCTGTACAGAAAGGAAAAAATCAGCAGAGTGAAGACACAACCCACTGAGTGGAAGAAAATGCTTTCAAACCATGTGTCTTTAAGAAGTTAATAGTCAAAAATATATATAAGAAACTTAGCTGGGTGAAGTGGCACATGTCTACAATACTATCTATGCAGGAGACTGAAGCAGGAGGACTGCAAGTTCAAGGTCAACCTGGGCAACTCAGTGAGATCCTGTCTCAAAAATAGATAAAGAGAAGGAAAGAAAGAAAGAAAGAAAGAAAGAAAGAAAGAAAGAAAGAAAGAGAAAGAAAGGAAGAAAGAAGGAAGGAAGGAAAGAAGAAAGAAAGAAAAAGAAAGAAAAGAGAAAGAAAGACAGACAGAAAGAAAGAAAGAAAGAGAGAGAAAGAAAGGCAGTCTGGGGATATAGCTCAGTGGTAGAGCTGGGTTACAATCACCAGTTCAAAAAATGAAAAGAAAAAAAAAAAGCAAGAAAAAATAGTACCATTAAAAATGGATGAAGAACCTGAATCAAAAGCAAAGAGTGGCTCAAACAAAGATATTCAAAGATGAATAGGTATATGAAAAAATACCCAACATTTTTGGCATGATGGCACATGTCTGTAATCACAGCACTGGAGAGGCTGAGGCAAGAGGATTCTCATGAGTTTGAGGCCAGCCTGAGCTACATGAATTCAAGGCCACCCTTTACTACATAGTAAGACCCTGTCTCAAAAAAAAGCTCAATGTCACCTAGTACTTGTCACAATGAACAATGAGATTTCACCTTGAACCTGTCAAAATGGCTGTTATCAAAAAGACAGAGATCACAAGTGTTGGTGAGGCTGTGGAGAAAAGGGAGTCCTTACACACTGAGACCCTGTGATTACATGGAACCCACCAGATAATACAGGATAATCTTCCTATTTTAAGGTCTCTAATCACATCTGCAAAGGCCCTTTTGCCTCAAAAATTTTCTATATTCTCAGGTTTCGGGGATAAGAATGTGGATCCTTTAAGGACCTCTATCCTGCCTACTTCAGTAAGTGTTCCAGCCGATGAAGAAGTGGAGCAAAGTGAAGTTCACAGGAGCAGAGGGGACTCTTGCTATGAGTCTTTGCCAAATTAAAGTTGCCTCTTTTATGCTATTCAAAGAATTTATGCAGATCCTATATGATCCAGATTCTTTTGTGAAGGACACAGGCCCTAGTGGAGGGTTACTGGTCTTCTCTCAGGTAGATGCAGTCTGACCTCTGAAATTCTTATAATCTGAGACAGGTGTCCTCAGACCAGGCGCCAATTTGAGGACAGTCTCTAAACAGCCGGGCCAAAGGCACCGTCAAAGCATCTTGTTGCAAAGACTTACAAGGAGGCGTGAGTCAAATATCAGCTGCAGACAGCACCTGCGTGGGGTTTGGTGCAAACCATGATGAGCGAAGCAGTCTAGCAGTCACCTCCCACTCTGAGGTTTGTCCCTGAATTGAGGTGCTCAGGCCAGGCTTTCTTAGCTCATCCACCCTATAAAGCACGTTCTCCTCCTATTAGGACAGAGTCACGTGCCCTCATCTTTATAGAGATTGCACATGGAACAGTGAGAAGTGTCACAACTGAGCAGCGTGACATAAACCAGTTATCTCACTGAGCCTCAGTGTTCTCAACCACACAACAGGGCCAACGAAGGCTATGTCTTAGAGAAACTGTGACACTCAGGCTAGCTAATGGTGTTTTCAGAAGAATTTTATCAACTGTAAAGTGCTACATGGACATGTGAAGGAATGATTATGTCATTCCATGTCCTGCAATATGGAATCAAGTAAACATTCCTTCTGTGATCTAGTTCTAGGAAAAAACTAGCTTTGCCAAAAAAAAGTGATCCATGTGGTCCCTGCTCTCAGAAATGAAAGAGGACAGTTTTAGTAGCCAGGGTTCTTTTACAGCCAGTGATGGAATCCCAAATGGAAACAGTGTAAGTCAGGAGGATTTATTGGCCCATGGATCCGGAAAAGGGCAGGGATGAGGCTGGGCTTAGCAATGCCTGGAACTAGGGATCATTCCATCCATCAGCACCTCTGTCATTCTCTTCCTGCAGTCTCTGGCCTGCCTGGCTCACCGCATGTTGGCTTTGCTCTCTCCATCTACACATGCTTTCTCCACATGCTGGGGGATCCAGAGCTTTAAACCCTCCAGAGTCTTTTCTACTCAGTAACCATAGAAGAAAAGAAATTTTCCCATCCAGCTTGAAACCCAAACATCACAGGGCATAACTCAGGTTTGTCAGCCTGCACCAAAGTGTTTTGTCTAGAGAAAGAGTATTTGATGTGCGGTAGAGTGCTAATTGTTCCCTAGTATCTATTCTCCCCTACATGCACGAACCTCCAGTTCTGAGATGGGCATGTTACCTCCAGGTTAAATACATTCCCCAACCTCCTTTGCAATTAGGTGTGGCCCTTTGTCCAAGTTTTGATAATGAGATGTAAGCAGAAGTCTTCTGAAGTATTTCTGAAAACTCTTTAAAAAGAAGAGCTACACCTCCTCTTTCTTCTGTTCCTTTCTATTGCTTGGCATCCTAGAGCTCCAGTAACTTTTGGTACTAGAAGGTACATACGGAGAAAAAAGACTGAAAGAGCCTGGGTCCCTGATGCCATATTTATTCCCTATTGACCTTGAGCTGCCTCTTCTATATGGTTTTACGTGACAGAAATATACACTTTTATCTAATTCCAGCCACTATTGCAGTCTTTTTGCAGCCAGATCTAAAGTGATACACATCTTATATCAGTGTGAGAATATTATAGATAAAAAAGGTTGAGAAGAAAACATCCCAAGAAATGAGAAACCAAAGCTGTTAGAGTCTCCAATGTTTCCCTTCTTGCAGGGTCCATTGGGAACCTTTCGGCAGCCTGGGGGTGTTTGCTACCCACACATCCTGCAGCCCTATTTTGCAACTTCCTTCTCTTCCGTTCTTTGGTTAATGCCAATCCATACACAGATAGGCAGCCACCTTTCCAGCCATGTGTTCCAGGAAGCCCTGGTCCCCTGAAGTGCTGGGGGTGGGGGTGGGGATAGAGCTCCGGTCTGTGGGTCTGTGTGTGGGGGGAGTGTTGCCTGCTCCCTCTTAGAGGCTGGTAAAGCATAGTGGCATAGTAAGCTCAGTGGCATACTAAAGCCTTGGAAAAGTCTTTCCATTAAAGAAATCTAACTTTCTCTTCTTTTTCTTTCTTTCTTTCTTTTTTTTTATTATAGAAATCACTTCTTTCCCCATCTAGCACCTGTTAACATCCCAGAAGAAGGTTGCTTTAGGAAATGTTGGATTAGGCAAACCATCAAAAAAAGTGGTAGCTATGACCTTGGAAACAGCTTGGGTGACCTGTTGCTCCAGCAGCATCACTCCTGTTTAAACAGTCACCACGCCCTGAGGACCTTCTTTGGTGCTTGTGGTACCTGGATCATGAAGCCCTCACTGAGACCACAGGGAGAATTTCACCTCCTTCATTCTAGACCCCATACTCCAGTGATTCACAGACAACTCATTTCCTTTATGATTTACTTTATGGGAAAACTAGGGACAACCGAGTCTGTTTTTAATGAGATCAGCAATCATTTAACCTCAAGAAAGAGAAAAGCTTCCTATAGGTTATTCCTGCAGGTTCAAATCTGCCTTTAATACACAGATCAAAGACAGGATAAGAACTAAAGCATGAGATGTCCATCTGAGCTCCAGACATGATGCTTTCATAGTCTCAGCCAGATTGAAGCTGTAGACCCTGAGGGTTACAATCTCCTCCACCAGCCTGAGAAACATGAGCCCTGCCCTTGAATGAAGTGCCCCTGTAGGCTGAGGCTGTTTGTTACAGATGCTCAAAGGCAGATCCTGGGCTGCAGGGTCTGGGGGCCTGTTCTACAGGCTGTGGGTTGGGAAGTTCCTTGTTTTGTCTTTCCTTTTCTGGAAGCTCAACTCCAGATTGCTGCCTGGTGGGTCCCCTACAAACTGGCAGGCCAAGGGCTGCCAAAGAGGAGGCTGAGGAGAAAGCAAAGGAAAAAAATCCTCACAGTCCCTCTGCCGGGATAGTTCCCTTCCCTTCTGTCATGAGGATAGGCAGCGGCAGGCATCTTTTGCTGTTTCTTCAAACTGAACCTCTCCTTCCTGCCACCTCAAATATCCAGATAGCTCAGGTCCATCGCAGATGTGCTGTAGATTGGCTGTAAGCATGACACACCTACACTGTTCAGCACTGCTCTTTATTGCTCAAGTGGCCTCAGGAAAGTCCCTGTGACCTCCCCAGACCACAGAGGACATGGGTTATTAGGAGTTAAGTAGGTGAGAGGCACAGGAAAACACTGCAGTGTTGAGCAGATTAGGGGATTCTCCCAGACAGATTTAAATGCCTCCTAGTTTCCAGCTTTTTCTCATTCCTCCACCCAAGTCTTTTCTTTTTCCTGCCCTGGGAATTGAACCTAGGATCTCATCCATGCTAGGCAAATGCTTATCACTGAGCTACATTGTCAGCCCCTTTTAAATTTTATTTTGAGACAGGTCTCTCTAAATCGGTAAATTGCCTAGGATGACCTTGATTTTATAGTCCTCCTGCCTCAGCCTCTGGAGTGGCTGGCATTACGGGTGCATGCCATAACTCCCTGCTGCTGTCCTGCTGCCATCCCTGGGTCTTTCTTAACCATGACATCCTTAATCAAACCAATGGGATGTCTCATTCTTTTCACTGCTGGTAGGAGATTCTGTACCTGAAATAGAGCCTCAAGCAGACTGGATGAGGACTTTGGAGGTAATTTTAAAATCCTTTTGATTAGTTCAGGAAATTAATTCTTAGAGATGATCTGTATGAATTGTATTTTGGAGGGAGTTTCGGGGCTTGCTTTGCTCTGTGTTATGTTTCTCCATGAACGTATTTCCATCCTAATTCTGTGAAAGATTATCTTGGACCCAGTGTAATTCATCCTCCTCTAGCTGTGGGGATTGCCAGAACAAAGAGATATTGATTCCCAAACTGGGAAGACTTCATATATTGCAGAGAGAGAGAGAGAGAGAGAGAGAGAGAAAGAGAGAGAGAGAGAGAGAGAGAGAGAGAGAGAGGAAGGAGAGGGGAGAGGCTGAGCCACAGAGACGTGGGGAGGGTGGAGGAGAGGGCGTGATTGGTTTCAGATCTGTCCTGAAGCTCTAAATTTTATTCATAGAAGTCACAGCTATCCAGCTAGGCCCAGAAAGCAGCAGGCTTCTGTGTGAGGCTTCCTCAAGCTCTGAAGGGAGCATGACTCACATGCTGCGGGAGGGAGATTAAGCTCTGCTTATATACATGGAAATGCTTTCTCCTCCTGTCTTTGTAATACAGCCCTGAGACTGCCCTGGGCTGGGCTCCTGCATTCCTGTTGTCCAGGATGCTGCCTCACTCTACCATGGATCCCTCCTCCCCAGCCCAGCTCAACCTTATTGCTCAAATGCAAATGTGATCTGGAGGCCTCTAGATTAAACCCTTCAAGCTTCCCTACTGCCTCAGAAAGTGAAATCTGCCTTGAGAACTCTCACCTCAGAGCCTCACAGCAGAGGAGTGACTGCCTCTTTGGCCCATCTTTCATCAGGGGACCCCATGGGAAGAAGGTCCCAAGCCTGAGTGCAGACAGATTCCCTAATCCTGCACATTCCTAAAGAGTCGCGCATCCTCTCCTCTCCAGGCCCTACTACAGGGTGGGACATCCAGGTCTATCAGGGACCACTTGATGCATAATGCATGCTAGCAGAGTAAAGGCTCTGAGAAGTCCCACATGAACTAACACAATTAACGATGTTGAACTAGGTGCTTTCCAGTTTAACTGACACTGGACCATGTTTCCCTTGAGATGTTCATTGTTTCATTGAGTTGCATTCCATAGGACACAGGGAAAGGATGCACTGGAGGCACCCCTTGCCAGACCCAGGAGGATAGAGAAAGTGTTCCTGTCTTAGGTCCTCAGAATCTACCACAGACTAGACAACAGTTTATGTGATATGAATAAACGAATAAACTAGTGAAATCCTGCCAGGTTTAGCCCAGGCTGAACCTGGGAATAAGAACTGTATGCCAAACACTCTTTTCCAGTACAATTAAGTCTTGTGGCCAAAGCATAGCCTTGTTAAAACCAAATCTCCCCACCCCCAGCACTTATACCAGTTATAAGCTGGCAGGCCTTGAACCAAATCTGTCTAACATATGTGTTTTTTTTGGCCAACGCAAGGGCAGGCGTATTATTTTTCATGCTTTTTGTGCAGGACCTGAGCTTTGCAATGGGACGAGACTGCTCATCCCTAACCACCCAAACCTCCTCTCACTGCCACTTCACCTTCGTGGCTCCTGAAGGCTATGTATTTGCCAGCTCGGGTTGCTTTTTCAATCTAACCATGAACATCCTGAATTTATTTTGAAATAGATTTGCCCAGATGAGAATTCACCCAGATCTGTAAACTTTACATCATTTGTAGTGAAATATCGATGCAGCGCACTCAGCACTGGCCCTAGTACACTTCAGGCGACTCCCTGAGCTAATTCTGATGATGATACGGGAATGGTCATATCCACACACTCATATTCTCACAGGACACAGGAAAGGGATGTGCTGGAAGGACCACCTGCCAGGCACTCTTCGGGCTTTGTAAGCTTTACTGGGCAGCAGAGGCAGGAGCTTGCTTGTGGAAACCAAGTTGCTGGGCTCCACCCTCAACCCTTCTGGCTCAGAAGGTCTGCCTCCAGGCCTGAACATTTGCATTCTGCATGAGTTCCTGGGAAATGCTATGGCTGATGGCCTAGCGACCACATTTTGAGACTTGCTGCTCTACAAAGCTCTTTCATAGCCATCATCTCATTAGATCCCAGTGACCAACCTAGGAGATAAATAGGACAGGGATGACTCCTCATGGGTCACAACAGAGGACAGGGCATCTCAAAGATGTTAACACAGTTTGATATAAATTGCTGTCTTCCAGCACCAAGCCTGCAGGTGGGGATATGGTTGAAAGAGACTGTCCGAACTCATTCTTACGACACAGGGATTGAAGCAGTGAACCACTGAGCTTCATTTCAGGACATAACTGTCTGCCAGAGAGAAGACAGAGCTGACAGCTAACTTGGGTCCACCTCAGCTAGAGGTCCCCACACTGACTCTCTGTAGGCAAGAAGGGGGAGGATCCAAAGGTGTCCAGTGGCCCCCACCTCCGGTTTTCGCCCCTGTAGCATCCCAGGAAAGGCAGAAGGAGAATAGAGATGCCCCACTCACTAGAGCCAAGACTCCTCTCACTGAGTTTCCCATGTAGCAACCACAGTGGAGTGAGAGACAGGCACAGACTGCAGGTTCTGCAAGGGACGGAGGGGGGGAGCGTGGACCATATGGAACAGGAGTGACAGAATTTGGCAGTGGAGGCTCCACAGATGGGCCTGCTTATGTCCAGGCACAATCTGAGGCCAAGGCCTGAATCGTCTCTCTTAGCAATTTCTTGTTTCCAAACACGTCTTTTGAAGAATATATGAATGCTCCATGTAGATATCAGAATCTCCTGCTGGGAATGGATACACAGACAAAAGGAGAGAACATCGCTTTTGCAGGGAGTGGTAGAGAGAGGAAGGAACAAAAGTGCCAATGTGGGTGGGGTGGAAGTCACTGGATAGTGAGGGGGACCTGGTGGTTTGGCACATTTAGGAAGTCCTTATCAAAAGTGTTATGTGTGTTTTCTCAGGGGATTCTCATAACCCTATAATGGAGTTAGCATCCCCAGCCCTGTGGCTTTGCTACTCTGTGTTGTCTTTCCTTGCCTCTACTCCTTGTTTAAATACCTCATTCTTAAGGATTTGCATCCCACCCCCTGCCTGTCCCCCCTTGCACTGTAAGGTGAATCCTTACATGTATACATAGCCTTAGGCTTGCAGAGTCCTGCCCCCTGCCAGATGCCATCAGGGTGCAGACCAGCTCCATTCCATACTAAGACCAGAGAAGGGAAGGGACCTGGCCAACATCTCACATCTGGCTAGCACAGCAGTGGAGACTGAAGACAGGTTTCATGACTCCAAGTCCAGTGCTCTTTCTGTTGTGCCTTGGGACCTCTGAAGAGGTAGAAGCACTGCGAGTGCTCAGCCACAATCATGACCGCAAGAAAACTAGTCAGAAGGGCCATTATTATTATTACTATTTTGGGGTAATACTAATATGCTGCATAAACACACGCAACACAATTTACCTGACTTTTCCTCTGGTCTTTCCCGTACTCCTGTTTTACACGTGAGATAATTGGAGACAGAGAGGTAAACTGAGTCTTCTGCTGCAGAGTCTCTTATGAAACTGCAATCGAGATGTTGGCCCAAGGTCTCTGGTCTCATCCAAAGGCTAGACTGAGGAAGGTTCGGATGCCAATCTCATTTGTGTGGTCCTTGGCAAGATTCAACTTTTGTGTGTCATTGAACCAAGGGCCTCAGTGCCTCATTGGTGGTTGACCAGAGATGACTTTAGCTCCTGGCCAAGTGGGCCTCTTCAAAGTGGCAGCTTGCTTCATTAAATTTTGCAAATTGAGAAGGAGATGAGAAGGAAAAGGAGGAGGAGGAGGAGGAGCAGAAAGAGAAAGGGAAGGGAAAAGGAAGGAGAAGGAGAAAAAGGAGGAGAAGGGGAAGTAGAAGAAGGAGGCAGAGGAGGAAGAGGAGGGGAGGAGGAGGAGGAGGAGGGAGAAAGAAGTCAGAGTCTTTGTAACCCAATCGTAGAAGTGGCATTCCCCCTCAGTTATTGTACTGTATCCATTAGAAGTAAGCCACTAGGTCACACCCTCCACACCTCAGACTCACAGCCCAGCCCGGGGGAGGGAATTACACAAAGCATGACTCCCAGCAGGTGGGAATTGCTGCTGACCAGAGCAGGAACCGGTGGGAGTCTGCTGTGTGCAGCTCTGCTCTGGCCTCTTCCCGCTGGCCCTGGCCCTGCGCTGCCCATGCATCAATGCAACACTGGAGGTGACAATCCTCTTGTGCTCCAAGTGGTCTGGGGAGGCTCTCAGGAAGAGAGATGGCCCCATTTTAATTACAGTGTTGCCCCCAGGGAAGCCTGTGCTCTTCTCAAGATGGTCTTGTTCCCCCTTTACTGCCAGTCCTGTCTTTAAATCAAAGCTGTTCTCCATTGAAGGGCTTCCAGCCCCAGGCAGGAAGAGGATTTATGAGTGGGTGATCTGAAAGTGTAATATAAAGGATCAGGACCCAGGCATTAATATAGACTGGGAGGTCCTGATGAGGCAGGCTGCTGTGGCCCAGTGACCTCTCAGGCTTGCCACCATCACAGCCTCTGCCTTTATGAAAATCTTCCATCATCCTTCCCTCCTACCCACACCCCCATTGCTCACTGCTGCCCGCACTACAGCCCCTATGGCAGCTGAAGCCCAGGCCACCTGCATCTGCCTGAACTTGCCTTTCTAGAACTGTTTCTCTGTCCCCAACCCTGGGTAAATCTCTCCCCTCCCCAATCCTCCTGGGCTCCAGTCTGCACCAATAGACTCCTATCTCCATGCTTTGGTCCAGGTCGAGTCTTCTGGAATTTATTTTTTCCAAGTCCTTGTTCAAACTCCCCTGAGGATAACTTTCCTGACCTGCTGTTCTCTTCCTCTCTCACGGCACTAAGTGCTGTGGACCTTAATGTAGAAATTCATTGCATGTGCACCAGTCTCCCCCCATTAGATGGAGATCTCCTTAAAGACAGGACTGGCTCTGGAAGCCACCACCACCGGGCACAAGGGAGGTGCTCAACAGTGACGGACAGATGGGAGGAAAGGGCCAAGTGAGAACAGTGCTCCCTTTTGCCCACTGCTGTGGCTCAGTGGTTGGTCATCCTCGGCTCCTACGTGCTATTGTTGCCTTCTCCCTTCCCTGGCATGCCTCTCTTGAGTCAGGTCAGGCCTTCTGGGTGCAATATCCAGCCCTGCTGCACCCAGCCTGCTTCAGGTACCCCCTTCCAAGCTCCTGCATGTGTTTGGGGAACACTGCCACCCAGGCTTTCCCAAAGCAGAGCCATCTTCCCAGCCACATACACGGGCTGTAGAGGTTGTACTCATAAAAATGCTACCCCTCGCTCTCTCTTTCTCTACCTGACTCAGGTACACCTCAATGGCTACTTGGGTGGCCTTGGGGTCATTTCCAAATGCATCTTCTTCCTCAATCCCTCTCCATTCAGCCCCAAGTTGAAGGTACTTTCCACGTATGTGTCCCTGGAACCCCCCTACAGATCCACTGCAGATCCAGCCACCAAATATCCCCTTCTCCTGTTCCTCCCTGCTTTCATCACACTCACTCTTCTATTCTCCACTCCAGTGACCAGTACAATCATCCTTATCAAGTCATTCCCTTGCTCAAAAATTTTCAGTTGTGAGGAAACCAAATTCATGATCCTCAGCCCTGTATTCAAGCCTCTACCATCTGAATGGCCTGGGACCTCTCTTGCCTCATCTCTTATCTCCCCAGCATCTCCACCTACACTTTTGAGGACCCCTCACACGATACCACCCCTGTTCCCTAGCACAGGGAAACTCCTGGGCCAGGAGCTGTCCTGGTCCTTTCCTGCTGCTGGGCCTTGGGTCATATGGCTCTCCACTCTGAATGCTCTTGCTCTTCATCTCTGCCCACCTAATCCACTGTCCTGCAGGATGGCCCACAGGCTGCCTCCTCCACGAAGCCTTCTCAAGCCACCTTCCAGAAAGCAGTGATCTCAGTCCTCCAGGCTGCCCTCTCCAAGCTGGGCTTGACCCAGTCCCAGAAACTTTGAATTAAAGATACAAAGGCATCTGTGTCTTGCCTCCCTGGTTCCAATAGCAAGCTCCCTCAGATCAGGGATGGTATCTCATTTCCCTCTTTTCAACCCACCCCTTGCTGCCGCCTTGTCTAGAGACAAAGACAAACGCATCCCTTGGGGGAGGGGAGCCAGGCGAAATCTGGAGGAGGGAGGTGGAGGCGAGACAGCTCCATCCCAGAAAGCGTCCAGAAGGCTGCACTCCCAAGGAGGCTCTCACCAGAAGGCCCTGCTGGGCCTGAGCCAGGGGCTGTTTGCAGGCGCTCAGGGGTGTGTGTGTTGGTGGCGGGGACTTGGCAGCAGCTCTGGTGGCTTCTGATCACTTTAGTTCTGCCTCCCTGATGTCTTTGTTTAGAATCCCCAGGCCACTCCTCACCAGGAGATGGGGAGAGGTGGGGACAGCTCAGAGAAGGGGCAAAGGGGTGTCAAGAGAGCTAGCATCCTCCTTTATGGGGGACCTGGGAATGCGAAGGTGGCCTTTTGTATGGTGCATCCTCAGCTGGGAACAGGTAGTCCCCACAGATGCCTCCTTCCCAACTTGGAGCGCTTCAGCCTGGCATCCTGGGTGGGGGTGGGGGTACTGCAGCAGCCCTTGTAGGTGAGTAGACCAAGGCTCCTTGGCTTCTGGCTCTTGGTCTTCAGTCTTCTCTTGTCTGTTTGTCCTGAGTCCCAGGCCTCTCCCTCTGGACTGGCTCCTCCTCTTCAAATAAGCCCTGAGATTCCTCTTCCCCTCCTTCCCACCACCAGTGATGTCCCCACCAAGGTCACTCCCAGGGCCAAGTTTAAAGCCCACACACCCCACATCCTGGTAACCCAGCTGTGGTCCACTTGTCTACATCAGTGCATTCCCAGCCCCCTTGTCCTGGCCCGCAGGTTAACACACAATGCACCCAGCCCGAGGGATAGCCCGGCTCCATTCCTACCCTTGCCCCTTACTAGCCAGGTATCCTCAGGAGGTCTCTACCACTCAGAGCCTCAGTCTCCTCACCTAAAGTAGATGTAATGGAACCTACTTCTCAGGTTGGGAGGTGATGGTAGAAAGTGCCTGGAGCAGGGCCAGACACTTGGGACATATCCCATAGAATACTGTATACATGAGGGGTGCCATGACCTCCTTATAAATGCCACAGTCACCACGCTTCTGCCTTTCCAGGTCTTTCCTTGTGATGACTGCCTTTCCAAACAGTCCTTTTCCGTCTTTTGGGGATCTTCCTCCTCTACCATCCCCTAAATGATGGCAGGCCCC
>NW_004624825.1:3558581-3582470 GCF_000247695.1 Heterocephalus glaber | reverse complement strand
TTTTTTTTTTTTTGGTACCAGGGATCGAACTTGGGTCCTTGCACTTGCGCAGCAGGTGGTGAAACCACTGAGCTAAATCCCCAGCCCAAGGAAATATATTAGGCTGGGGTCAGTTGTGGCCCCATAGACAGCCCGCTTGCTCAAAGCATCCCGCAGTGAGAGCTAGTCACACCGCATGCTGGAGTTGCATGGGGGAAAGTTTTATTCCCACGAGGGGAGCCTCATCCCCTCAAATAGGCCCCCTCCAATGGGCTTTAAGGTGAAATATATTTATTCACGCAAGTATAGCAAAATACAAATCTGTTCGTGGGATTTTTTTCCCCTGTTTGATGACTTCAAAGACATCATTACCAAGCCAAAGATGGGTCCTTGGGGAGGCTGGGAGTGAGGCTGTGCTCAACCAATTCTTGTTTCCTGCTGGTGACACTTAACCCTTTCTACCAAAGGTTAATGCTCTTACCTACAGCCTTGCTTTTTTTTTTGGTATTGGGGATTGAACTCAGGACCCTGTGCTTGGGAGGCAGGCACAGTGCCACTGAGCTAAACACTCAGCAACCCTTGCTTTTAATAGAAGGTCCCTCATCATATATGCAATTAATGAGTGAGGCAATGATGTGCTGTGGTCATGGGCCTAGGCTTCAGAGTCGTGCAGACCTTATTCAGGCCTTGCTATCCCTCCCATGGACCTCATGACAATTCTGCATCCGTTTCTTTGCCACCCCATGTCACCCTCCCCAATCTGCCCTCCACATGGCTGCCAGAATGTTGTTTTTGATTTCTAATCATGTCTTGCTCCTACCCAAAGAACTTCTTTATTCCCTATCACCTGCTAGATAGGGCCTAAAATCACTCCTCTTCATTCACTGTTTTTCTATAGTCAGCAGCTATCTACACACCTCTAACCCCATCACCTCCAAGTCCTACTACCAGCAGGCACTCAAAGCTCCCTGACCCTGGCCTACTGATCCAGCCCACACAGCTGGTCAAAAACCACCATAGCTAGGCCAATATACTTTGCATTTGGTGCAACACAGCCAAATTCATCCGTGAATTTTCAGAATCTTCAAGAATCTGGCATTAGCCCCATTGCATTGCACAGGAATTTCTGATTACACATGTTTTAATGGAAAAGATCTCATTAGCCCTCAGCACTGCCCTGGGGGCTGGTGTTGTCTTCCTGCTGTGTGGATGAGGAGGCAGAGACCCAGGAGACAGGGATTCTGCCAAGGTCACGCAGACTACAGGAAGAGCTGAAACCAAAGGACAGGACCCTGGTTGAACTGAGCATTTCTTTTTATTTTTTTAAATTTTTTTCTTGTTTTGGTATGGGGGTCAAACTTGGGACCTTGCCCTTGGGAGGCAGGTGGCAGCTCCACGAGCTAAATTCCCGGCCCAGAACTGAGCATTTCTTACAGCTTGGGACAACAGTTCCCAGGACCTGTGTTATTTCTCCTGTTTTACAGAAGAGGAAACTGAGGTACAAAGAGGTCAAGGAACTGACCTATGTCCCAAAGCTACTGAGTGGTGCGCTGGAGGGATCTTCGGCAATGTTCACTCTCCTACCTCCTAGCTGCCTTCTGGGACAGCCAGCAAGAGGCTACAAAGTGAAGCGACCCTTTGACCTTAGTAATCAGCCTTCACTGGGTCCCAGGATCAGAGTTCTCTGCATTGTTACTTAAAATGTGACAGCAAACTGACCTTGAGCCAGACAACAGCTGTGAATGGAGTGACTTAATTGTCCTTGAGCAGTGAATCCTCTGGGAGTAACCCCAGGGCTTTCAATCCCAGATCATAGTTAATGGATGGGATGGCAAAGAGAAGAGCCTGAAAGCCCCATGTTCAGCTCTGGTGGAATCAAGGGCTTGCGACAGGCTCAGGACATTGCACACCCTCCGGCTAGGCCTAGTACTTCCAAGGACCTCACAGCAAGCAGGCACCCCACCTATACATTAGCTCCTTTGGTCATTCACAAAAGTGTTTCTGAAATACTACTCCATGGTAGGGGCCAGGATTCCCACACATGTGAGACCTGGCCTTACTCTCAGTACCTTGGGTCCTGTGGCAGAGACCAGTCACCTGAAGGAGGCTTTCCAATCATGTCCCTTCTTTATCACAAGAAGGGGCCAAGACTTAGGGGCTTTCTCCTCCCAGACTCCAAGGCTTTCAAAGAAGAGATCTGCTACAGCTTTGCATTCAAGCCAGAGACCTCACTGTGGCTTGTGTTCAGGAGGCTGAAGGGGCTGGAATTTCTGTTTTCCCCTAGGGGAGCTGAAAGAGAGAGAGGTGCCTTTGACAAGGTAGTAAAACATCTGTGTTTACAAGAGAGATAAGGAGGAATCTGTGAGGATCTGCGGCTGCCTCGAAAAGGTGTTGCCTTGAAGGAGCAGCTTGAGGTGGAGGCGCAGAGGTAGCAGCCTGCACCTGGCCCTGAGCCCTGCGTGTTGGGCTCTTGCTTCTGCTTCCAGGACTCCTTCTCCTGTTTCCCCACATTAGGTGTGCAGCAGACTCTGGCCCAGGGCCCGGCCTGGGCTTCCTGTTCATTGAAAGTTGTTTGATGGATGGATTTTATCTCATCTGAGCACTTTTCTATCCAACACTCAGCTGCCATTGAGATTAGAATGTGTAGCATGGACTGGCCGCTTCTCATTTCCTAGGTCTCATAAGACACTCCTCACCTTCAAGACTTTTCACTATCTACCTTGCCGGCCTCATTGCTCCTGCTTCCACACATATGCACTCCATGTCCATCCCAGGTCATAGGTCCTGCTGCCCCCAAACATGGCCTGCTTCCCTCTGGGCCTTTGCCCATGCTGTTTTCACTGGCAGAATGCTCTTTCCCACCTTTTCCTGCCTGTCCATTAAGATTCCACCTCTTTCCTGCCTGGCAAGACAAAATTGGTACCTCCTCTCTGAGCATCCTTTGAGTCCAACAGTTATGTAGGAGACGTATTAATGTCTTAAGGACTTAAGGTCCTGGAGAGCAGGGGATGGCATCTGGTTCCATCAGGTGGCATTGGAGCCCAGCCTGGTGTTCTCTGGGAGGGGTGAATCTCTGAATCAAGGCTGTGGAACTTTGTGCACAGGGGACCCTCCCCCCAAATTCTTTAGTGTGTCACATGGATCCTGAGCTGGTCCTGACAATGAACTGGCCCTTGAACCCAGATTCCTTCAGCAGCTTTTCTTCTCTCTGGGGCGACTATGGAGAGGAAGACAAAGCTGTGACTTTCCTGAGCTCATCTCTTTCCACACCACCCCTGGTGCTGTCTGAGGACACAAGCAATGAGCAGTGCAGAGGCTCCCACGTGTGGCCATTAGGGTGCAGTTGAGGGTGATGCCCTTGCAATGGGCCCAAGGCACAATCCTGCTAGTCTGCCCTGGCCACTGGACAGCAAGGTTACAAGGGTCTCCTGTCTGGCTTGGTCCAGCATCTTATGTGATAAGAAGGTGGGAGGAACGAAGGATCCCTGGAAAGAATCCCTAAGGCCTCAGGTTTTCATGGAAGCAGAAAATCTTTGAAAGGCTCATGTGGAGCCTTAGTCTGGATCAGTCTTCAGTTCACACTTGAGCTCTGGGGCTGGGGACTCCAGCCCCATCCATGGTCCCCATCCATGGTCCTGAGCAGGTGCCCAGCTCAGCTTCTGACATGGAATCCCTGCTGATGCTGCCTCTAAGTGGCCCTGGGGTTCCATCCATCCCCACCCTACCTACTTCCCAAACAGCAGAGAGCCAGGAGAGGTCACGGATGGGTGGTACTTTGTAAAAGATAAAGTACGGGGCTCTGGGGAAGGAAGTGTAATCCATGTGTGTACAACACTGGGGGCCACCTTGGGTGCTTCCACAGAGCTTTTCCTTATGAAGATGATGAAGATTTCATGAATAAACCATGTGACCAAAGAAGGCACCTTCTAACCATACCCTATTCCTCTTCAAACTGTCCCTGTGATCACAGTGCCTACAAGACCTCAAATCTTTGATGTTTTTTCAAACAATCCCTGATCTTCCTTGTGCAGTATGTGGCCACTTCCACTTGCCTTGGTTTCCCTTCTGACCTTTCCTAGTGAGCTGTGAGCACCCTGGGAAACCATATGGGAGTTGGTGGCCTGGGGATGAACCTTTGATGGATAGGAGTAGAATGTTATGCATAAGTCTGCCTCTTTTGCCCCTGGCCAACAGTAGAGAAGTGCTGATGCTTCAGTATCTTCTCTGGGATGCAGTCCCACAGAACCAGCAATGAGTGGCACTCAACAGTGGCCAGGTCAAAACTGCCACCTCACTGTGGCTCTTCCTCCCACGTGCCTCGCTCCCAGGTCTCATATCTGTCCCCTCTTGGCTTGCACTCCCTCAGCTGTCTCCTAGAGAATCCAGGCTGGGCTCCTTGGTCTCTTCCTAGCAAACACTGTCTCTATAAGTAATTCAACTCATAATTCATTCCCTCGGGTCCTTGAGGCTCAGTATCAGAGAAGGAGATCAGGGCCTGGCCATGTGGGTATGTATCCTAGTCCACACTGGGCTGGCTTGGTGGCCTTGAAGAGGTTGCTGAGCTGGATACTGGGTGCAGCTCACTGGGCACAATTCTATCTGCTGTTGACGTAGCAGCTAAAGAGCTGACTCCACATTCTCACTGTCCCCAAATTTCTAGCCAGCTGGGGCCCTGAATGCACCAGTTATGGGTGTTTTGATGAAAAATGAAGCTGGAGATTGACTTCGTGTCTACCTCTGCTGGCTGTTCTAGGTTGGGCAGTGTTATAGAAACAGGAGTTTTCGCTGTAGCAGACTTTTAGTGTCCACTCACCATGTTCCTGGTCGCTGGGCGATGGTAGAGTAGCCTGTGTGTTCTCTCTACACATCCCTGGTCAGGATGAAATGGACAAAGAGATGTTTGGAGAAAGCATCAGGCTACTCTATAGTTAAGTAACTATAGAGAATGCAGGTAGGTGCTTTGCTCTTCCCGAGCAAAGACACAGTTGAATGAAACCATGACTAGGGTGCCTGCAAAAGTGGACGCGAGAAACTACCTGTTCCTGATGTAAATGCTCTTCCTTCCAGGGAGGTCTTGCTTGGAGCCTGCCCTTAACTGTGTCTCTGCTGTAGAGTGGCTGCATGTGAGACTTCTGTGCTCTGTGATGGTGTTTTCCTATCTATGTGACAGGGTGATGAGTCTGCTCATTCACAGGTACAGAGTGCCCTGCAGATCATGAAGGATAGGAAGCCCAGCAGAAGGTCCCAGGTACGCAGTAACATCTGAGTGTTGTTTTCTGGGACAAAGAAAACCAGTGGAATAGTGCCAGGCAGCAAGAAGTCTCACCCCGCAAAGTGGGACTTGGAGTGCTATGGAAGGGATGTCAGCTGCGGTGAACTGGAGGCCCCAGGGCTGGTGGAAACAGGGTCCCCGGCCCCCTGTACAAGCACAGGGAGGGACTATAGGCTTGATGTCTTAGTCGTTTTCCTGTTGCTGAGGGACAATATCTGACACTCACAACTTAAAGGAGGAGAGGTTCATTTTGGCACAGTTTCAGAGGTCTCACTCCATGCATGGTTGGCTGGCTCCAAGGGAAAAGTAGCACAGTGGAAGAGTCTGGTGGAGGAAAGGTGCTCACATCATGGCAACCAGGAAGCAGAGAATGAAGAGAGGGGTCAAGGAGGGACATAGACACTCCCAGTGACCCACCTCCAACCAGCCCTACCTCCTAACAGCAAGTCAGCTATAGCACCCTCTCGATCCAATCACCTTTCCACAGCTCAACCAATGAACACATGAATCTTTTGGGGGATGTTTCAGGTCATAACACTTGGGCAGTGCTGAGTCTCAGGGTGGAGGGCCAGGCGGCTCTGGTAGGAGGGGAGAAAGGCTGGGAGGTGGAACCTGACCCCAGTCCTCTGTAAGCAGATCTGTGTCGTAACAATAGAGAAAAGGGGCAGACGCCAAGGTCCCGGGACGTCTGGGATCTAGGCCTGATTTCCCCCTAGCCTCACCATGTACTCTTGGGCAGGTCCCTTCCGCTCTCTGAGCTTTAGTTTCCCCACTTGTCAAAGAAGAACTAGCAGGCCTCTCAGTGCCTCAACGGCTCTGAACTTCCATGGGCCAGTGAGAAATTGCTCTTAGAGAGCAATCTGCCCTGGCACAAATCTATGACCATGTGAAGATGTAAAAGCAGACTGCTCTGTATTCATTCACAAACTAATTCCCCAAATCAATCTCTTTTCCTCCAAGCACTTGCTGTTGCTTTTTGAGATCTTGACTCGAGGGCCACACATTCCAGGTAGCTCCACATTTAAGGCAATTTCTCATCAGTCTAGAGAAATCTCTTCTCCCTGAACAAAGCCAACTGGAGCCATCTGCAGCAGAAAGCTGAAAATTAAGACTGCTGTGTGCTGTGAATGGAAAAGGGCCCAGAAGCCAACCGTCAGTCACAGAACTAGAGACAATCTGGAATGCCAGCCTTGACCACAAGGTGGGCTGGAGGGAGGGACCTCCGCATTTCATGAAACTGTCCCTCCTCCTAACAGCCTACAAGTTTAGTGCTACAGCACCATTTTAGAGGTGAGAAAAGCAAGAATCAGAGTGGTAAAGTCACCTGCCCAAGGTCACACAGCCTGTGGCTGACTCAGGCTTCAAAATGAAGATGATCAGCTGTTTACTGTGCTACATAGCCTCCCAAGGATACTGATCTCTTTACAGACATGTGCCCTTTAGTGCAGCCTCCTTCAAGCCCAATACTAAGCCGACTCAGCTCTTTCAGAAGGGCTCACTTGCAGAGCCAGCACTCAGGAAGGGTGGTGGAACTGAATTGGGCTCAGTTTTCACTAGAGCCTGCCTAACACATGAAATTGATAGACAGGTGATCCCATCTGGACTCCAGTATGTATTGCCTCTGTGGTGGATCCCAGGGACCCCGGCAGTGTTTCCACCCCAGTGGGAGGCACAAGGGCAGATTCTTAGAGGGAATTAATAATATGCAAGGAATTCCTCTGGAACAGTTGGGAGGGCGGGTAGGTTCTTCAAAGAAGTCCTAATAGCAAATTTTCTGGATTTTCCAGCTAATTTGAAGGTACCTACTTGGAACATTTTCTTGTCAGAAAAGATTTTAAAATACATTCATTCAGTGTGACATGATAATTGGGCCTGGCTGCCTGATGAATGCCTTTTATCTATTCCTGAGCTATTGTTCACTGGGATCGAGCTGATGGGCTGGAACGGGCACTTTGTTAGATGTACAAACGTACCCACTTGTGATGATTCTGGTAACAGGAGGCAGCAGAATCTCAGAAGTGCAGTAGAAGGCTTGTAATGATAAGGTGCCAGAGAAGGAAGAAACTGCAGAGATTAGAGGAGGCAACTTCCTCATTGCCCACCTGGGGAGACCAAGGTCCAGGGAGGAGCAGGGACCTGCCAGTGTCATTCAATGAGGAGGTAGCAGAAGTGGGACCTCGATCTGCTTGTGCTGACCCAGACACCAAGTGCCGGTCCCCTGCTTCGTGAGGATTCTGTGAAGAGAGCCAGCAGTGGACAGCATATGTCTGTGTGGAGCGACCTACAAGCCCTCTTGACCTTCCACTCCAAGGGCTTCTGCTTTCCTGCTTCACAGCAGGGCTTGGCTGCCAGAACAAACTGCATTTCTGACAGCTGACTTTCCTCAGCTATGCGACCTTGTTACTCGAATCAGCTCTTTTCACAGGCCCCTTTCTCTCTCTCTCCATCTTTTATGTTTTCCTTTATTTTAATGCCTTTGTCTTATCAAAGGCAAATTTCCCAGCCTGGCCATCTGATAATCATTTGCAAAGGCTCCGTATTTCTTTATCACCCTTTTTGAGAGAGAAGGACTTGTTTGGATTTATTATTCTCCAACTTGATGTGATTTTTTTGGCTTATCTTGATTTTTCTATTGAAACTGCTTCAGGCTCTTTTAAAAAGCTGGATCTTTCTTAGAGTATCTCAGAGTCTTCCATATGTTAATAAGGTGTTTACAAAACTGTAGCTTGGGTTTTCTGCTTTGTCAGAATAGGGGCTACTATTTTTCTCTTAAGAGACTCTGTATTATCTGAACTGCCTTTCATTAACATTTAACGAATAAAACAGTTCCATCAGGATTAAGAAGTTGACATTTCCATTGTTTCCCTTAGAAAACAACACACTATTAATCATCTCTCAGGAGACTACATTTTCCACAAAAAGTGAAATTAACAAAGGTCCAGACTAGGGACACATACATGTGCTGCATGCTGTGTTGGTGTTTAGGTGTGTGAACCTAAACCGTGTTTTCATGCTTCCGTCTCTGTCTCTGGATATATGCCGCTGTACACATGGCTGTGATTGTCTGCCAAGGTGTAGTTGGCTATGTGCATATCTGGGCTAATGGTCTGTGTATGTGTGTGTGTTTGTGTGTACGAATCTCTGGGTGTGTAGGTGTGTATCTGAGCATACCTACTGTATGCATGTATATGTGCATTGTGTATGTGTGTCTTGTGGCCACATAACTGTTCATGAGTATGTGTTTATGTGCACATGTGCTGGTGTGTATATACATGTAGAAAGATGTACATGTTTATGTGAGTGTGGGTGTCATGTGTGATGATTGTGAGTTTGTACATATCTATGTGTGGGTGGTTGTAGGCGTATGTGTGTGAATATGTCTTTGTCCCTGTCTCTCCACTTGAGTGTTTGCATGCCTCAGGGGTGCTCAGATTTCAGCGTGCAGAGCCTCCTACAAACATATACACAGCACCCTCCAGTGGACGTTGGTTGAAAGCACCTCAAAACAAAACAAAACAAGAGGCAGGCTCAAAATTGCTTCCAAATTCAATTAGGGGTGGCTAAGGAGGGAAAAGTTGCCATTATAGTGCCTCAAAAAGCAGGGGAGAGTTGTGCTTCAGATGTCAGGCATGCACTCAACAGAGGATCCCACAGGGAGCCCAGTCACAGGGGGCTGCTTCACTGTGTGGTTTGAGGATGAAAGGGTTCATCTGGTTTGGAGGCTGGATCACTAGGCTCTCATGTGGCTAGAGGAAATTGCCAGTGCACTATCAAACTACACTCAGAGGTCCACATTTCTGGGACCGGCATTCTTTGTCAGCCTCATCAGGGCCAATTCTAAAAACTTGTTCAGGTCAGTGCCCTTCATGTGTCACACTGAGTCCTCCTGGACTGGTAAATAGGGTCACTTTATATCCACAGGGATATTGTGGTTGTTCCCTATTGCTCTTGTAACACACATTTCAACAAACTTAGTTGTGAGTGGAAGTCAGATGTCTAAGAGGGGTCATCAGGGCTGGTTCCTTCTGAAGGTTCAAGGAAAGAATGTATTTTTGCGCCTTTCCAGCTTCTAGAAGCTGCCTGTATTCCTTGGCTAGTGGTCTACATCACTCTGAAGTTTGCTTCTGGCATTACATCTCTGACACTGACTTTCCTGATTCCCTCTTTCCAAGGACCGATGGAATTATGTTGGATCTACCTGAGTAATCCAAGATAACCTCCCCATCTGAAGGCCCTTAGCTTCATACCATCTGCAAAACCTCTTTTTCCATGAAAGGCATAACACATGGGCTTTGGGATTAGGGCATGGACATCTTGGGGAGAGCATTAGCTGGGCACCAAAGATGCCCATTCCAGAGTCTTCTCTCTCCCTGCACAACTCCTTATGGGTTGGCACCAAAAGGACTTGAGCACACAGGTACCCCTTCAGGAATGTCACCCTGTACCTATCATACTAAACTCTATGTGATCTCATTTGATCCTCCTTACAGCTCTATGAAGCAAGCCCTGTTATTATAACAATATAATAAATAAGGCTGGTGCTATAGTTTGGACATGGAATGTCCCCCAAGGCTCGTGCCTTGAAGGCTTTGTCACAAGTCTGTGACACTAAGGGAAAGTGATGAAACCTTTAGGTGATGGGGCCTAGTATAAGGAAGTTAAATCATTTGGGACATACTCTTGGAGGGAATATTGGGAGCCTGACCCCTTCCTCTTGCTCTGTTTTTTGCTTCCTGGCTGCCACGAGGTAGGTAGTTCTCCTGTGTCACACACTCTCGCCATGATGTTCTGTGCTGCCACAGACACAAAGCAAGAGAACCAAGCAACCATGGAATGAAACTGTGAGCCAAAACAAATCTTTTTGGTTGATCATCTCAGGTATTTTGTCACAGTGACAGAACAATAACCCAGATAGGGAGACTAAATAACATGCCAAAAGTCACTCAGCTGAGAAGTTGTGGAGACAGATTTTGAACCTAAAATCATCAAACTTCAAATCCATGCTCTTCTCTATTAAAGGATATTGTTACAAAGATCAAATCTCCATTTTGTAGATGAGAAAACAGACAAATGGTGGAATATTGATGACTATAACATGCATCAGTCAATGTCTTGAAGAAAAATGTGTACATATGATGAACAAATTAGTCAGTGGTAATCCAGGACATAAAAATTTTTTAAAAGTTAGGTGTATTCCTCATCCAAAAAGAAGCTCATAGACTAAATGTGAAAGGTTGGAAAGTAATACTTCATACAACTGGAGTTCAAAAGCAAGTAGGAGCAACAATTTTATTTTCAGACATAACAGACTTTAAGCCAAAACTTATCAGAAGAGAGAAAGATGGCCATGACATACTGGTAAAGGAAACAATTCAATAGAAAGAGAAAGCAGTTGTAAATACCCATGCTTTAAATGTCAGAACGCCCAACTTTATAAAACAAAAACTACTAGGTTTAAAAGGACAGATGAACATCAATACAATCATAGTGGGAAACTTCAATACCCTACTCTCACAATTAGATCAACCAGACAAAAAAAATCAACAAAGAAACATCAGAGTTAAATTATACCATCTGAACAAATGGACTTAACTGATGTCTATAGACATCAACAACAGAATACACATTTTTCTCAACTGCCCATGAAGCTTTTTCCAAAATAGGCCATGTCTTAGGTCATACAGCACAAATACCGAAGAATTGAAATAATCTACTACTACTGGATCATAATAGAATGAAGCTAGAAATTAACAGCAAAAAGCCATAGAAACTGTGCAAACAAGTAGAGATTAACCAGTATGTTACTAAATAATTAATGGATCACAGGAGAAGCCAAGAAAGATATTTTTAAAGTTTCTAGAATTAAATGACAATGGAAGCACAACATACAAAAATCTATGGGACACAATGAAAGCAGTTCTAAGAGGGAAAATTATAGCTGTGAATGCACACATAAAAAGGATGCAGTGATCCCAAATAAATAACCTAATGATGCATCTCAAGGTACTCGAAAAGCAAGAGCAATCCAACTCTAAACTAGTAGAAGAAGTTATAAAGATCAGAGTTGAAATTAATGAAATTGAGACCAAAAGTACAAAACATCAATTAATCAAAGATTTGGCTTTTCAAAGGGATGGAAATGAGATCTCAGGATGGGTGAGATGGGAAGTAAGGGAGGAAAAGGGAAAGTAAAAAGAATTTTTTAAAAGTCAGGTGAATTGAGGTTTGATACATCGTAAAATTTACCCATTTTAGGGGGACAGTTCTATGGAACATAGACAGTCATGTGACCATCACAACAATTAACAAATTGCATAGTAGCTGGGTGTGGTGGTACACACCTGTTATCAAAGTTACCTGGGAGGCTGAGGCAGGACAATTGCTAGTTCAAGGCCAGCCTGGGTAATTTAGCAAGACCCTGAATTGAAATAAAATAAGAAGAGTTGGGGATGTAGCTTAGTGGTAGAGCACCCTTGGATTTGAATCCCAGTACTGAAAAAAAATCCCACATATTTCTACTACCCTAAAATGTTACCTTCTGCTTCTTTGTAATCAAACTCTTCTATCCCTAGCCCTTACAACCATAGCCTAGTTTATGTCCCTTTAGTTTCGCCTCCATAAATGGAGGTGCAGATGTCTCTTTAATTCTTTTTTTTAACTGAGGCATTAGTTACATTTAATAAAATGAGATATTGTTTATATATATGTGTATATATATTGTATGTTCATATACTTTACATACAATAAACATGCACTTTGGGTCATAGAGTTCCATGAGCTTTCACACACAGTTATGCAACCATTATCACAATCAAGAAAGAACTATTGGGCCGGGGATTTAGCTCAGTGGTTCCAGCGCCTGCCTCGCAACCACAAGGTCCCGAGTTCAATCCCTGGTACCAAAAAGAAAAAGGAAAGAACTATCACCTCAAAAAATTCCCTTGTACTATGTCACTGTAGTCACCTTTTTCCCCACCCTGGCGTTCAGGGATCTGTTTCCTGTTCCTATAACCGCGTCTTTTCCAGGATGCCTGTAGATAAAATCACACAGCCTATCTCCTTTCACTCACCATATTGCCTTTGAGACTCCTCTGTGTCATTGCCTGTAGCTCAGTTTTTAACACTGAGCAGTGGCCCTTGGTAGGAATGCACCAGTTTTTGTGACCATGAACCACTTGAAAGACTGGCTAGTTCCCAAAGTGGCAATTATGAGTTATCCTAGGTATGTGCCACTTTGATAATATTTTACTGAGCATTTTTTTTTTTTTTTTTTGGTACCGGGGATTGAACTCAGGTCCTTGCACTTGAGCAGCAGGAGGCAAAACCACTGAGCTAAATCCCCAGCCCTACTGAGGATTTTTGTATCTATATTTATAAGGAGTTTTAGACTGCACTTTTTTTAGGTGGGGGGATGTCTTTGTCTGCTTTTTGAGATCAGGAAAATACTGGGCTTCTAAAATGACTGAGAAAAGTTCCTGCCTCTTCTATTTTCGTAGAAATTTGTGTAGAATTGATGTTATTTCTTCCTTAAATAACCTGGTATTTGAATTCACAGGAAAGCCATCCGAATCTGAGGTTTCCTTTTTTGGAAGGTTTTCAGTGTCGATTCAATTTATTTAATATGTGTAGGGCTGTTTCTGTTATCGACTTCTTCAGTGAAGTTTTTGTAGTTTGTGTCTTCCAAAGAATGTGTCCATTTCATCTCAGTTATTAAATTTAGGATAAGGTTGAGGGGAAATCAGTTCTGGAATAACCAAACACATGGATGAATGACTCACCTGAAGAGACCGAAGAGAACAAAGAGCAAGGATTCTGGGTTAAGAAATTATTAGAAATTCATGAAAAACTATGTGCTTTTTTGAAATGAGACAGATTATTAAAAAGTACAATTATGCACAAAGATGCAAAGCAAAGTCCTGATATAAAAAATTTGAAACCTCATAAATGTCAAAGAAAATGAATATGGTATATTCACTTGATAGAATATATATTATTTAAACAGTGTAAAATATGCATAGCAAAATCTAGAAAGGAATATACCAAAATATTAATAGCTATTTTTTGATGGTTGTAGCTATGGAGTCCTTTTTGCTTCTTTTTTATATCCCCCAAATTTCCTGTATAATATTTTTTTTAATGGGAGAAACCTATTAAGACCAAACAGCATTCCTTCTACCTCTAGTTGGATGTAGCTAGTTGTTATTAAACTTGGGACCTAATACATAGGAGCCCCTCAAAAAAAACCCCACTAATGTACCAACAGCTGGCATCAGAATGCAGTTGCCTCAGATGCTCCTCCTTCCTAGAAGCCTGCAGCCTGTCGTGTCTGCTAGAGGCCTCTAGAGATGCCATCCTGGGTCTGCAGGGCAGGACACTTGCTCTGCCTCTGCCCCTCAGAACGTGGTGTCACCTCTGGTCATTGACACTGTAACGCAGAGACCTGTTCTGGGGATTCTATTCTCTTGTTCCCAGGGGTCCACCCCATGAACCAAAGCCCTGTAGTTCCTTTCTCAAAAACAGCCCCCAGCCTCGACCATGGGCATCATCCTCCTGTTGATGTCAACCTGGCAGGGAGAGTGACAACTGGCCCCTCATGAAGGCAGGCTCTGTGAGATCTCACTGTCCTTCTGGCCAGTGCTGCCATTTCCAGGACCCTGGGCCTCTCAGGGGCACCAGGCAAGATGATGGCAAGAACACGTGGTAACTGGAGCCCGGCCACTGGCTGGGCCTTCACTCTGCATTAACATGAAAGGGGGGGGGTGGGCGTGAAGAGGGGGAGAAGCAAGAGGGGAGGAAGAAGAAGAAGGGAAAGGAGAAGGGTGAAGAGGAAGGAGTAGAAAGTGGGAAGAGGGGGTGTGTGTGTGTGTGTGTGTGTGTGTGTGTAGGATGGGAAGGAGCTGAGAGAGAGGAGGCAGAGGGTGGAAAGAAGGATGGGGAGGGATAGGGAGGTTCCCGATACACCCTGCATGATGACAGGCCCGTCTTTTCCCTTGGGTCTGGCTGGGATGGAGCTCTGGGGTTACAGACTGCCCTCTGCCTGGGCCTGGACTTCCTCCTGGGGCTGGCTGTCCTCCAGGCACGACAGCTGCATCTCCCATCTGGATGAGCCATACAGGCATGCCCTCCTGAGCTCAGTGTCCCCAGGCCATGAAGACAGTGGGCCCTGACTGGGCTTCACAGTAAACTTCCTGCCTTGCTTTTCATCCCAGGACGGAGACACTAAAGTTCTTGTCCTTTATATTTGAGGTACAATTTGCAGGAGGCTGTTGTTCCTAATGCAGGAACTAGAAGGTCTTGCCAATGAGGGTGTCTGCTAATTCACTGGCCTGGGCAGGAAGATCCCAACCCTGCACCCCCTGTTCCTTGCTTTCCTGTTTTGGAGTCCTAGGAGGGTCAATTACCTAATTTATGTGGGGGGCCCCATGCAAAATAAAAATGTGGTGCCCCTTGTAGAGAAAAAGTGCTGTTAAAGGCACTAAAACATAAACTTTTCCCTTTTAAATCATTTCACTTTTATATGATATTTAAATGTAATTTATATATAAATATCTATGTATTTAAAATAAACATGTAATTTATTTTATATGTAACATTTAACCTATTCTCTCTGTAGACAGTGGATGTGATAACAGTGGAATACATGGACTGGCAGAAACACTTCAATCCATTGCCCTTTCTAACTAATTAACGCTCATTAGTCACCTTGAGGACATCCCTGAGAATGCTTGGCACCTTCACACCGACTTGTATGCTCTGTTTCACTAAGGTAGTGGCCCCTCCTCTATACTGACCACACCATATGATCCTACACAGGGAAGGATGCGACCATGTCAGTCCTGCTCACTAATCAGAGCCCAGCACTGAGCACGGAGCCTGGGGGACAGTAGGTGTCTAGTAGATATTTGATGGCTGAGTGAGTGAGTGAGTGAACAAATGCACTCCCAGCAGAGACAGGGGTGAGCTGTCACACACACAGCCAAGCTGCTGCCGCCCCCGTTCATTTCCCCACACTTCTCACCAGCTGTCAGGCAGTCACATCAAACTCAGGTTTCCACACAGAAGCAGGGAGTTGAGTGCTGCAGCTAAACAAAGCAGGAGACTGAGCCAAACTCCCCGAGACGAGCTGCTTCCTGCTGCCACCCTGCCTGGCATCCCAGAGCCTACAGCCAGGCCTGTCCCACCGCCAATCCTCAGCTTCCAAAGTCCACAGCACCCAGGGAATGTGGAGCTGGGGCTTAGTGGGGAGGTCACCTAAGACCCTCTGTCCAGCATGCTGGGGGGGGGGTCAACACACCTGAGGCGGGAGGTGGAGGGGTGGGCAGGGGTAGAAGGAGAAGAGCCCCCACCCTTCCAAACACCTGTCTGGAGCCTGGCTCTCTGCTGGGCTCCTCACCTGTGCCATCCTGCTGAGAACTCATTACAAACCTCAGGGGCAGGCTTGTTGCTCTCTCTTACAGATATATAAACTGAAGATCAGAGTCTTTACAGACTCATTAGGGTCACAAGCACAGTTAGTATTTGAGCTCAGCTCTGTAATTCCAGAGTGGGGATCTGTCCTCAGGCTGCAGAGTAAAGGTTTCTGGTCCTCATTGCTATCTTCCTCTCTACCAGAGTGGTTCCCTCCTCCTATTCAGCCAGCACAGGTGTTCCAGGCTGTGACAGGCTTGAGAAGGTTCAGGACTGGGACCTGGGGGAGCATCCTTCCCCATCCAGGTGGCTGCCAGGAGAGAAAAGAGCTATTGAGGCCTGAGGTGTGTGTGGGGGGGGGCATAGGATGTGGGGTTAGGGAGTGGCCAGGGACAGAGGGGTTCCTTTGTGAGATTCTAGGCCTCATGGGCATAGAAGGTTGCCCCAGCTGGAGGTAAGGACACCAGGTTTCAGCCCCTAATGCTGTTCCATGAGCACAGTGACCTGACAGAGTACTTTTTCTTTTTGTGGTACTGGGAATCAAATCCAGCAGCACTCTCTCTACCACTGAACCACACCTTCAGTTATTTACTTGTTTATTTATTTTCCTGTGATACAGGTATCTTGCTAAGCCCCCCAAGCTGGCCTCAAACTTTCAATCCTCCTGCCCCAGTCTCCAAAATAGCTGGTATTACAAGCGTGCACCACCACGTCCAGCTCTGAGCAGAATCTTTTCTGCCTCTGGGCCTCAATTTCCTCATATCCAGTAGGAAGTGGGTCCACCAACTCTTCCAGACTCTTCCCCGTAACTAGACAGGGCCTAACTCACCACATATGTCTGGGAAGTGTTTACAGAATAGTGGGGTGAACAGCCAGATGGATAAGGATTAGTAGCAGGGCAGTGGGTCCCCTTAATAGAGTTGCTCCCTGGGATCCAATGCTGATGAGTCTCGTGATTATTGTATATTTTCAGCTCTGTTTCCTTCACCAGTGATCTGCAAACACTTATTTGCAGATCCTCATGGTGTTCTGGGGAGGTAAATCATGAGGATGAGGCCTGTTTTACAAGCTTTTTGGGGTAGTGGATATTGAGTAGGAGTAGAAAATTTGCTGGAGCCAACCCTGTGCTTTTCAGAAAAAGTGATGTCAGAAATGCTCTGGTCTAATTTGACTGCTATGTCACTGGAATTGTTTGCACTTGAGAGGTTGAAAATGGGCAACCACAGGGAAGAGCTGTACCTCTGGCCTGCAAAGGGTGTTTAAAAATTTATAGTTAATATTTAGACATGGAGAGATATGGCACAAAACTCTTCCACAGCTATTAGGGTGTAAATGGCAACAACTCTTTTGAAAAGCTGATTGATATGTTCTACTAAAAGCTGAATACACGAGTGTCCAGTGACCCAGCAATTCCATTCCTAGGTAAACACCCATCAGATGTATCAGCATGGTATGAGGACTGAATGACATGTACAAAAATGTTCAGGCAGCACAATTTTTAATATACTGAAACAGAAATAGCCCACATGCCCATCAACAGTAGAGTGGATAAACAAGAGGAGGTGTGGTCACCCAAAGAATCTCTGCTGTATATAGCAATGAGGATGAAATAACAGCTACAGTGTGACTGAATCTCACATGAAGTGGAGCAAATAAACCAGATACAAGCCCTGTAATTCCCATTTATAGGATTCCATTCATACAAAGTTCAAAACCAGGCTAACCTAGCTTATGGTGTCAGAAAAGGGGGCACCCATTGCCTTGAGGGAAGGTGTGACTGCAAGGGTACCTGAGCCAGGACCTTCTGGGAACTGCATTCTGCCTCTCTACCTAGATGGCGCCTTCCCAGGTATGCTCATCTCAGGAAGAGTCCTGAGCTGTATACTTAATGGTGACGGGTGAACTTACATCTCTGTATATGCATCACATTTTAACATAAAGTTTTTAAAAGAGCAGCTAAAGAATGTAAAAGGGGGGGCGGAGGAGATTGTTTCTTACTACCTAGATTTTCTGCTTCTCTGGAAAATAAAAAGCGCTGAGCACTCTGACCTTGCCTGGCTGTCTCCAAGAAGCATTTTTCCCTTACAGAGAGCTTGTGATGTCTATGGGCACAGTCACCACCACTTTCTCATCCCTATCACTGTGGCTGGGGTTGGTTGCTGTTTATTATCCCATTCCACCACTGTTTTCTTAGAGATGAATTTCTCTGTGGCATCACATTTATCAAAACTAAGAGGAAGCAAATTTTAAAACCTAATCCAAAAATGGGCATCTGAAATGAACAGACATTTCTCAGACAAAGAAGTAGAAATGGCAAATAAACATATGAAAAAATGTTCCACATCACTGGTCATTCGAGAGATGCAAATGAAAGCAACACTGAGATTCCACCTCACCCCACAAAGAATGGCTACTATCATGAAATCAACCAATAAAAAATGCTGGTGGGGCTGTGGAGAAAGAAGAACCCTGCTCCACTGCTGGTGGGAGTGTAGTCTGGTGCAACCACTGTGGAAATCAGTATGGAGATACCTCAAAGAACTAGGACTGGAAGTACCATTTGACCCAGCTATTCCCCTACTGGGTATCTTTCCTAAAGAATTAAAAGAATCATACCACAGTGATATATGTGTGCCCATGTTCATAGCAGCACAGTTTGTAATAGCTAAAACTTGGAAACAGCCCAAATGCCCATCAACTGGAGACTGGATCAAGAAAATGTGGTTTTTTAATAAAACGGAGCATTACTCAGCCATAAAAAATGAGAAATTAGAGACATTCATAGCTAAGTGGATGCACATTGAGGCAATCCTCTTAAGTGAAATAAATAGGACACACATGTGTAAATACCAAATAGTTTCTCTAGTGTGAGAAACCAAAAGTGTAAATAAGGACTAAGAGGTATAATAGATAATGTGAAATAGGAAGAAAAGGGGCAAAGGGGAAGGGGAAGTGGGAGGGGTAGGGGAAAGGAAAGAAGGGAATGGAATTAATAGGAGAAAATGAAAAAATGGAAACAAAGTCTTTGTAAATAGGGAGGGGTGGAGGGGTTGAAGGGAGGGCAGGGAGAGGGGGAAAAATAAGAACCAAGACAGATTATGTAAAGGTGCAAATTTCCAATGATGAATGTCATTATATTGTATACCTAAAGTGTACCAATATAATAAAATTAAAAAAAAAAAAACTAAGAGGAAGAACTAGGGTATAGCTCAGTGGTAAAGCAATTGCTTAGCATGCACAAAGCTCTGGGTTTGATTCTCCAGAACTACAAAAAGAAAAGAAAAATAAGAAAGAGAAAATAAGCTAAGAAGTCTACCTGCTCCAAGAAAAAGTGGGAGATGTTCTCTTTTGTACCGGGATACATTATGTATAAGAGACAAATAAAAATTATATGTATTCAAGTACCATGTACAACATGGCCATATATATATATGTATATATAAATGATTATAACAATTAAATTAATTAATATATCCCTCACCTCCCATATTTACCTGTTTTCTGGTGATAATTCTTAAGATCCACTCTCCTAGCAATTTAAAAATATACAGTATTATTAGTAACTATAGTCATCATGCTTTATGTTAATAGAGCTTATTCATGTTGTAATTGCAAGTTTGTACCCTTTGACTAATATCTCCCTATTTCCCCCATCCCAATCACTTGCTGACCTCCCTTCTACTCTGTTTCTATAAGTCCAACTTTTTTGATTCTATGTAAAGGTGATATCATACAGCATTTGTCTTTCTGTGTGACAGATGAATAAAGAAATTGTGGTAAATGTAAACAATGGAGCATTACTCAGCCACAAGAAAGAAGGAAATTCTGCCATTGGTAACAACATGGATGAACTTGGAGGTCATTATGCCACGTAAAATAAACCAAAGAGAGGTCTTCTTTGTAGCTGTAAAGAGTAGTCCCCTGTGTGTTTGATATACAAACCTACTTCTCTTCTGCATCTCATCTGCCAGCCCATTCCAGTGTGCAACCTCAGTTCCATGGTATCTAGCCTCTGCTCTATAGTAGCCCCACCAAAAGTTTGCCCAGTGTTTGTTTATATACTCAGATGATGGGGAGATCATTCCCGCTCACAGTGGTACCTTCCTTCACTGGACAGTTCTGTTGGTCAGAAAGGGCTTTCTCAAGCTCTTGAAATCTGATAAGCAGATTATTGTCCTTGTCCCAGAAAATCCCCCATTTTTAGGCCTTGGGTTGTTCTGTTATCTTTCCTTTGCCTTTCTTTATATTAAAGCATGGAAGTGTAAACATCAGCGGCCACAAATTTATAAAAGAGAAAAATGAATTCTGCACAGATCTGGAAATGGACAAAAGTGCTTCAAGTTACTAAAAGTTTGCAGAATGTCCTATTGGAGGAACTAAAAATGACCAATAGGAGAAAAAACAAAGATTGAGAACATTAATTATATTTAGTTATCTATTGTTGCAGAACAGATTGTGCTCAACTTATTTCCTCTAAACAACAGCTTCTGGGGGTCAGAAACCCGAGAATGGTTTAGCTGGGTGGTTCTGCCTCAGGGTTACCCCAGGGGTTGTGACCAAGCTGCTGACCAGGACTGCAACCACCTGAAAACTTGCCCAGAGCTGGAGGATCTACTTCTGAGCACAAGCATGGCTTTTGGCATCCTAGAAGGAGGCCTTAGCTCCTTGCAACACAGGCCTCTCTAAAGATCACATGGCAGCATCCTTCCCCAAAGCAAGAGATGAGAGAGAAACAAGGCTCAGCCTTCCATCACCTGCCCTCAGACTTGACTTGCCACTCTCGCATCTACCTTACGGTGTTGATGACACAGACTAACCCTGATACAACACAGAAAGAACCACACAGTGCACCTGGGATGTGTATGCCAGGGGGTAAAGGACATTGGGAAGCCATTTGAAGTCTGGCTATCACATTATTTTCTATTTTTTAAACCAAATTATCATTTGAACCAAACTAATATTAGCAACATGTTCTCAGCCCAGTTGCCTGCAGCCAGATTGCACACAGCTTTGGAACCTGTACAGAAGCACAAATAAGGGAATCTCCGTTTGCTGTATGTGGCAGGCTGAGGAATGGTTCGCAAAGATATTCAAGTCCTGAGCCCTGAACCCTGTGAAGGTGACCTTAGGTGGAAAAGGGGTCTTTGCAGATATGGTTAAGTTAAAGATCTGAAAATAGAGAGATAATCCTGAATTCTCCACATGGGCCCTAAATGTAATCACAAGTGCCCTTAAGAAAAGAAGGCAGAGGGAGAGCAGACACAGAGAAAGAAGGCAATGTGACACTCCAGGTGCACACTAAGCTGCTGGCTCTGAAGATGGAGGGAGGAGCCATAAGCAAAGGAATGCAAGAAAAGGAGGCTTCACAACTGAAAAGGGCAAGGAGATGAATTATTCCCTAAGCCTTAGGAAGGAGCACAGCCCTGCCCAGGCCTCGATTTTAGCCCAGTAGAACTGATTTCAAACTTCTGAATTCCAGACTATAGGAGAATAGATATGTTGTTTTAAACTACAAGTTGTGATTTTTTTTTTATAGTGGTAACAGCAAACTAATACATGATTATATCCATTGGCACAATCAGGAAAGTTTAGAGAAGGAATAAATAACACCTCTGGTTCCAGAGCAGTATATGCTAAAGGTTTCAGGCCTCATAAACTTTTATTGTAAAGCCAAATTTTTTGAAGTCAAATTGTCATTTCCATCAAACTAATATTAACCAACCTTGTTTCCACCATGTTCAAGTGAGATGAAATGGAGTTAGGTTTCCTGAGTTAGAACCCACCAGTCAATCAATCAGTTGTGTGACTTTGAGCAAATTCTGCAGCCCCGTCTCCTTGGCTCTGGCTGCACACTGGAAGCACAGGGCCCAGGGTGGGGGGCACTTCACATCACATGCATAGTCAGATGCCCTCCCCAGAGACTCCATTCAGTTTGTCTGGGTGGGGCTTGGGCATCAGTGGCTCATGAAATCTCCCAGGTGATTCTAGCGTGTAGCCAGGGCCAAGCTCCACCAGTACCTTTCTGAATCTCAGAAGGACATGGAACTCCTAGGTAGGTCACCTATTCATGGATGTGATGAGCCTTAAATGAAATAATCCATGTCACGTGGGCACACAGTAAACCCTCAGTCAATATTCATTATCATTAGACTTCAATCCAGACAGATAGATCATCTTTCTGTGACTTCTGCTGTATCCTCTCTTAAATTTCTGAATGCATAAGACATTTGAGTAAGTCACTAACATGGTGACATTTTCAGGCACACTGAGATCAAACATTTTGAACTCCATGGAGACATAAAGCCAGGTCTACTCAGAAGTCTGTGTGGGGCTTTGTCTGTGGGGTTCTGGAGCCAGACTCAAAGCATAAAACAGGTACCTAGGCCAGTGTTATCTCGGCAGTCGTCTTGCTTGGAGCTGGCCCATGCATGTGTATTCTGCTCTGATAGGCAGACCAGAATTTTAAAATCTTCCCTTAGGCCGGGGATTTAGCTCAGTGGTTCCGGTGCCTGCCTTGCAAGTGCAAGGTCCCAAGTTCGATCCCCGGTACCAAAAACAAAACAAAACAAAACAAAAATCCTCCCTTAGGTTTCTCAAGGTTAAGAGGAGGAACCTGATTTACCATAGACTCCAGGCCTTCCTAAAGGGTGGGCTTAGTTTGGGAAAAGAATTGCTTTCCTCTTCTGTGCTCAGTGATGCTGATACTGTTCAGCTGCCTGGAGATGGAAGGGAGCCCAGGGGGCTTGGAGCGCAGAGAGCAGAAGTCAGGGGAGTAAACAGGGCCACTGGTCTTGTGGGGTCCAAGGCCTGTACACTTGGAGGAGGGTTGCTCTCTCCCTGCCCCACGCTCTGTGAAATGGAGAAAGGTGATGACAGTTCTAAGAAGATGATGATTATCGGTGAATTTACAGCCCCATCCAGCACATAGCATCTTTGTCCCACTCTGTCATTCAAATGGGTTTTGGTAGGTTGCAATCTGAGATACCAGCCTCCATCAGCTGTAGGATAGTTCTGCTCTCTCATTACCCCTCCTCTTTGGTTTTCATTTTGCTGGAAAACAAGATTGAATGATATTTTCTTTCCCTCTGGGTTGTTGAGAGCCTGGAAGCCTGTTAAATAAACATGTCTATTAAAGGCGTTGATCTGTCCCCAGCAGGCAGTAATTGCACCTCCAAGGCCTCAGATGCCCTGGCTTCTTCTGGATTGTCTCTAGCCTTCCCTGCCAGATCTCTCTGCCTCGTTAGGGGCATGCTCTTCTCTTCCCTGGGACTCGATTTTCTCTCGGGTAAAATCGGGAGAATCATAATGCTAATTCATATTGTTTCTCTCAATGTGATGAACCCCCTTGCTCAAGTCACAAAAGACAGAGCAGGATTTATTGCAGCTGTAAAACAGTAGGACAGCCATGTGGGTTCCTTAACAGGAAATGCTTGCTTTCCAGTTTATAAGCAGCTGATGGCTGAGTCCCCAAGTGCCCACCTCTACTCTGGCATCTCAGCCTGTTCCTGGAGATTTGTGCTCGACATGCATGGCATATAAAGGAGCATGCCTGACTCAGCACGGGCAACACAACGACCAGACTCTCTGCTGACTGAGCAATCAGTGCCAGATGTTCTGTTATTTAATGTTTCAAATATTTCACCTGGGCCCCTCCACAGACTGTACCACCTCTTAGTTATGATACAGGCTTCACTAGAATCTTCTTCCACTCTATGACATCAGAACCAAGTCCAGTTTGGAGGAACTGCAACCAGGGGGTGCAGCTGGGAATGGAGGCATTTCCAACAGGAGGGTTAAAGTCTGTGGCAGAGCTGCCTAATGATTTCCTAGTGTCTATCTTCCTGTTGAGCACTGAAACAGAAGCCCTAATATTTTGGCCACTTAAAATAAAGACTATATATCCCAGCCTTCCTTGCACCTATTTACACCATGTAACTCTGTCATAGCCAATGGCATATAAGCAGGAGTGTTTGGGGATCTTTTTTTTTTTTAATCTGGAATTTGCTGTAATGTTGTGTTTCTCTCCTTTTTAAAAATTAATTTTATTGGTACATTTTACATATACAATACAATGACATTAATCATTGGAAATTTGCACCTTTACATAATCTCTCTTGGTTCTTATTTTTCCCCCTCTCCCTGCCCTCCCTTCAACCCCTCCACCCCTCCCTATTTACAAAGACTTTGTTTCCATTTTTTCATTTTCTCCTATTAATTCCATTCCCTTCTTT
>NW_004624825.1:3511914-3542527 GCF_000247695.1 Heterocephalus glaber | reverse complement strand
TGAGTATCAGAGTGTTCCATCTCATTTTCCTTTGGGGTTGCTGTAGGTGATCTGGAAGTCTGGTTTTGAGACTTAGTTACGTGTTTTCTCATTTCGACTGGGGGGGCAGGGGGGTGCTGTTGGCGCCTGTGTGGCTCACCTCCTCTGAGCTGGGAGAGGTGGGACAGGGGCCGGGAGTGGCGTTAGGGATGGTGGCCCAGAAGCCCCCACTTCTGGGCAGGGAGTGGCGGGACAGATGGCGACCCAAAAGCCCTTTCCTCTGGGCCGCAAAAACGGTGGATTTTTAATAAGGCATAAATATAAAATGTTAAAGGAACTAGAGAAAACTTAAGGGACAGAAAAGTAGTTCTTCAGGGGTAAGAATGAGGGAGAAGCGAGGCAGAGAAGGGGTTAAAGGAAGGCAGTGGAGTCAGGTGCATCACGAGCTGGGGAGAATCTTGCTCTTTGACCTGGGAAAGCGCCAGTCCCTCTGTGGGTCTCTTTTTCCTTTGCCAAACGAACGCCTTAGCACTTACCCTGAGTCATGCAGCCGGTGGCCCCGCGAAGACGCTGCAGCTGCGCCTGCTCTCTGGGCAGCCAAGGAGCTGACAGTGCCTGGCCCAGAGTCCGCCTGGGGGGGTGGACCGAGGGCCGAGGGGCGAGGCCCTGGCCTGGGCAGACTTGGAAAAGCGCCACCCAGCGCAGGCGGAGTCTCCTTGGCAGAAGAGCTGAGTAGCACCTGGCGGCTCCTGCAGCGAGTCTAGGACAGGCGGCAGGACTGGACATGAGAGATCCCTACCCTGAACCTGGACTTGAGCCGCACACAGAGCCAGAGCCACAGCTAGAGCCTGAGTCAGCAGCTAAGGCCCTTCCTCCCTCGGCCCCTAGGCAGGCCCCCTGGCCATCCTTGTGTGCAGGCTTTGCTCTCTGACCTTCTCCACCTTACTTCCCCTCCACGTTCCTTCGCGGACGCAGACCTCCCACATCTTCCCTTGTTAGTTCTTTCCTAGCACCCGCTGGGCCCACTCCAATCTATCCCTGATTGTAGCCCACAGCGGGTGAGGTGAGCGCTGCCAGGGTCTCCAGTACTGAGAAAGCACGGTGCTTTGATCAGTGGGCCCAGGTATAGGATAAACCATAAAAAATTCTCGAGGATATGAAAAGTCTGGCCTTTGGAAACTCAAGATGAAGCTCCTGTACTTTCTTGCTGTGTGTCTTCAGTGAGTCTGTAGACTGCCCTAAGGTTTCATTTCTTCCAGAATAGAGATCACCATCCACTCTGAATGCCCCGGGAGGCTGCAGGGAGGATCGGGGAATTTACACTGACATGGTCTGCACACTGTCAAGTGTGCTGTACCTATGAGCAGTGATCTTCCTATATGCATGTGGAGGTGATATCCAGACCCCATATAGGCCCTGAGTAGGAAGAGCCTGAGCATGACCTAAAAGAAGTTTGGCAGCATTGATCTGTGATCACCCGTTCTGCCTGCTTTTCACCTCCAACACCTCACCCCATGGGTGAATGAACCCCTCTTTCCGCCACTTCCCCTGGGACTCTTCCCCTCCCAGACCCACGCCTCTTGGTTGGTTGCAAGGTTGCCTCTGTCCCAGCATGTGACAAGACCCTTAGCAAAATAGAACTTCAGGATACCCCTGCCAGTGTACTGGCCCTGCATCCCTCAGAGGGAGGGCTTTCCTGGTCAACACTGATATTGTGGGACTCTCTTGAGTAAGTTCTTTGTCCCACTCCCTGCACAGGGTGGAGACTGGTGAGTGCTCAGTGTCAGGAGTGCTGGGTTCCATTTTGCCGCTGGGTTGAGCAAGACTAATGTGAGATAGCAAAGGTAGAGGAGAGATTTTAATCTTGGCTGGAGGATAATTGTTTTGGCTAATCCAGGAACTTTATACACTGTTTAATGTTCATCTAATAAATTTTAGGCACTGTTTACATTTCATAGCAGTTGCTGTTTTAATAAAACTTACACTGTTTTCAGAGTCAGAGTTGAGAATAAACAGACCCTTCTTCCCAGGCGCTTCGCTATTTGCTGTCCCCTTGGGAAGGCTGTGGCTGGGGCCTGGCTGAGATCTGTGTGTAGGGCCTTGGCTAGGATGGCTTCTGAGGCAGATCAGCTCTGACTCCAGGGTAGAATGTGCCTGGCTTTTTTTCAGCATAACCCCAGGCAGCATTTCACATATAGGGACCCCGAGGCTCAAGGTGATGTTTTAAAGCAAACCTCTCTTATAACTCTGTCTCCAGGGGCCTTTGGTTTCTACTCAAGTTTTAGTTCAGTTCCTCAGTGACCTTTGTGAACATCTGGTTGTTCCCTCAGTATATCATTCATTCTACCTATTGAACAGCTGTTCTCTAGCAGACATAATACCAGGTGTCAGGCACATAGCAATGAATAAAACAAACGATCAATCAAAAATCCCTACCCTCATGGAACTTACAGTTACTGGACGGAGGCAGACAGTAAACATACACATATAAATACAGTATTTGGAATGTGAGCTGGAGGAATACAAAGTGGGGTGCATGGGATAGAGTATTTGGAGTTTCAGGAATTGTATTATTATAAGGGGTTATTAGGGAAGGCCTTGCTGAGGAGATAATATTTGAGCAGAGACCCAGAAGAAGTGTGGGAGTGAACCACAGAATTAGGGAACATGACAGAATTGGACCCTTCATAACCCATAGTCTTAGAGGTGAAATCAGAACGTCTGAGTTGATAAGCTTTGGGTGGCCTCTTTGACCCCTCCCATCTGTTCACCCTGGTTGTATCTATCCCTCTCCAGAGTAGCCAACAGGCTGCACTTCCTGGTCTCCAGTGTGCTCTGCATCTAGGGCAGGACTGCCCAGTACTCCTCAGCTGCAGCCCTCCCCAGCTCCATCCCAAAACCAGACATCTGCTACAGCCAGCTCTTCATTAACAATGAGTGGCGCAATGAAGTCAGTAAGCCCTTTCCCACAGTCAACCCTACCACAGGAGAGTTCACTGGACATGTGGCTGAAGGAGACCAGGCTGATGTAGACCTGGCTGTGAAAGCAGCCCGGGAGGCCTTCTGTCTGGGGTCACCATGATGGATGCCTCCAAATGAGGCTGGCTCTTGAACTAGCCGGCTGACCTGATGGAGCAGGATCATGTCTACTTGGCCTTGCTGGAGACTTTGGACATTGGGAAGCCCTTCTGAGAGTCTTAGGCCTTGGATCTGGATGAGGTTATCAAGTTGTACCGCTACTTTGCTGACTGGGCTGACTGACAAGTGGCATGGCAAGACCATCCCCGTGAATGGTGAGCATTTCTGCTTCACCCACCATGAGCCTGTGGGATAATCTCTTGGAACTTCCCCTTGGTCATGCAGGGCTGGAAGCTCGATACAGCACTCGGCACAGGCAATGCTGTGGTTATGTAGGTTGCTAAGCAGACTCCCCTTTCTGCCTTGTACTTGGCCTCCCTTGTCAAAGAGGCTGGTTTTCCCCCGGGGTGGTGGACATCATCCCAGGCTATAGTCCCACAGCAAGAGCAGCTATTGCCCGGCACATGGATGTTGATGAAGTTGCCTTCACTGGCTCCACTAAGGCTGGCCACCTGATCCAGAAAGTGGTAGGCGATTCCAACCTCAAGAGAGTCACCCTGGAGCTGGGTGGGAAGAGCCCCAGCATTGTGCTGGCCGATGCAGACATGGATCATGCTGTGGACCAGTGTCATGAAGCCCTCTCCTTCAACATGGGCCAATGCTGCTGTCCTAGTTTTGAACCTTTATTGAAGAATCTATCTATGATGAGTTTCATGGGAGAGCAGTGGAGAAAGCCAAGGAGAGGAAAGCTGGGAACCCTTTTGAGCTGGATACTCAACAAGGTCTCCAGGTGGTCAAGGAGCAATTTGAAAGAATCCTTGACTACATCCATCTTGGCCAGAAGGAGGGAGCAAAGCTTCTTTGTGGTGGGGAGCATTTTGGGAAGCACAGTTTTTTCATCAAGCTGACAGTCTTTGGAGGTGTGCAGGATGACGTGAGGATTGCTAAGGAAGAGAACTTTGGGCCCATTCAGCCTCTATTCAAGTTCAAGAAGATTAAAAAAGTGATTGAGAGGGCCAACAATGCCAGGTACGGGCTGGCTGCTGCTGTGTTCACACAGGACCTGGGCAAGGCCATGTACTTCACCCAGGCCCTCCAAGTGGGAACTGTGTGGGTGAACACCTATAACATTGTGACCTGCCACATGGCATTTGGGGGCTTTAAGGAATCTGGCAATGGGAGGGAGTTGGGGGAGAATGGGCTTCGACCCTACATTGAGGTGAAGACAGTCACCATCAAAGTTCCTCAGAAAAACTCGTGAGAACAGGCCTAGCCCCAGTCCAGCCATTTCACAACCAGCTAGACCAGTGGTTGCCCAGTGAGTTTTAGGCATGGATCCCCTTTATTGTTCCAAATACAAGGGAACCCCGACAAATAAGGCAATTAAATTAGTGCTGTTCTATTTGAAGCAGGCACGGAGGCTAGGCTCAGAGTTCTACCCACCTGCTCCGCAGCTCCTGCCCGCTTGGTGGCACTTCATTTACTTCTGTGAAATCTTAAGAGCGTCTGGAAGACCAATTAAAAACCACTGATTAGATGGACACTTTTAGTCCTTCCTGTAGATACAGGGACTTTCCAGCAGATTAACTCTGGCTTTGTGGATGGATTCAACTCAGGCATAGGATTGAAAGGCATTAAGAATTTTGAACTGAGTGGACATCAAATCTTGGTCCTAATCTTCACTGACTTAACTGGAAAATCAAGGCTACTTTTTCCTTCCAAGTATCAGTTGTTGGCTATTTTGTTTGCTTGTCTTTCATTTTGCTGCTGATTTTTCTTAATTTGAGGAAAGCGGTAGGCAAAGAATGCAATTACATAATCATGTCTTCAAAATAAACTCAAACACCCCAGTGTCTGTCAGCTGTCCTTCAGCTGTTAACCACAGACATACTATATGCTTCAACATGAGTAAACCTTGAGAACATCATGCTATGTGAAAGAAACCACACATACAAGGCCACATATTGTATATTTGCATGTATATGAAATGTCCAGACTAGGCAAATCTATACAAAGAGAAAATACATTCATGATTGACAGAGGCTGGGGAAGGAGCAAATGGGGACTAACTTTACATGGGTATGGAATTTTTTAGGGGAAGATTTTGAAAATAGTCTGAAATTGGACAGAAGCAAAGGTTGCACAACTTTGCAAATGTATTAAAAAGTGCTGAATTACACTTTAATTGTAGTATGTGAATTAATTTGATTTAAAAGTTAAACTGATACATTCTGTTTACAAATCCATTTTGTCTCAATATTTTCTTGCTGCTAAACATTTTAGAGTTTGGGGGCTAAGTAGGGACCCAGATAGTCATCTAGTCAACCCCCAGGTAGGTACAGAAGTCCCTACCATAACATTTTCTATTCTTGTTTTCATTTTCTCTTGGCTGATGACAAAGTGCAAATTTAAGAACCATGAGAAAAGCTCTGGTTTCCACTCAGAGCAAGTCCATCTCATTTCTAGGCTTCCACTAACATTTTCCCCCCAACCTCTACAAAACAGAAGCCCAACACCAGGGCCATCCTGACATACTGGGGGTTTCTAAGTCGCAAACTTCAGCATTCACTATGTTTATTGTTCATATTGCTACTTTCATTTCCCCATGTGATGAAAGTCAAGTTAAATCCAAGCTGGTCAGGCAATGTCAGAATCAGAATGCTGAACTTATCTCTTTCTCTTCCGTCTTTCTGATCCATGTTGCTTACAAATCACCGTGCTATTAAGTCCATTTGTTCTACTGACTGCACACCCCAGTCATCACTTGGATATCCTCATATCAAGATGATTTTGTTCATTATCTTAACTTGGGTTTGACCTGAAACTGTTTCTTAAGGATTTAGGGTATGTTCCGTTCCCCCATCTCTCTTCCTAGGATCATCTTCCTGTGCCACTTGTCTAAGGCTGAGGTAACCCAGACTCTCTTCTGAAGTGCACCTTCCATCTGTTTCTCTTGGAGGCTGTAAGCAGCCCTGCTGCACAGTAGTGGAAAGTCCTTATGGACAGACAGGCCTGGAACATGGAAGTAGAGGGGATGGGTGGGCATCTATGATGCTAACATTACCACCACAATGTTTCAGCCAGTCCTCTCCTTATCTGATTCTTAATACTTCTAAACCAGAGAGGAACTTTGTAGAGGGTCTCCCACTATGGGCTCCTGCATTGGGAAAAGACAGTCTTGAAGGTCTTTTATTTTGAGCCCTGAAATGTTGAGACTGAACACTAGATAAATGAGATTCATACTCAGCTCAGCCTTTGAGATCCCTCTCCATTCATTTTACTGCATGCAAACAGAGTAAAAAACTGCTGAAATTTGCTCTGAATGCAAACTCACATGGTTCAGTCCAGATATGGCTGGCAACACTGAGAGGTGGAGCCATAGATACTGCAGTTTGGGGCCATTCATCCACCTGAAAATCATTCATCATGTTCTTCCTTGGCCAAGTGCAATGCCAGGTACTTTTACACACCACTGAGGCCTCACAGCACTCTTGTAAACAAGACTGGAGTTACCCATTTTCCCCTCTCTAGATGAGGACTTGGAAGCTTAGAGGTTTAGGAAGCAGCTTATTTGGGGTCAGTTTCCCATGAGCATGCAGTTGTGACCAGAGAGAGGGACATACTGGGGAGTCTGTGAAGTCAAAAGAACCTGAAAGAACTGAAGAACCTACAGTGACACCAACCATGCCCCAGATACCCTGCTTCTTACTGGAACCAGTGGGACCACAGCATAATCTTGCTCCTTCTCTCGATCAGATCTGAGGCCATTTAGGAACTTTAATTTGGGTTGGCTCCATTCTGGGTATGAGGCTTATCTCTGGTGGTCACCCTTTTAATTAATTTTCTCAGATCATTCATAGGGTGGGGCATCCACTCTAGGCTAATTGTTGAAGGAAAGAGAAATGAAGGCAGTCTGCCCTTTGGGAGCTCACAATCTAGCAGGAGAGGTGATTAAAGAACCAGGTGAAAGTGTAATGGCAAATAGAAGTACAGAGGTAATGAGGTACTGAGAGGAAAGAGCATTTATTAAACATCTCCAATGTATCATCTCATTTAATGCTCTCAACTGCCCAAGGCAGTTACTTGACCATATTTCTCACATATTATCATTCTACACTTGATAAGCATTGAGCCCTGGAGATGCTCAGCTGGTTATTGGAGTCTCGACTTCCACAGGGGTCCTCTTTCCCTCTACTGAAGGCTGCTGTCTTTCAGGACACCTGGATCAGTCCCAGAGCAAAGCTGTATGGGAGTGGGACACTGGATCCTGTTGGACGAGAAGATGATAAGGCCAAGCGGCACGGGGAGAGAGGGCACAAAGGAGTAGAAGATGGCAATCTGTTCCCTAGGGAGAGGCAAGGTGGAGAGGTAGGCAGGGGCTGGGCTAGAAAGGGGCTGATGGACCTGCTAGGAAATCTTGCAAAGTGTGTTTCGGTTTAGATCTGGAACATCCCCCACATCCTCATGGGTATCTCCCTTCCAGCACCTCCCTTTGCTCTCTGCTTCCTCCTCATGACATGAGTAGCTTTCCTCCACTCAGGCCCTTCCATGCTGTTGCTGTGTTTGAGGCTGGTAACCATGCACTGAAACTTCTGAAACTGCAAGCCAAAATAAACCTCTCTTCCTTTAAGTTGCAGGTTTGAGGTACTGTGTCTCAGCAACAAGAAAGTGACTAAAACAGGAAGCCTCTGAGGGTCTCAAAGGAAAAAGATTAGGATCATCCTCAGTTTCTAAAGGTGGCTCTACTTCCATGTGGGGAATGGATTGAGGGAGCCAACTTGGAGCTGGACGCTGCTCCCCATGCCTGCCATGATTCTGGCCTAAGCGGGGTGTGGGAATGGTGGGAGATCCTGGAGAGCCAGGATGTGGGCATCAGGGGTGGTGACAGATTTAGCAAAAGAAAACAGTGAAAGTTGTGATACCCCATATTTCTGGCTGGGGTAGCCATGTGGTATGGGGGCAGGGGGCAGAGCAAGGACACCGAGCTTGAGGAGCAGGTTTAAGGACAAGGTGGTGAGTTTGTTTATTCAACATACATGTTGACTATGTACCAAGAATGATTCTAGGTTAAACAAAAATCCTGCACATCTTAACTGATGGAGTAGGTAGACCATAAGCAAAGTGTATGACATATAGTTATCCTTCAGTATAAATAGGGGATTGGTTCCAGGACTCCTACGGATAGTGAAACTCTCAGGTGCTCAATTCCCTTATATAAAATGATGAAGTATTTGCTTATAACCTTAAACATCCTCTCATATACTTTAAATCATCTCCAGATTGCTTATAATGCCTAATATGATGTGAATGCTATGTAAATTATTGTTACATAGTATTGTTTAGTGAATAAAGGGGGAAAATGTCTGTGCGTGTTCAGTACAGATGCCATTTTTTCCCTAGTATTTTCAATCCATTATTGATTGAATGACCTTCAGATATAGAGGCTGACTGCATTGAGTTTGCCAGTTAGTTAAGGGTATAATGGAGAAAAAGCCTGCTGGGAAGGGGAATAGGAAACACTGGGGGAGTGGGGCAGGGACCGTGATTTTCAGTCAAGAGATCAGAGATGGTCTCATTGAAGACATGGCAATAGCTGGAGCATACCTGGGGGCACAAGGGACACAGAAGGCCATGCAGCTGGGGGAGTGAGCAAGGAGCAGAAACAAAGACAGTAGCAGAACCTACAGTTAGTTTGAAGGCTGCTGTACAGAGATTGGTGCTTTACTCTGAAAGAGGGAGGAGCCACTGCGGGGTTCTGAGCAGAGTTGCAACATGATCTGCTAAGCTTTGAAAGGATTACTGGGGCTGCTGTGCTGTGAATGGGTTGTAGGGAGGGCAAGGAGAGCCTGACCTTGAGAATGCCCACAACAGTGGGGAGAACGCCACCTCAGTGAGGAGAATTCTGTAAGGGGCTTGAGGTAGAAGCAGTCTCAGGAATAGGAATGGGACCTGGGGGAATCACGGAAGTGCACTTCCCAAGGGGAAGGAAATCACATGCTTCCAAGAGATCAAATAAGAGGAGTGTCCCTTGACTGTAGCAGTCCGTGTGGAGTGGCTGGGGACAGAAGTCAGGCTGCTGTGGGTTGAGAGCACTGCACATCCCCGCAGTGGTCTGTACGCTAGTGCCAGAGTGAGGAAGGCCAACTGGGAGTTAAGTTAGGAAGCTCTGAGAGCCTCTCATATCCTCACCTTACCTTACCTCACCTCACGTCACCCGAGACTTAGAGTAACTACCCGAGGTCACAAGCTCAGTGGGGTCAGAGCATGGCCTGAATTACAGATCTCTTGGCCCCCAGGCAAACATTCTCCCAATGCGTACTAATGTAATGTTAGCTGCTGCAAGGGAACCCCTAAGTTTGAGGGGTTTAAAACAACAATGGTTTATTCCATGCTTACCTAATAGTCTAATGCAATAATCTCACTAACTGGCATTTTTCTCCTACACGGAGATTTGGGGATTCCCTTCCATCCATCTACATTAGTTCTTTATCATTTATATGTTACATGTTTCTTTGAGAAGCTAATAAAAGAGGTAGACTTTTTCACCAGACTAAAATGCACTTGTGCACCTTCATACAAAACTTTACACCCTTTCAAGGGGCTCACAGAACCCATGAATTCATCTATAGAATTCCAAGGGATCCATGGGTACAGGTCAACCCCCCCCGCCCCAGGTGTCTCGGAGACTACATGTCAGCTGCATGACAGGGAGGCAAGGACAGAAGAGGCACACTGATTTCTTACAAATTCTGGCCTCCCAGTGGAGCCCAACACCTCTATTTACATTTCATTGGCAAAACAACTCAACCCAGTGTTGTCAGTGGAAAGGAAGGCTAGACTTGTAGGTGTTGCTGGGACATCATGGCACTGTGGAGGGGTCCAGGTCTGCTAGATCTGCCAACCTTGCTCCCATATCAGACAGGAGTGTATGATGGTGAAGGGATTCTCACATCTAGCCTTGCTTATGCTGCTCCTTTCTCCTTATTTCCATCATGTCCACATTCAGTCCATTTTCTTGGGGCCCATCTCCTCCAAGACCTTTGATCTTCTCAATCCACCCCTGGCCTCTTGAGATCATAGCATCCTCTTGTCTCACTTGGTTTTATCCTCTAGCAGCTCTTGCTAGTTAGCATGCCATGAAATGGGTCTAACTTTCTTTGTCCCACTCGACTATCTCTCACAAATTTCCAGTATGTCCACTTTCTCTCCTTGCCCTCTGCCATGCCCTGCAGAAGGGACAGTCCTTGGCACAGCTGGTCAGGGCAGTGATGTTGACCTTTTGGGCTGATGAGGAAATGGAATCTGAGTCAAGGGAAGTGACCCAGTCCCATAGACTGTGACAGCACTTAACTTTGGCTCCAGGTCCTCCAGCTCCAAAGCTACTGTCCGTTACACCCCAGTGCCAACTGCACGTACTTTCAGCAGCACAGAGACAGTCCACATGTGGTACCCCAAGCAGCTCTGTGTGCCAGAGATAAGACTGTGAGCTAGGTGATGCTTGTGCACAGCAAATGCTCTGCAAATGTGTGGGGCAGGTTGACTCATGCATGGAGAACAAAGGCCTCTGCCCTCTCTCTCCGTGGCACTGACAGTGACAGGAGACACAGGTGACTCTGTGTCCCAGTACCAGGCATTTCACAGTCCTGGAGGCCATTGAGGCTGAGCTCAAAGGCAGCCCTGACCATAAAGGAGCTTGCACTCGAGAGAGGCTGAGCAGTGTGGACAAGTATCACACCTGATTCTGCTCTGGGTGATGGGCTCTCTGTTCTCAATTCATTAAACTGCAGACACCAGAGTGCTGTGGTTTCTTAATTAATTAAAATACCACATGATAACCATTCTCAGATTTAATGTTCAAGAGCCCCGGCAAAGGCTGGGAATGAAGAAATTCATTAGAGGAGACTATTCATTGCCGATTGATTCTCTTGTTCTTATTCATTTTTCCTGCATCATCCATCCCTGGGGGAGTGGGGGAGGTAATACAGGAATTAATTTCACCATAAAACCTGAAGGAAAAAAAAATCCACCTCGACTAAAAATCAGCCCTTTTTTGGTTTAAGGTAAAAGGTGGATACATGAACATTGGCTTTAGAATTACTGTGGTCATTATCCTCGGGTGTACATTCCACAACCTGTGGTACCAAACCCCATATACATTATGTTTTTCCCTGTACACACATATGAAAAAGTCTAATTTATAAATCAACCACAGTAAGAACAACAATAACAAATAATAAAAATGATTATAATATATTGTGATAAAAGTTATATGAAGGTTCTCTCTCAAAATTGTTTATTGGGCAGCCATGTAGCCCAGCTTCAAGAAGCCTTTGGATGGGGCCGGGGATTTAGCCCAGTGGTTCCGTCGCCTGCTTTGCAAGCACAAGGACCCAAGTTCGATCCCTGGTACCAAAAAAAAAAAAAGAAAAAAAAAAAGAAGCCTTTGGCACAGTGGCCTGCTGGCATCCCAAGTATGCCCTCCCCACCTGGCATCTTGTACCTTTCTGCTACCTGCTATCAATGTGTGCAGTGGAGATGACAGAGCACGCATCAGTGAGTGAATAAAATATTTATAAAATACTTACACAGTGGGACATGCAGTCAGGGGACTCAGAAGGATCAGGCTGGCAGTAAAGTGATTAGGCTTAATTAAAAATTGCAAGAAAGCCAGCTACTCCAGAGGCTGAGGCCGAAAGATTGCAAGTTCGAGGCCAGCCAAGGTAACTTAGTGAGATTCTGTCTCAAAGTAAAAATAAAAAGGGTTAAGGATGTAGCTCAATGGTAGGGCTCCTACCTAACATATGGAAGGCCTGGGTTCAATCCCTAGTACCATAGAAAGATGGGGCAGGGACCAGGTGGAGAGGTAAAGAGGGTTTAACTAAAGTCATCGATGTCAGCAGAGAAAGGGCAGAATGCATGAGGGATGACCGCGAAGCTTGAGTGGGAACTGAACCACCTACAGCAGTATTCCCAAGACAAAGAGACCACAAAGACCATCCTTAAAAATATTTATTTTTAGGGTGCAGGGATTGTGACACCACAGCATCTATGAAAATAGGGTAGAAAAAAAACACAAGCTTGGGGGTGGTGGTGTGTGAATCGTGCTTCCAAATGAGACCTGCAGTTCAGCACATGTTCTTGGTCTTTAAAGAGGACTTGGAGTTCTCAATTCAAAAAACCATTAGTTTGAACAGTCATGTTAATGCACCTTATTGCCACTGGTGATGAGCAAGATTTGATGATTCAACTGATTTCACAGAATGTGCTTCTTATCAGATGTGGTTCTATTACCTTCTCCAGAGTCACGGTATGCCCATTTCTTCTGACATAATTGAAGTGTCTGACCAAGTCATCTCTAAGCCATTCAACTTACAGTGGAACTAAAGGCAGACTCTCAGATGTGGAAATAATCATAACAGTGGGAGATGAAAAGGGCAGGAGGTGCTGAGGGAGGTGGGGATGTGAACAAGTTTCCCGCCCCCGGTAGCAAGAGCAGCCCCACCCACCAGTAGCCAAGGATAGCTTCTGATTTGATCAATTTCAATTCTCATTTTATTCAAAGAAGGGATCCTAATGTTTTAAAGTTTGAAAATCATTCATCTAGTTTCACTCCCTTCCTATTCGGATGTGGGTGTAGAAGCCCAGGGAGTGAAGGCCACCTGCCTATGGTCACACAGCAAGCCAGGATGAACTGCATGGATCTCATGTCTCCAGATTCCCAGGTTGGTCTCATTCTGTTGTGGAGTATATCAGGGTGCTACCATCCCAATATTTTGGACAACAAATGGCCACACTTAGAGATAAGGAAGTTCAATTCTAATGAGTACTCAAGAACATAATGCCCAACTTGAGAGGCATACGAGTTCTTTAAAAGTCAAACTGGGTCAAGGTGTGGTGGTGCACACTTGTAGTCCCAGCTACTCCAGGGGCTGAGACAGGAGGATTATAAGTTCAAGGCCAGCCTGGGCAACTTAGCAAGACCCTGTTTCAAAATAAAATATAAAAAGTGCTAGCAATGTAGCTCATTGGCAGAACACCCCTGGGTTCAATCACCAGTACCTCAAAAAAATTGAGTTGGGGGTATAGTTCAGTGGTGAAGCACTTGTGTAAGGTTCTGGGTTCCATCCTCAGCACCACAAACGAAACAAAACAACAACAAAAAAAGAAAAACCACAAAAAACTTGAGCCTCACCTTGGTGAGAACCCTGAACTGGTGGTGGCACTGTCCTTCCCTGGTTTTAAGGTCATCGTGGAAAGAACCACCATAGAGTGGAAAGTAGCCAGGGTCTCTGCTCAGAGGCCTCCAAATTTGGACAAGGAGGTCCGTCCTGCCCCCACCCAGAGTCTAGTTTCTTCATCTATAACAGGAAGAGGCAGGGCACTAATTTCTGTGTTGCCTGCTCTCCTGGGCCTGGGCTCATTAGTGGGACAGTGTCTACTTTAAGGCCTAATGTGAAGAAATTCTAATCACCTGGAGATCCACCAGGTAGTAAATATTCTCCTTAAAAAGGGAGAAAGCCTTATTCTTGGATGAGGTCAAGATGTCTATTAAATAGAACGCATTGTACTATGCTGTGACTCAATGGCTCAGAGGTAACACCCAGCATCCTCCACCCCCTTTCACACTGTGATGTCCTGAAGCCAGATCTCACCGCCCATCTGCGTAGAGTGCTGGGAAAAAGTAGATGGCGTGGTCCCCAAACACTCACCCAAGGGGCTCCTGAGCCCAGTGAACTGTCCCATCTAGGACTAAATCTTAAATTGGGGAAAAGGCGGGAAGAGAAAAGCCACACCAGCTGTCCACACCCTGGTCTGAGGTGATAATTCGTTTTGGGGGGAATATCATTTTAAGAAGAATGCTAAGACCACACTTCCTGTATTTTTGTTTAGGGCTATCTTACTCTAGGATGGCAGGGCTAGGAGGGATACTGGTGACCTCAGTTCAAATGCCACAATCACAGGTGAAGGATCAAGGCCCAGAGAGGGGAAGAGATCTGTAAGGTCACACAGCAAGTGAAAAACAGGCTGAGGAGAATTGGGACCTTCCTCCCTCCTTCTACAATACACACTAAATCACAGAGCACCCACTAATCAGTCATAGACACATGAGGTGTGAGTCACAGTCGACACATGCCTTGTTTTGAGCCCTTTAGAATTACAAACATACTATTATATGATCTCCTTGGGAGGGAGTAGTTAAAAAAGAATTGGCATGGAACAATCATTCCAAAAGTATAAAAAAGCTACATGCACGTCTATTTCCCCCATGTTTGCCCTGCTAAAAACTACATCTGCATATGAATTTAGTTCACATCCAATTTTGAAAAACATACAAAAGAGATCATCTACAAACACAGTTTTTCCAAGTCTTCACAAAGCAGAAAGATCCAGTACTTGACTTTTCTGTTATCCTGTGATCAATGTCTCTAAGACCCTGGGAAGAAAAGGGAGAAAATTAGAGAAAAGGAACCACTGTGTGTTAAATGGGAGGTGCAGGAAATGATCCCTACATTCAAATATTTCTTTGCAAGAAATGGTGCCAGGGAGGATTGGAGGGGTCCTGCAGGGGCCCAAGAAGAACATGTAAGACCAGTAGATGGAGATTTCAGAGGCACACGCTACAGTTCAATATGAGGAAGAACTCTTCAACTACTGGAAAATGTCAAGGTGGTTGCCTGGTGGTAGTGAGCTCTGTATTCCTGGAGGCATGCAAGCAGAAGCTGGCCGATATTGCATGTTTTAGAGGAAACTCAACACTTGAATATATAATAATACATGAAAGATATGTTACATAAAATAGTACATACAATAACATCTGCATAAAACAAAAAAGTCAAGTATCAGGAAGACAACTTTAAAACCTGATTTCCTAACTCTTTGCTGAATTCTATTTTATACTTTTATACTTTCACATTTTCCCCCATTTCTAGGACGTCTAAATACCCGTAGACACTTGCCTTTCAACCTCAAAGCCACTTCCTCATTTGCCCTCATTTTCCCTGGTTCTAAGAGGAGCTTCTCCTGCCTGAAACCCACACACCTCCCTTATTCCCCTAATGCAGTCCTTGTATTCTAATGATGTCCACTTTTGTTTTTCTTTGTATCCCCTACAGACCTGAAGAGAAGGCATGCAACAATAGCGGTCACAAGGTTATATTTTATTAGAGCTATAGCAAAATCCTTCTTCTTTTAAGAAATTCCTGTTTGTAATTTTTCCTGCTCTTCATAGAACCTGTGGTCAGCCTTGGGGATGGTGCCCGGTCATGCCTGCTGTATGAGCATCCTGTATCCTGCCCTTTGTCTCCAGGGAGAGGAGCACACACTGCCTGGATCTGTCCATCCCTGTGTGGCCTGTGATTTGCATTGGCCGATGAACTGCAGGCAGATGCGACAGTGGTGCACCTTACATTTGAGTCGGACTTTAAATGAGATTGCGTAGTAGTCTCAGCCTCTTACTCATCCCTTCTGCCACGAGAATGGATGTATTCCACATTGGGGCTGCTCCTCCAGCTGGGTCTCAACTGAGAAGGGATGTGGAGCAGAGCCACAGCCAGCCCATTGCAGTGACACGGAACTCAAGCAAGAGATAAATGTTTGTGGCTGTGAACCAGCAAAGTTTGGGGGTTGCTACACAGCAAAACCTAGCTGAGAAAGTGATTCATTCCCCAAGTTCACAGTCACCTGTAGACAGGGCACAGATGCAACCCCAGTGTCACCTGTCTGACTAGGAGGACTAAGGGCTGCTTTGGTCTCTGCACTCTGCCCCCTCCTCCCCGAGATGTGTTGCTAAGCAGCATGCTGGGCAGTGAACAGCAAGGTGGGGCCTGGAGATGGCAGTGCCGTCCATAAGGAAGTGTCCTGGGCAGGGACACACAAAGCACAGAGGTCTTCTCTGCAGGAAGGTTTCCACGTGGATGCTGTCACGGTGACACTGTCTGCCACCTCTCTCGGGTCCGGAGGAAGTATTCTTCCAGCCTCAGAAACAGGAAAACACTACCAGCTTTTTTATCTTATGGACGCCCATGTTCCCAGCTCTTGGCTACGCAAGCTGGGGAGGTCGGAGAAACATCCAGAGCACACCAGTGGCTCCACCTGCTCACCTTCAAGGGCCCAGCTCTCCCCTGCTTTCCCTCTGGTTTCCTCCACTTACCCACTTCTCTTCTTTGTTACTGCACATCTAGCTGGCTACTTCAAAACTCTTGGGACACAGGGGTAGAAATAATGAAATGGCTTAAAGCATATACCTTTGTCCATCACAGGCGGTCAGCTGGAGCTAGGGAGCGGGGACTTTTATATCTGCTCAGATCTAGGACCATCACTGTGCCGTGGGATAGGGCTTCCCCAACCACGTTGGCCGCGTGACACTGGTACACGCCCTCATCTTCCTTTCTCAGGGGACTGATCTAGGCACACAGCAGGCACATTTACAGTTACATACAGCATAAAAAAGGACCTTACTATTTGGTTCTTAACGATACATTCGATCACTTGATCCTTTTCAGAATAAGAACAACTCCTATTTGTCTTCTTGCCTTGACTGCCAAGAAGAACATAGTGAAACACCCTTCTTGGGGACCCTCTTGAAGGGCATGTTCCTTATTGTGGCTTTTACTTTAACAATTTCTCCGCATTCCTGCCTTTCACTCTAGCTGTCTGGTCCTTTTATTGAAGAGGAAATGGATAGATTATGAGGAAAATACTGCACATTAAAAGAACAAAACTCTACTGGCCAAAGAAGGACCCATAAAGCATTCCCTATGGAGGCAGCCTTTATAAAATACCACCAAGATCACTCCTTCCCATGTTTTCTTGTGAAAGTGAGGGAATGTGCTTGATTTGAAAAGGCCATGGGCCCAAATGGACTTGCATTCCAAGTCCTTCAGCTTGGTGGAGAATCATCACCAAAGCTCCAAGCTGTGGGGAAACTGAGGAAGGCACCCTTGGAGAGCATCTCAATTCTGTCACTCTTCTAAACACTTGGCTTTCCTTTCCTTTTTTTTTTTTAAGCAAAAATGCTATGACTGGCATAACAGAGCCGTGGTGGGGATCCTAACTGTGCCTTTTCCCTCTTCATCAGCTATGTGGTATTAGGTGGATTACTGTCTTATGGATGCTGTAACAAAACATTTCAAACTTAGTGGCTTAAAAGGCAAATTTATCATTTATAGTTCTGAAAGTGAGAAGCCTAAATGGGCCTCAAGAGATTAAAATCAAGGTACAGAAGCATTCCTACAGCTTTAGGGTATAATCTGTTCTCTGGCCTGATCCAGTTTCTACAGGACACCAGTTGTGCTAGTGACAATACTGATTGTCAGCCAGGCATGGTAGCACATGCCTGTAACACTAGCACTTTGGGAGGCTGAGGGAAGAGGGCCCTAAGTTCGAGTCCTGCCCGGGCAGTTTAGTGAGACCCTGGCTCAAAATTTAAAATAAATATATAAAGGACTGGAGATGTAGCTCAGTGTTAAAATACTGAGTTCAATTCCAGTATCAAAAAAAAAAAAAAAAAAGATTGTCAACTTGGCTCCATTAAGAGAGGTGATTGGATAGTGAGGGCACTAACCTCATCAATGGGATGTGACCCTGGGGACTCTATGTGGTCCTTGGCCCCTTCCACACCGATGTTCATTCCCTGTGCTCTGCTTGCTGACCACCATATCCTTCTGCCCTGCCCTTCCTCCATGTTTTTGTACTGGAGCCAATGGATTATGGACTGAAAACTCGAAAACTATGAGCCCAAATAATCTTCTCTTCCCATAAACTGGAGGTGTTAGATGTTTTGTCCAGCAATGGAAAGCTAACCAATATGCCAGTGCTCCTTGGCTTGTGGCCCCTTCCTCCAGCTTCAGTACCAGCAAGGTGGGTGGAGGTCTTTTCACATCACCCCACCTGACTCTTCTGTCTCCCTCTTCCTCATTTACACTCACCCTTAAACGGGGCCCACCTGGGTAATCCGGGCTACTCTCTCTACCTTAAAGTCAGCTCTTTAGCAACCTTAATCTCCTTTGCCATGTAACAAAACCCACTGACAGGTTCTAAGCAGTGGGACACAGACGTCTTGTGAGGGCAACTGTAGCAGATCCCTTGTGTTCTCAAGGGCTACATAGCCTGCCAGCCACTGCAAGGCCTGTGAGATGAACAGGAAGAGCTTTGAAAACTGTCACATGTCACAGAAAGACAAAGGACATTCATAAAGGTCAGTCAGATTATGAGATAACCTGAAAAACTCACCAAGATCCAGGCTGTGGCCTCGTGGTCAGAAGGGCCCCCTCTCACCTGAACAGCTATATTGATGTGGTCCCCAGGTAACTCCTCCAGTACCTCAATGCCCTCAGGAGAGTGTGTGACCTATGGCAGACAGAGAAACGATGAGCCACTTAGAACAAGTCTTTCCAACCCCGACACCTGCATCTTCCCAGTGACTCAAAGGCTGAAACCCTAGCACCTCTCCTTCATATTCAAATAACATCAAATCCCTTTGAAACATAAATGTGTGTACAAACAGCACCCCCTGCTGGATAGCACAGATGCTAACATCGCCACTATTTGACAGAAGCAGTTCAGGTTCATGGCCCTTGTCAGGGCTGTTGGGCCATGGGGACAACAAATGTCACGACTGATCTTCGGGAAGATTTGCATTTGGGACAGGACTGAGTTTTTTGCTCTCAGCTGAGTCAGTCTACAACTCAGCTCCACAGTGAAGCAGGTTCTCAGGGCCCAGCAGCTGAGGCAGGCTAGTGGCCAAGGCAGCAGATGGCATAGGACAGACTGTACCTGTCCCTGTGGGATAAAAGTTTTGAGACAGAGTGGTATATAAGGCCTTTTTTTGTAATCTTCTGGCCCACAGATAAAGAGATACACACAAACACATTTAAAGGAAAAATATTTACCACCCGCATCTGTTTCTGTCTCTCTCTGCCTCATCCTAGTGTGTCGGCATGTGCATCCCCCATCCCTAACACACACAAGAGCTCTTGGAGAGAAATACCTTCCTCCACGTGATGACCGCAGTGGGCACTGCCCTCACCTCACAGGACAGGTAAACCTGCGCTCCAGTGACATTGTGAACACTCCGGGGTGGCAAGACGACCACAGGAGCTGGGAGAAGAACACGAGAGAACACAGGCTTTACGCTGGCAGGTCCCAAGCTGCCTGCCTCCAACACCAAGACCCCTGTTCTGAGGGGCGCAGTGGCTCCTTGATGGAGGGGACATATTCCCATACAAGGGATCACAGAGGGAGCTCTCCTCACACCTGAAAGGGAGCCTGCTGGTTTCCTGACCCACTGCCACTGTTTTACCACCAGGAAAATGGGTCCTGAGAAGCAAGGTGACTTACCAAGGTCAGCTGCAGAGCTCTGGTCTCACACACTCCCTCTCTGGGCCCCTCCTGGACCCCTATAGGGCTGGTATCAGGTTACCAACAGCAGAGACTTCAAACACAGGTTTCTCTGCTTCTGCGTGCTGAGTGTTTCAAACACCACATAGACTGCTGCCTGCACCCTGCAGTGGAGCCCCTCGGTCCATTCTGGACACAGCAGTCTGCATATGCAGACACCAAGCTGCACCCAGCTCCATCCCCAAGTGAAAGGAAGGAGAGGGGGCTGAGCCTCTGTGACCCTGGAATGGGGCAAATGCAGCTCTGGGTTACCAGGCATTGCTTGGAGCAGAGAGGGGAGCATGGGCTCTCTGGAGGGGAACTGAGAGCCTGTGGGCATGAGTCAGAAACTCAGAGCAAGGGTGTGGTGGCAGGCACCTGTTATCCCAGTACTCTGGGAGGCTGCAGCAGCACAGCAGGTTCGAAACCAGCCTGGGCAGCTCAGTGATTTAATGAGACCCTGTCTCAAAATTAAAAAATAAAAAGGCCTGGAGATATAGCTCAATGCGAAGGCCTTGAGTTCAACCTGCTAGCACTGTAACAAAATGAAAACAAACCCAAAAACTCATATTCCATACTCCAATTCCTTCCCTCCTGGCATCTGCTCTATCTTCTCTGCTCACACCCAGCTGTGAGAGTCAAGTCCAACCTCTTTGGTCTTCAGGCCCCCATCAGGCTTTCCTTCTTCACAGGATACCCTGCCCAGCTCCACCAGACCTCTCAGCCATCCTGCAGGCCTAGCTAGGTAAACACTACTGGGACCAGGGGGCCTGCACATCTTGGACCTGCTGAGTCACGGCCAGCGTTATGGTCCAGGTGTATCTACCTGATCTCACCTGTGGTGGATGGGAAGTTCAGCCACCCTGGCATCCAAAGTGCAAGGTGGAGGCCTGGCCATGGAAGTGCTCACAGCTCAGGCCTCCTCATCTGTAAGCTGGGGATCAAACACTTCCTCCCTAAGGCTGTGCAGGGGGCGCAACCATAGACAGTGAGAAAACAATGGTTTCAGTACCTGATGTGCAAGTGGGGGCTGGGGTAGGGAACAGGCCTAGCAAACAGACAGGCAAATAGAAGAATAAATGTGTTCACTCAGGGCCATTGTAGTACAGGCTCAAGGACTCCTGGGGCTCTGCCTGGGCAACTCGGGGACAGACTTGCTGCTCTTCCCAAACCTGTCCTGAGAGGGGAAGGGCCCTCACCCCCGGACCCCAAGGCTGCAGTAAAAAATGGAGACCAAAGGGAGGGAGATGGGGTGAGAGAGTGTGGGGGTGAGGGACAGGGTTGACTCACAGCCTAAAGCACAGGAGGGGAAGGATGCAGAAAGAGTAGTCTGGCCCCTACAGATAGACTGGGAAGCAGATCTGGTCAGGCCACGGTATATATATCTCACACCCAGGGAAATTATCTTAAGCCAGAGTCTTAAACTGGAGATAGCATCCCAACTCCCCAGGATCCTGTGCCAGTCTGTGACACACCTATTCGGACTTGACTTTCATACCTCTAGCGATGGAGAGCTCACTACTTACAGAGCCAGGCCCTTCCGTCTTTGAAGGATTCTGCTGCTAAGAAAGCTTATCCACATCTGGAGCTAAAAGCTATCTCTCTAAGTGCCACCTGCTGATCCCAGGGCTGCCCTCTGGAGCCCGAATCTCTGTGGGTGCCTTGATTCTCCACAGAGGTGAACACAAAGACAACCCACTATCTCAGGCTGCTTCTTCCAACACCTGCTCAGCCCACTGCTGCAGCTGTGCCCTCTGGACTGCCCTGCAAAGGGCCCTGCTAGCTCATATCCAAGAGTACAGCCAAAGCCCCCAAAGAACCAAGTTCTGAAACGTCTAACATTGCCCGCTGCCACAAAGAACCTACACCCTGGCTCTGGCAGCGGCCCCATCTGCGATGACAAAGAGAGGCTAATTTATTCACATTCCCCTCCAGCGCCTCCCAGCCATGCAGGCACTGTGATGTTAGCCTCCATATCAGCCCAAACCAGTCCTCCAATGGCTCACTGTGGGGACCATCAGAACCCCCTTCTTCCAGAGCCCCCGAGGGACTCGAAAGGGACCTTCCATCACTAGGTTTCACTTTCATTCATGTAAAGTCATAAATTTTAAATGAGATTTCATCACTCCCTTTCAGACCTAAATGAATAAACTAGTAAATCACATTTCCTCTCCCTCATCCTCTCTTTCAATACCTGCAATTAAGGAGGAGTGTCTAGGAAATACTGTCTTTGCCACTGATTTGGAAATGGCATGTCTTTTACAAAAGAGACTCCTGCTTTCAATGTTAAAGGGATGCTTCACAAATTTATTTGTAAATTTGCACACAGTGTTGCTCATACTTTCTGGTGGGCAGTTCTAAGTTCTGACAAATGCATACAGTCATGTAACTACCACCATAACCCAGAGAGAATAGCTATCTCAAGAAATGTCCTCAGGCTGCACTTTGTCATAATCACCTGCTTCTCACTTTAACACATATGATTTTAAATTTAAACATTTTTATCTGAAACAGTTCTTCATAGTCAATAGTATTCATAATAGTAATGGTGACAATGTCATGGGCTAACGCAGTGCCTCCTATGTGCTAAGCCCTCTTCTGCCGACAAGTTTGGACAAACACCTGTCTTTCCAGCAATCTTACCAGCTAGCTGTCTTATGAGGGACCCATGCAGGGTTGGCAGGCCTTGATTTCTGGGTCGAGACCATGAGCCCTGTATTTGTTTCCAGAACCCCAGCTCTCTTACCCTGGCCCTAATATTATAAGCAACTGAATTAGGCAGAAATATTACAGGCAGTCAGATAGGGCTAAGTCCTCAAGAAAGTCAGGACAAAGGTGAAACACACCACAACTGCAGCCGGAGACACACCTGTTGGAGGCCAGGCCTCAAGATAAAGACAAGATGACCAGATCTGTATAGTTCCTCAAAGGACAAACACTGGGCCTAATGAAGTATAGATAGACATCAGCCACCCCAGTGGGTGGCCAGAGACCTCTGGACCCACCATCTCCTAGAAGTCTTTGTTCTTTCCATCCACGCTTATTACCCAGTTGAACCACCATTACCTAAGTGACTATACTTATAAGTGACTCATGTTGTATCCACGTGGGTTTTACTCCATAAAACTACCCTGTGGAGTGGGGTTCCCGGGCTACTCACTTGGGTCCCTTCCTGCCTCTTAGGAGCTATCCTATCAACAAATATCTTCCTACTCTTAACCTCCATTGTTCCTAGAATTCATTCTTCAATTTTTAGAGAACACGAACTCAGTGTATCAGACATTTAACAGGTTGGGAGATACACTGTTTCGTATTTCCTCTCCGGTATTATTTATTTCCTGTATCACTAACACCATCTTGCTTTTCCCCAGAATAGCCTTCCTTGGGTACTACCCCTTCCATTCTCACACCAGCCTGTGTGTGCTTTAACCTCATTTTAGAGATGAGGACAGCAAGGCTCAACAAGGGAAGGGTCTAGAGGAGCGGAAACTCAAATCCAGGTCCCTGGTTCTACGAACTTCCACTCAATTTTTTAAAGTGAAACATTTGCTGTCTGTTTGGACTCCATCCCAGAATAAGAGGTTAGTTCTTAGGGATTGAGTCAGGGGCCCGCAAGACAACTCCCAGGTTCAAACACTTGCTGGAGGACTCACAGGACTCAGCATATGCTAATACTCAGGCTACAGTTTATGCCAGCACAAGACACAAAGCAAACTCAGCCAAGGGAAAAGTCATGTGGGGGACCAGGCAAAGCTTCATGAACCTCTCTCCTAGTAGTCACACACGGCACAGCCATAAACAAGAGACAGCACGTGTGAAATGCTGTCTACCTGGAGGCTCATGAGAGCTCAATGCCCAGGGTGTTAACAGGGGCCTGGTCACATAGGTACCCACTACATACCACAGTTCAGGCTCCGGGGAGATAAGCAGGTGTTCGGCAGTGCTATTTGGTTAGTGTACTCTAAAGTTCCATGTGTTCCAAGATTAATCCTCCGGGTGGTGCCACTGGGAGATGGTAGAACCTGTAGGAGCCAGGGACTAGTGGAAGACCCTTAGGTCACGAAGGGTGTCCTAACCACTTCCTCCTTGTCTGCAGATAAAGACAATGGCCACTGCCAGACATCCACCGGGGTGATAATGGCTGTGCCTGTGTTAACTGTGTGGATCTGTACAGAGGAAAGGGATCGATGTTATTATGATAGTGTGTGGTGATCTGTCTCCCTAACCTGCCAATTAAATGGGTCCTTAATAGTTGGAATGGCGGATTGTGGAACTCTGGTGTTTCCTCTCCTCTCTCCTCTCTTCCCCTCCCTTCCTTCCCTTCCCTTCTCTTCCTCTCCCCTCTCTCCTGCTTCCTGGGCCATAAGGTGAGCAATTTGTTCCACCACTCACTCCTGGCTTGTTGTGCTGCCCTAGCCAGAAGCTCAAAGGAAAACAGGGCTGCTGATCTTGGACTGGAACCTCTACATCTGTGAGCCGAATTAAAACTTTTCTCTTTGTGAGTTGATCCTGAGGTATTCTGATATAATAACAAAAAGGTGATGAACATAGACACAAGCTACACCATACAGTTCAGGCACAGTGAAGTCATTCACATCAGTTCTCAGGAACCGTGACGCCCTCCTGAACCCTGAGTTTCCAGCCTTGCCAGCGGCTGTTTCTGAAGGCAGAGCCTCAGGCTGGCTATGTTAGCTCTTTTCTGTACAGGGAGGAAAGCACTCACACATCAACCCAGGGAACAGCTCCTGTGAAGATACTCCATGAGCGGGCAATGTGTCTCTGACACTATCAGGACATTCTTTATCCCCAAGTATGCTACTGGGGTGTTCAATGACAACTACAGGCAGGAAGGACAGCATAGTGGGCTAGAGCACAGGAACTTCGCAGCTAGTCCTGCCTGTGCCACACCCCAGTACTGTAACCTGGCTCGATTTCTTCTTTAACATAGGCACAGGAGCCCATCCTTCCCCTGCCCACTCCCCCAAGGCTGTTGTGAGGAGCAGCTGCAAGATCCTTCCAATCTGTGAGTCGCCTATGGAGGGACTCAAGGATGCAGCAGCCCAGGCCGTCCCAGGGGCGGACTCTTCCACCACGCCTTGCCTGCTGTCACCTTCTCCTGGCTGCTGGTCAGTGTCCATCAGAGGAACCTGCCTAGAGGTGCCCGAAACCATGGCCCACAGCCCTCACCCCACCAGCCTGGCACACAGCTTCTCACCTTACTATTACCAGAGTCATCACAATCCTGAAAGAACCAGAGCTTACCTTTCCACCTGCCTTTGACAAAAGCCTGTGGCCCTGGAGGGAAGGTGGCTCCTGGCCAGCTCTGCCTTTAAGTGTGCCAGTTTCCTCTCTCTCGTCCAAGCGCTGACTGGCACGTAACACAGAACAGTCCCTAGGTGTGTGCAGTCACAGGAGGCAAAACCACAGGATGGGCAAAGCAGTACTGAGGGAGACTTAAATGCCTGAGCTCCAGATGCCAGCCACTCAGCATGGGCAATTGCTAACCACTTCCTCCTCCTTACCTGTAGATAAAGAGAATGCCCACATCCTCCGGGGTGAAGGGAGATAAGTTTTGTGCCTGTGTTAACTGTGAGGATCTGTACAGATGAAAGGGACTGATATAATTATGATAGTGTGTGGTGATGTCTCCCTACCCTGCCAATTAAATGGGTTCTTAATAGCTGGAATGAAAGACCTCTGTAAATGCCTCTGAGATTTCTTTAAAGTAAATGGTGCCAGGCAAAGAAAGAATATCAAAAGTCATCCCACAGGACCCCATCTGAAGCGCACAACCAGAGTTCAATAATCAACGTACTGAGCAGCCCTGATAATTTATGCTAATAGTCACAATACCATGTGGAATGAGAAACAGCTTAATCCTGCTCCCTGCAGCCTGTGCTTCAAATACCCTCCCCTCGGCATGAAAGGCTTTTGAGCACAAGGCTCCTTCTTTGTCCCTTTGACAAAGTGGCATTTGCTGCCTCTTCTGGTTACCTGGTAACACACGCCTCTGGTTTCTAAGTGGAGCTGAAATTTCAACCAAGGTGAATTTTCTAAGACTCAGGGTGTTGAGAGCTCACTGGAGCTGCTGGGGCTCAATATCCTGCAAAAAGCCAAACCCAGGCTGGGGTTCCGACTGGGACTAGCTAGGTGGCTCAAGGGAATTCCCTTTCTTGTGTTTCTATTTTCCTTTCCATTAAATGGGAATGGGACTTCCCTGAGGGTAGTTGTAAAAACCAAAGAAGAAGGGGGCAAAAGAACATCCAACAGCAAGAATTATTCACATATAGGTCTTCAGTCAGTGTATGTGGGTCACAGGATCACTGCCACTACCAGGCAGCTGGGGTGTGTCAGAGGACAGAAGGAACATGCAGTATTTAAGTCCAAGTCTAAAAGCCTTTAGCACTGTCCCTCAGGGGCATAGGGGCATATATAAAAATGCTTCTCCCCACTAGACAAACCTCATCGCTACCTGTGGAGGTCTTCTTCCCTTAACATCTAGGTGCTAGGGCACGGAGAAGCTGGGCATGAGCTGAGGAGGGATGATTTTATCACCAATATCCAGGCAGAACAGCCCTGCTCTGTCTGTTTTCCTTCAACCGGGGTCCCCAGGGGCATTGTTAAGCTGTGCTCCTGCTGCGTCTTCTGAATTAAAGATTGCTTTAGGGTAGCAGGGAATGAGGTGCCAAGTGGCTAGGAAACATCTCCCTGTCCACACCGTCATGCTTTACCAGGACCCAGGCACAGGGGTCACACAAGTACATCAAGACAGAAGGTGTCAGCGAAATAGTGCCAGTTCTGAAGTGGGTGACACAAATCCTGGTGGGAAGGACAGCTGAGCTCAGGCGCTCTGACACCTGGCACTAATGAGGTCATGAAAAGCGGGCCTTGAGTATCGTTGGGCCTCAGAGCCCATAGATCAGAGTCGAAGGGATGTCACATTTACTTGTCATTTGGTAATTTTCAGTGAATTAGGGGTATGGGGTTTCCATCTGCCATCTGTCCTTACTCTGGTAACCATGGCAACCGCCATCTGCCTGACTTAATACTATCAAGTCCTGTCCCGAAAGAGCACTGACAGGGTGTTGGGACCTGGGAGCTAGCCAATCTTCAATGGACATCCTGGACGAGTCCCCTGTCCTTGCTGGGGCTCAGTCTCCTCTTTCATAAAAGCAGATTTGGTCCACACATCTTTGTAATGTCTTTCTCATAGAAACAGAATACCACTCTAGGGAGAAATCATGTGAGACCATCAGCACCATGTAGATTCTGGGACCTGGTCAGCATTTCTTAACGACTCCTGCATGTGGAGTTAGTGTTACCTGTCTGCAGACAAAGGGAAGTGCCTGTGAATTAAATGCTGATGAAAGCAGATTGTAGAATCGAGTGATAGGAACTACAAAGAAAAAGACAGGACTGTTTAAGCACCATAGGGCAGAAACAAACATTCAAAGTAGAAAGGACCTCAACAATGGCTCCAAAGGGGCTAACACAGCCAGGTGGGGAAAAAGAACAGCCCAGGGTCACTCAAGAAGCCCAGAAGCAGCCCACAAGCACTCTGAGCCAGCTCTGTCCTTTACTGGGAGCCCCAACTAGGAAAAGCCTTGGTGACTTTCCTGTGAACACGGCTGCTTCAGCTCCTCAATGGACCACATATCATCTTTGTTTCTTGGGACAAGAGACTTCCTGTCTCATCTCCAACTGGATCTCCTGGACTTGAGTACACTGGACCTGGAATAATGGGGTAGGGTAGGGTATGTGGGGAATAATACAACACTGGATATTTCTTAAGGCCTGGAACCCACTCCCACCTCTACATCCAGCTTTCTTCTTGAAGGTGAGTCATTACACTGAAGTAGGTGTTTAGTCAGGACTTGATCTCCAGGCCCAGGACAGAAGTCCTCCCCTAAAGCCTGAAGCCCAAGGCACAAAGCTTGCCAGCCACAAGCTCACTCACCCTGGACTCCCATAGCCCGCTCTAGGCAGAGTAGACAGGTTGTTCTCCAAAACCTAAAGGGAAGGCCATGTCCACACTTTGGCCAACAGGCTAGCAAAGCAGGGTGCTCTGCCAGACATCCCTTATACTAATGTTTTTAAAAATTACACAGAAAAGATGGGCAACCGTGGCACCCAGGGATAGATGTACTGTAATGCTGATGAAGTTCAAGTTTCCAAGTCCTTAGCAATTCATAATTTTTGATTCCTTTCCTTAAAGCAGCACCATTCAAATTATATACACCTTATCCTCACAAAACCGGAGTCTGCCTCTAATGGCACCCTAATCTTTTTAGAGCTTAAGTCTCCAAAGGTCTCACCTGTCCTAGGTGGGAGCTCCCTCAGGACCCTCGGCTGGGCTTCACCCTACACCTGGGAGCCAGGGCTCCAGCCTGGTGACTCCTGAGTCCCCATGTGGAGCTCTTGCTGCCCAGATAGCCTCACCTTCCCTCCCTCTCCATGAAAGCAACCCACCCGGCCCCAGAGCACCTGGACATTCAGACTCAAAGGGAATCCCCTCACCAAATCCCAGCTTCCCTGGGACAAACATGCCGCAACGGCACACAATTGCACCTGCAGGTACCATGGTATGTACCAAAGGGAGAACAGGCTCACCAGAATTCTGACCAGTTCCAAGGCTGCTGTCACCATGAGCTTGATAACAGAGCAGGCAGGATGTGGATTCCCACCCCGCTCTTCCTGCACACCCAATAAAATGAGAAACACTGATCTGAAAGGGAAACTGAGCCCCAGGTGGCACCATCGCTAAGGAGCATCATTCACCCCACACCCCAGAGGGCTGGGGTCTCCCTTTCTATGCCCGCAGAAGTCCTGCGGGGCCCAAACCCAACTCACCGAACTGGCAGGGGCCATCGCGTGCCTTGTGCAGGTGGCCCGGGTGCACGCGGGGCGCGTGCCAGGCGTGCAGACGCAGCGCGCAGACGCTGGGGTAGGTTCGGCCGTCAGAGCCACAGACAGCGCCGCGCTGCGCGCACACGCAGAGCCCGGTGCCCTCGGGCGCCGCCCCCTCGGCCCGGCTGGCGCACACCAGTCCCGGGCCGCAGCGCGCGCCGGCCGGACCCCCGCAGTTCGCGCCCTCGGAGCCCAGGCAACGCGTGCAGCAGCCGCACTCGTCGTGCGCCGCGATCCCGGGTGCGGGGCAGCGCACGGGCGCAGGGCAGCGCTCGGGCAGGCACGGGCCGCACTCGGGGTGCCGGCCGCCTGCGCCGTGGAGCCCGAGCCCGGGGACCAGCGGCGGCAGCAGCAGAAGCAGCAGCGAGAGGAGCGGCGACGAGCGCGGCATGACCTGCTCCGAGATGGCCGTGGAGTCTCTGCTTCGCGCTCGGCTCCGAGAGTGCCGCGCCGCCACCGCGCCCGCCCCGCGGCCGCTGATTGGCCGGGCCTGCACCGCGGGGCGCCCGCCGGCTGCCGCCCGGCCTGGGACCTTCCCTGCGCGGTGGGCTCCCGGCCGGCCCGGGACTCCACGCTGGGAGGATGTCGCCAGACCAGCTCTCTTACATCTGATTGGGCCCTTGGGGAAACTGAGACCCAGTCCGGGCGGGGACTTGTCCGAGTTCGCTAGCGCAGTCAGGCTTGGATGTCCGGTCTTCAAAGCCAGGACTGGCTCCAAATGTTATGCCTCTTAATCATTCCAGAAGGATGCGTTATTTTATTTTGCATTGCTTTCAGAGTTTTATTTGTAAAAGATAATATATGGTTTAAAATGTCAGATTTTACAAACAGATGAATGACGCAAAGAGTGTTTCCCTTCCACTCTGTGTCCCAATCCCCCAGCCTGGCTTATAGAAGCCACTCTTGCAGTCAGGGTTTTGGGCATCTTTCAGGAATTATCTATGTCTGTAAAATCATGAATGAGTGTGTGGTCCTTTGCCCACTCTAAACACATACCCATGGAGCTACAGAGCTACACGCTACTCAGCACTTGCATTACGCATATGTGGTTTCCCAGCTTCTTATCATCCCTGAAATTAGGTCCCTGGTAGGAAATGGGAGCACAGCTTAATTGGCTGTGTGTGTTTCTCGATGCTACATCAAGTCTTGGTGTAGGTTATGGTCAACAGTGACTTTGTTGACAATAAGACAAGATGATGTATTTTGGAGTTCATGTGAAGTGACCTGGAGCATTTTAACTTTGCACGGTGTTTAGGTGCACAAAATTGGAGTTATTTAATTAACCAGTTGTGTTCCATCCTTTTGTTGCAACAAGTAATACTCTGATGAACTCCTGTGCACAAGTGGCCATATATCTGTGCCTTAGTGGACAAAGCATGTTAGAAAGATGCAGATTCTTGTGGTCAGTTAATCATGCACCCCAGCCCTACACCAAGGGAGTCCTAGTTGCTGGAATTTGATGTATGGCCAGGTGACAACTTTGGATGGGGAGAGGAACTGGCTGACTAGGTTTTATGGGAGACTTTTCCTGCCTTCTCCTCTGTTACCTGACAGGATGCTAGGAGATCTCCCCAGAGAGGAGATAGGGACCACAGCTCACCATCCCCTTCTGTGAAGTAAGTTTGTAAACTTTCATCACAGAATAGCCTTAGTCAGTGAGAGGCATAGACAGATTTATTTAGCAGAATCAAAGAAGTACATACTCAAGGGAATGGGCACTTGAAGGGTGAGCGAGGCACCTTATAGGTGTGGGGTTCAGGGTACGTATTTCTATGGTCTTGGGGGTGTCGTCAGGATGAATGACCTAGGATGTGCATTCATAGTGTGTGTCAGGCTACCCATTAGTGGGCTACTTAGAATGCAAAGTATTTGCATGGGTTTGAAGTTTAGAGCTGTGGTACCCAATTAATGGTGCTATTTCCTCTGAGGTGTAAGTCTGTGGAATTTGAATCTATAGTACATGAAGAAAAGCAGATTTACACCCCCAATTTACAGGAGAAAGGCATGGGCCCAATTTATAGACTTACTGTATCTTTTAATATTCTTAGAAATTTAGGAGTGACTGGCTTGAAAGGAATGAAACAGGGTTGGGGTGAAAAAAGGCATCGTAGCCTTGGGTAACTTTGAAGCTGCAGTTTTCTTACAAATAAAGTTTTTAAATTATAGTGTGGGACCAAAATGACTCCATTTTGGAGCCGTCTCCTTTGTTCTCTCAAATTTGTGCTTAAACTAGGAATTCACCACTTGAAATTCCTGAGTTTATTACCCAACC
>NW_004624825.1:3477999-3504894 GCF_000247695.1 Heterocephalus glaber | reverse complement strand
GATCCGCTGCGTCGGTGACAATTGAGAGTCCCTGCTTAAGCTTGAATAAACGACCCTTGTGTGCTTACATCGGAAACGGTCTCCTGGTGGTCTCTGGGACTTCACAATCTGGGCACAACAATAGTTTTTCTGGCCTCCTCTCTACTTACTTTTTATTTCTTCTATACTGCCCTTCATCTGACCTGTGCTATTTTATTCCCTCTTTGCTGATCTCCTAGAGATGGAGAAAGCCCCTCCATGCCTGGGAAGACCAGTTACAGCACTCTTGGATGGTGTTAATTTTACTTTCTGAGACCAGTTCTTTCCCACTTTGCAGTCTTTCAGCGGGTGTTGTTACCCTCAGAAAGGAGCCCTTCTGGAGGCTACTTTATGTATGTGGTGGACAGAGCAGACCCTCCTGACCAGGCCACTGCAGCCACACAGAGCAGGGATGGTCGGGCACCATGTGGGAGAGGAGGGAAGGATGAGTGGTAAGGAATAAACAGAACAGTGTTCATAAGGATTCTGCACAGCTTTTAGGACTTGTCCATGCTTACTTCCTACCAAGAGGCCCCGGTCTTTAACAGAAACGGCCTTTTACCATGTTCACACCCTTCGACCCTCTGTACCCATCTATAAATCTCTCCAAGAAAATAATCACTTTGTGTGAAGATTTCATCCTGGTGTTGGCCACTGGAGGATAAACTGGGAAACAACTTAAATGCCACCAACAGGCATTATTAAATAACAAGAGAGGATTATGTAAGCCCTGAAAATGAGGAAGGAAATGTAGGTTAATTGAAATGAAAAGATGCTTACATTATTTAGTGAAATGGTAACTATAAAACACATCTAATATGATGGAGTATTTATAAATGTGAAAATGTATTTAAATGCAAAGTTTTTAAGATTGTTTAACAATGTGAAGAAAACATTTAAAAAAATAGAGGTACATGTTTGCAGAGTGTAATGATTACATTCATCGTAGAGTAAGTCCCTGACTATTGAACGACTTCTGTTCCAGGAGAATATTCATAAGTCAGATTTTTTCATAAGTCTGATAAAGTGAGTCTTATACACCTTTGATAAAAGTGTACAATATAAATCATAAAGAAACCAAATGCAAGGTCCGTTAGTATCTGTGAAAGTTTGTAACTCAAATGTTCGTAAGTTGGGGGCTTACAATACATGATATAACGCATCTTAATTCTTTTTACTTCCTTTTGAAGAAAACCTTTCTAATGTTAATGGAACACAGTAGAATTTAGAAATGAAAGATAAACAAATTCCATGCTGCTTTTCAGGATAAAAAAGTTGAAACTTTTTTAATGGTTCATGGTTGTTCAAAGAGAGAATAGGCTGCTCCACAGGTAGTGAGCTCCTTGTCAGTGGAAGAGTTCAAGGATGAGTCTCGGCAAGGTGTGTGGAGGGAGTGAATGTTAAAAGTTGAATGAGGTTGGGGCTGGGGATTTAGCTCAGTGGTTTCACTGCCTGCTGCACAAGCACAAAGACTCGAGTTCGATCCCGGTACCAAAAAAAAAAAGAGTTGAATGAGGCGATCTTTAAGTTCCTCAAACTGAACCGCCATTCTAGTAGTACAAAGCCTGACCCTGAGATTAGGCCTGGACATAACAAGGCAAATATTTACGGGAATGATTTACCTGCTTTTTATGCAAACATTGAGGGACCTGTAACCAAAGGATGCCATTATCATGAAATTAATTATGCAGGGTTGGATATACAATCACACAGAGGCACATTTACATACGATCTACATTCCTTTTAAATGGGAGGGAGAGCATTATATATGCATAGTGACTCAGAATGAAAACAAAAGACTTCTTTTTCAACTCTGAGCCCAGAACATCAAAGTCTGAGTATCTGGGTGGGAAAATCATTCCAAAGCTTTCAAGGTGATCGGCAATGTCTAATTGCTTTTTAAATCACTAGCCAGCCCAAAGCCCAGCAGACATATTAGTTCTTTCCTTCCCTCTGATTCCTAGGGTGCCAGCTGACAGTGTGGACCACACCAGATGGCCCAATGGGATGATGTGAAGCAAGGGGAATGAATTCTCCCTGCAGGGAAAGGGGGCTGAGGTTCCTTGCACCCGAAGAAGTGATTAAGCAACAGGGATGGGTGTGGGGCTGGGGATTTAGCTCAGTAGTGTTGCCGGCTGCCTTGAAGCCACAAGGTCCTGAGTTCGATCCCCAGTACCAAAAAAAAAAAAAAAAAAGGGTGGATGTGACTTTCTGCCTCCTCTGCTCAGAGGCTGGACACCAACACAACACAGGGAAGACTGATTAATGTCCTGCTTGCAATGGATGCCGGCACACCCAGCAACTGCTGAGTGGGTGTGAATGTCCATTCCCTTCTCTGAGCATAGACACAGATGGCAGGTGTCCCTGTCCTTGTGGTGCCCTCCAAGCAGAGGAAGAGGACAGGAGCTCAAGTGAGAAGAGGCCTCTCCATTAACAAGCCAAGTATTTGAGTCTCAGCATATTCATAGTCCTGCTCAGGCAGAGGGACCTCAGATCCCTGTCTTCGGAGCAGAGAGAAAGGTGGGTTCCCAGAATAAAGCCCTGTGAATGAGGGGTGGGGCTGTTGAGGGACAGATTTTGCTTCAGTAGCACGTACGAGGGAATGTAGCAGGATGCACAGCCATGCAAAGATGGAAATTCAGGTGCTGAGCAGACAAAGGATAATAGAGGATTTTTCCTCCTGTGTGAACAACTCTAAAACCTGGACAAGATGACTCAAACAGCGATGGGTGTGCACTGGACAGTGTTCTGGCACAGGGCTGTGGCCCTAGAGAGGACAGGGTGTGAGCTTCTTCGTGGGGATGTGTGTCAGCCTCGGGACAGGGACATGGACCAAGCAGGTTCTCTAGTTCCTGCTGGGCAGAGGAAGCAGAGATGTCAGAGTTTAGGACTGGGGCAGCTGGGATTTGGAGATACAGGATGTATGTGTGTTTTTTGTTTTTTGTTTTTTGGTACCGGGGATCGAACTCAGGACCTTGCGCTTGCAAGGCAGGCACCGGAACCACTGAACTAAATCCCCAGCCCTGGAGATACAGGATGTAAAAGGAGGAGGAGCTACCAAGAGGGACTCCCAGAAGTCTCAGACTTCTGCTAACTCTATACTATGTAAGTATAGAGCAAGACTTGGGGACCTGGCAGAGGCACGCTGCCATTGCTGGGATAAACAGAGATTCTGAGGCTCACATAGTGCTGGTGGTGTGCTGGAGTTTAGGTCCCCAGGACGCTTTCTTCAAGCTCAGATGTTCTAGTCAGCTGGCCAGAGCATCCCTGATAAGGTGAGTTTCAGCTCCAAGCATGCCCTCCTGTATGCTTCTAAGTTTTAATCATTCCAGCTTTCCCTGTGTTTTCCCTTCCCTAATCGTAGTAGCTGTTTCCTGCAATTGCTACCTCCAATTTAACTAGTTAATAATCCTTTACATTAAATTGTTTTTCACCTGAGTAGACCTTGAGTGACATATTGACTAGGAGTGGTCCTTGGAAACAACCCTCAAAGATAAATCACAACCAGAAATGTAATTAGCTCCAGTAATAAAATGAATTATATAACTGACATTATTAATTTATATATATATTTATATGTATAAATTTCATATAAAATCCATTTCTTGTGGTTGCAGGGTCAATAATGCTGAAAATAATGAGTATAATTTAATTGTATGAGTTGCAGAATTATGATATAAGTTGAATTCACAGCCTTGCCACTGTCCTGTGTGAAAGTTAGGATATCAGTTAGGAGGAAGTGAGAACCTAAGACTAGGATGAGATATCTGGGTGGACTCTGATGAAGCTGAGAACCCCGAACTCTTGAGTCACTCTGAGCTTCCCTTGTCCATTATGTCTGATTTGTCCATCGTGTCTTTCCCTTGGGTAAGAAGGTCATCTTGAGCACATGCCTTACACAGGATACCTTTTCTCTCAGGACCTACCTCTTGTGGCTTCTAGACTTTCAATGGGCATCAGATATACTTGAGCAGGACAAGCACAAAGTCTGACCTGGGAAGATAAAGCTTCTGAATAGAAGGACAAGAATTCACTACATCACACTGTACACCCTGAGGAGTACATGCATGGATGGATTCCAAGGGCCCTATGAGGAGAACAGAATACAGCTCTATCAAGTGGAGACTCTGGACTCAGCACATTGGTTTGTGTAGTGGGAGGTGGCCCCACAGCTTACTTAGCTGATGGATTGAGATTAGGACTCAGTAATGGCCTCTGTATAATGACGTTGAGATGCCAGAACTTCCTTGGTATGTTATATAGGAAGGAATGAAAAGGCTTAGGGAGATTTTGGAATAGATTTATTATGAACAACCTGCATACCCACCCACCACTGCATTTTCCAAAGGGGCCCAGAGGACATTCTCTTCACTGTGACATTGAGAAATTAACTAGCATTCTTGAAAATCTCATGGTGGCTCTCTTCTGTGTTCTCAGCCACACATGATGACAAGAAATTCTGCCATTGAGATGGGCTGTGAGTGGCAGCATTTAAGTGCTGAAGACATAGAAAGGCACATGTGCCATCATAGGAAATAGGATGAGATGGGTATGACAGTGTTTTCAACTACAGAAACCTTTGGCAGAGGTTAGTTGCCACGGTACTCCTAGTGTATTGGTCAGCTTTCTTGTAGCTAGGACAAATATGTCGGACATACACAACTTCAAGGGGAAAGGAGTTATTTTGGTTCATGGTTTCAGAGGTTTCAGTCCATAATCAGCTGGCTCTGAGTCTGGAACTTCACGGTGGAAGGCCATGGCAAAGGAAAGCTACTCAGCTCAAGGCAGCCACAAAGCAGAGCAAGCAAGGGAACAGCCAAAGAGGAAGAGGGCCTCTTGTCCAGTTTTCAAACCTAACCTAGACACAGAGCCCCTTATTTGAAAGGGAGACTGAGTCCACTTAAAGAAGTACAAATGTATTCTACAGTCTTCCTGTAAGCCCTCACCAAAGGGCCCTCTGACCATCAGGTAGAGTGAACCACAATCAAGGTGGGGGAGGCTGATTGCACTCAGTGTCCAAGTTTAATCCCAGTTACCCACCTTGTGGTTACTTTCCCATTTCCTGACGGATCACATACATATAACAGTCAGCGAATCTCAAGGTGATTCTGTGACATGTGGAATTAGGGCCATGATGAGAGTCAGGGCCAAGTGGAAGCCCATGGGCTTTTCCTTTCCTTTGGTGAATAAAACAGCTACTACTGGTCTCCTCACAAATAATGAGAGAGGTCTTCTTGTGAGCCCGAGGATTCATTTTCTTAAAAGACACCCTGGTCTCCTGTGAGGAAGGCATGTGTCTTCTTTGAACTTGCCTTTGGTCTTACTACTTTCAAAATAATAATGTGTCATTATCTGCAAAAGAGCATTGTCTACTGTCTGAGTCAGAGTCAACATGAAAGTAGAATTGCGTTTCCCCTATTCTTGAGAAAATGTCTCTCCTACTGGGGAGGAGTGTGGGTCTCAGTTCACCTTGCTGCATCATAACCCTTAATTTGTAGATTTATTGATTCATTCATTCTTCCTCACAGTCCCTTCCACTCCATACCAGGCCCGTGCTGGGCACAGGATTGTGGAAATGTAAGTCATTCACTGTGTGAGCAAGATGGTAGCCTGAGAGTGGCAGATGAGGAAGAAATAAACATTACTATGGAAAAGTGATGGTGAAAGAGAGTCCAGGAAAGCTTTCTGGGAAAGGTACTTCCTAAGCTGAATCTCAAAGAGCCAGAAGATGTGGCCTGAAAGGAAGGTGGAAGGAGGGAATCTAGTGGAGGGAACAATATGGGAGGCAGGAAGACCAGAAAAAGCACAGTGCCATCAGGAGCCAGGAGAGAAGTTAGTGCAGCTGCAGCCCTGGGGGCTTGTGGTGGCACAGTAGGGATTGGGAAAGGAGAGTGAGCCCTGAGAGGTCAGCGAGGAGGTCACCAGCTGCGGCTAGGGTACCAGCCTATGGTACCCACTATGTTCACGCTTCTCTGCTGGCTGGGCCAGGCTGGGTCACGGTGGCTCAGGTCTGTGTTGCTGTCTGATAGACTGACACTTTATGGGCAGAGGGGAAGGGGCTAGCTCAGAGCCTCTCAGGGGCCAGAGAATAATAGGTCCTTGAGGAAAGAACTTCCTGGTCCCTTCTGCATCTTCCTAGGGCTTCTAGTGTATCCAAGTGCTGTTTCTGGGGTGGCCATCTGTAGAAAGTCTCCACCTTGTGGACAATGCCAGAATTACAGATCTAGGAATATTCCTCCTATCAATAAATTTCATACGGTATATTTTTCCTCTTTTTTCCCCCTTTTGGTACTGAGATTGAACCTAGGGCCTTGGCACTGAACTACATCCCAGCTCTTTTCAGAATTTTTAGACAGGGTCTCACTAACTGGCTAAGTGCCCAGGCTGGGCTTGACCTTGTGATCCTGCTGCCTCGAGCCTCCCAGAGTGCTGGGATTACAGATGTGTGCACTGTACACATGTACACTTTCCTAATGATTATGAGCCAGAGTGCTGGGATAAGGAGGTCTTGGTTGGGAGGGGAAAACAGAAATGCATCCAGAAATCGCCCAGTGCTCACAGGTGTGTCTACCTGCAGCGATGGGGTCAGTCAGGGGGTCAGGGAAGGCTTCAGAGATGACACCTGAGCTGGCTCACACAGGGAGAAGGGATTTGAGACGTCACCACTGACAACCTCACTGGACAGAGCAGGCAACTAGAGCATACAGGATAGGAAGGGACTGGCACAAGTTTGCTGTCTTGGTTTTCAGAATATTGGAGAGTGGCTAATTTATAAATAAAAAAGTTAAGTTTGGTCTACAATTCTAGAGCCCAGGATGTCCAAGATCATGGCACTGCTATATTCTCGGCTTTGAGAGAGGGCCTCGTGCTGCTTTGACTCATGGCAGAAAACAATAGAGCAAGCAGGTGTGCGTGAAAGAAGCAAAACATGAGGGAGACTTGCTTTGTAACAACCCACTCTGTCAGTAACTAATCCAGTCCCATGAGAGTGAAAACTCACAAGAGAAATGAGTTAACCCTACTTAATGGCCTAATCACCATGGGGAGATCCTCAAACAGGACCACACTGGCAAAGTTCAACATGATTTTTGGAGGGAAAAAACCAGATTCAAACCATAGCAGTCACACAGGTAAGGCAGAGCTGAGGTGAAGACCCAGGTTTCCAGGTGTTCTGGCCTAGGGCTCTTTTTCCTGCACATGGCTGGCCTTCAGTTTAAGTGGATCCCACTCCTGGTACTCTAGAAGTGGCCCTTGCACCTGAACTGCTCTTGACTTTGCCCTGCGTGGCCCCATCACAGTAATTTGTCCCAGCCTGCTCTCTGGTGCAGCCATCTCATCCCTTGCCGAACACTAGAGCTCTCCCAGGGAGGATGCTGTGCCAACTCCAAGCTCCTGGCCCAGCTGGGAAGAGGGAATGAGGTGTTTGTGTCCCAAGAGCATCTGTCCTCAGGGACTAGAGCAGTGCGTGGTACATAGGGATCTCATAAATATTTGGGATATGAGGGAATGAGTGAGGAGAGGAGAGGTGGTGGGGCCTGAGAGTCTAGCCCCAGCTCCCCTGAGGATTTATCCAGAGTTGGGTCTTATCTTGAATAGACTGGAAAGATAGATTGAGGCCAGGTCGAAAAGGTCACTGACTGCCCAGCTGAAGAGTTTGCTTTATTCTACTAGCAGTGGGGAGCCAGGCCTGTTTGTGAGCAGAGACAGAATGGGATCAGAATAGAAATCAGCTTTGTTCCTTTCAAAGAGAGTAAAATAGTCCCTAGTCACAGATCTTTCCCACCCCAGAATGCCATTAGAATTAAAGAAAAAGCTATGCCAGATATTCCAGACCTCTGAGTGCTTTTGCTTCTGAATTTAGTAATTAAGCCATGTTTCTATAGACTAAATAGAAGCTGTCCTGAGATAAGGTCCTAACACCCAGGAGACAAGCACAACCATTGTGACACACTCTTCAGTTTCTTCCTGTGGCACCATCTGAGCCCCACTAAGTGTGGGGGTCAAATACAGTAACTCACTTTGCAGGTAACGATACACAGTGTATTAACTATTGTTCTTCTCTTATTATGTTGTTATGAAATTTTGTTTCAATTTTCATAAAAAGATGTGCAAATAATAAAAGTTGTGTCTGTAAAAATGTATAGTAACTCTTCCTAAACTGGGTTCTGGTGTATCTGTCACCTCTCCTCACTCTCTGCCAACCTGCGGCACCTTTCCATAGCTCGTGGGAAGAGGTCTGAGCAGAGTACCATAGGGCTCTGTTCTATTGAATGTTTTCAACAATAACCCGGATGAACTCAGAAACAGTCTTCAAATTCTCCATAATTGGAAAGAGGAATTAATATGTGTTGGATAGAAGAAGCAATATTCAAAGAGGCTTACATAGGTTGGCACTGGGGAGAGAAATCAAATGTTGAAATGTTGCAGAGATATATGTCAAGTTCTAAGTTTTGATTCAACACTAACATGAGAAAACCTGAAAGAGGGCGAAGAAATCCACCACACAGAGCTGCCTCCAGGTTCAAAGGGGCCACGCATGGGGCAGGCCAACCCCTCCGAAATGGGTCCTTATTAGTGTGGATAAAATTTCCCACCTGAGCGTCTGTGAACAGGTGTCTTCACTTTTCTCTGGTTCAGTGCGGCTGCTTCCCAGTCTCCCTGGGCTGCCAGAGACAATTTAATAATGACCTTTTTTTGGTAGTATGCAGAGAATAATTGCAGAATTGTGAGAAAAATTGCCCTGATCATCCAAGAATTGAAAATATCCATACAAAGCCTGGGCTGTGGAGTCAGGAGGCACACAGCAGATGGATGCTCTTGGAAGACAGAGCATCTCCAGCTGCCTGGAAGGAGCAAAGCTTTGCAGCTCTGCCTGCCAAACTGGTCAAGATGCATGAAGAACAAATGCCCCTTCTAGTGGAGCAGAGGCCAGGTCCGGAGCAAGTACATTCACAGGGCTTCTTTGCTGGGAGGAATCCAGGAAGAGAGCTCTGTTGTGGTTAATCTTCATACTTTTTTATCTTTCTTTCACCTTTTTCATTTTGAGAATGTGTTCAAGGAGTCTTCCCTGTATTGCAGACATTTTACTGACTCCGATCTGGTTGTGGCTTCCCTGGTCTCTGGGATCAAGCAGGGAAGCTGGGACTGGGACACAACTCACTGTGGTATGACTGTGGACTCATATCTCAGCCAGTACCTGCACGTAGTTGGTGCCCAGTAATAGCTGATATGCATAGAGTACTTACTGTGTATCAGGGATCCTCCTAAGCATTTTATATAAGTTAGCTCCTTTTAACCTCACAAGTCCATAAAAAGGGTGCAACTCAGTCAAAACAGAACTCAAGGAGGTTAACAATGTAGCTTGCCTGTTGTTACACAACTATTCAATGGTGGATTCAGCTCCCCAGTGCATACTCTGAACCATAGCACCAGATGGGTCTTTATAAATGTGTGTTAGATGACAAATGCAGAATATCTATGTGCATGACCCAAGAGGGATGTTGACCAAGCTAAGAACATTGCATCATGGTGGTCAGGACATATCTGTGGCAGATACAATGCTTGGCGTAGGACTTAGTGCACAAATCTAGTGCCACTGAGCAGGAAGGAGGAGGTATTCCAGGTGGTGGTAAAGGGGTCATGGACTTGAACCGTATGATAAGCTTTCTATATTCTGTGCTATTTCTAACAGGGTGACATAAGCTGCTATAACGAATAAAACCTGCATGTTGCTGGCTTTTTATAAGAGAACTTTATTGCTCTTGGACTAGTCTGCGAAAGGGCAGTTTTCTCTGCATGGTATTTCAAGGACTCAGCTCCTTAACTCTTTTTTTTTGGTACCAGGGATTGAACTCAAGACCTTGTGCTTGCCAGGCACATGCTGTGCCACTGAGCTCTGTAACTGGCCCAAGGGTCCTTAACTCTTGTAATCCACTTCCTGTAAAGACTTGGAGTCCAACCAGCAGATGGGGAAGAAGAAAGTAGCAAAGATACCCTTGCTTCTTAACCACGTTGGCCCATAGCTTCCACTCATATTCCCCAGTGAGACCTTGTCTTATATTTGCTCCTAGAGGTCAGGGTGGCCAGAGGCTGGCCCTGGCTGGAAAGACCCTACCCAGCAACAGCCTTGCTTTCCACTGGGAAGATGAATACTTGGAAACAACTAGTCCACTCTGCCATGAGGGTGGGTTTAGTTTTGAACTTGTCTCCAACCCCTTCTCCCAGCAATGGGCCACCTAATATCCAAGGAGACCATAAGCCAGTGATCTTGGTTTATTGCCTTGAAGCAGAGTCCTAGTTTATTGCCTGTCATAATTTTTACAGCTAGTCAAATGCACACAGCTTCTAGGCAAAACTCTGAGAGCTCGGGAGCCAGGGCCCACAGCAGGGAGTAAAAGGAACAGCAGCAAGGGTCAGGGGAAAAGCATGAGGAGAAAAGTTTGTGCTTTTGCAGCATAAGCAGAGGAGGAAGAGCAGACAAACCAGCCAAGTGGTGAAACAAGGAAGAGGGCTGCCCGCCTTCTTTCACTTCTCAGGTAAATATTTGACTGGATGTTTGCTTGTTCTCTCAGTTTTGGGGCACTGCAGAGAGAACTGGATAGAAGACCAGCTCAACAGAATCCATCATAACCAAAAGTCTCAGGAGCCCAAAGAACAACGCAGAGGAGCTTCACCTGTGAGTGCTGTGCCCACCACGCCTGTGGGCTTCGGTCCTCAGCAAGATGTTTGCCACAGATGCAAGGTATGTGTTTGGGGGCTGGGCTGGGACTAGTCATGCGGGACAACGCATGCTCCAGGCAACTGTCTCCTTTGATGTTGGTGTCTAATGAAAACTGGGAGAAGGGCAGTGGCATGGAAGAAAGAATCATGGGTGGGTTCCTGGGTCAGTGAGTAGACTTCCTTCCTCTTCAGTTCAGAGTTATAGAGAGGAGTGAGCAGAGCCCAGATGTTCAATTAGAAGATCCTGAGTTTGAATCCTGGCTCTGCAGTTTCTGGCCTCAATTTCTTCATCTATTAATTGGGTACAATAACCTCTGTTTTACCTGAGCCACAGCTTTACTTTTTAATTGCTACTTTCTAATTGTACATATTTATGGGGTACAATACAGTGTTTAATACATGTATACATTACTCATTGATCAAATTAAGATAGTTGGCATATCCATCACCTTCTGCATTTAGCATTTCTTCATGGTGAGAACAATTTAAAAAAACCTCTTCTAGCTATTTTGAAATATGTAATACTTTAGTGTGAGCCATAGCTGGCCTTCTGTGCAATGGAACACAGAACTGATTCCTCCCATCTAACTATAACTTTGTACCCCTTGATCACCCCCTTTCCATCTCCTCCCTCCTTCCTTCTGTTCTACCTTGTACTTCTATGAGATCAGCCCCTTTTAAAGTCCACATATGAATGAGTTCACACAGTACAGTATTTGTCTTTCTGTATTTGGCTAATTTCACTTAGACGCGATTCCCTTCAGGCTTATCCACTTTTTCTCAAGTGACAGGATTTCCTTTTAAGGCTGAATAGTATTCCATTCTTTATCCATTCATCCACTGTTTAGATCTTCAGGTTGATCCCGTATCTTTGCTATTGGAAATAGTGTTGTGATAAGAATGAGATCTTTTTGATATACCAATTTCATTTATTTTGGTTATGTACCCAGTAGTGTGATAGCTGGTTCTTATGGTAGTACTATTTTTTTTTTTTAGTGCCAGGGATCAAACTCAGGACCTTGCCCTTGCCAGGCAGGTGCGCCACCACTGAGCTACATCCCTGGCCTGGTAGTGCTTTTTTCTAAGTTTTGAGGAACCTTCATACTCTTTTCCAAAATGGTTGCACTAATTTACATTCTTACCAGCAGCATGTAAGAGTTCCCTTTTCTCCACATCCTCACTAACACCTGTTCTATGTTCTCTTTCTGAAAATAACCATTCTAACAGAGATGAGGTTTACCCACAACTTCGTGAAGGCCATGTGAGAACAAGAATGGGAAAGGATTGTAGATCTGTAAAGTCCTGCCCAGATGACAGTAATTAAGAATTCTTACTCTAACCTGTAAATGTTTATGATGAAGAACTGAAAAGGTGACTCCAGGATATAACAAGAAATACCATGTTTCCTTGAAAATAAGACCTAACTAGAAAATAAATTCCAGCTGTAATTAATAGCTGGTTGTTACCATGGTGATGGCCAGTGTCATGCAAAGATTTTACCTCACCATTCACTGCCCATTGGCTACTCGATAATGGTAATGAAGGCAATGATAGGTTGACTGGGGCTGGCATTTTTGATCTCTAGTTAGTTCTTATTTTCTGGGAAATATGGTAGGATCACTACCTCCTGGTGTCATAGCATCTGTTTAGAACATTGAGGGATACAATGGAGGATAAAAAATAGAGAGGGAGCCATAAAAACGTAACCAGGCATGATAAGTGTCACTTAAAAAAGATACATGGAGGCTCAGACACAGGAAAGAGGGAAGTAGATTGAAAAGACCAGACCAGAAGGGACCTTGAAGGACAGGTGGACAGAGAGCACAGAGAGTCAGCCAGAGGTGGTGGGAAAATGGAACTGGAGAGTCTGAGAGACCTGGTCACTTTCTCTCCAATGAGACTCCATGGCTGGGAGAGAAGGGGACAGGCTGAGTCAAGAGGGACTGATGTGGTCAGTGTGGAGTTTCAGGAAGATCCCTTTGGACTGCTGGGTGCAAAATGGGTTGGAGGTAGGAGAAGGGACAGGAGGCTACTGTAACAGTCTCCATGAAAATTAGCGGCTGAGACTAAGGTGGTGGCTGCTGGCACGGGCAGACATGACTGGATGCAGCAGGGATTGGAGAGGAAGGAGAGGGGGTGCTGCTGGGTGTCTGATGTGGACTGGTAGGCGCATGGGGTGACCCTTCCTGAGATGAGGATTCCAGAGGAGGACCAGGTGGTGGAGGTGTTGTTTGGTTGGGACAGGTGGACTGAGAAGCCTATGGGACACCCAGCAACAGACACCTAGGATGCAGGCAATGGGCCCTGTGTCTGGGCCCAGTGAGCCTGGCCCACCCCTGTGCCAGATGTGCCCTCTGTCTGAGCCACTGGCATCATTGTGAAGCCAGCCTTCATCCATCCCTCAGGATTCTCCGCATCACAGCTGTCCCTTGGGTTATACTCTGGCTTTTTGGAGCCCTCTTCACAAGACAGACGCAGGCCTGAGCATGTTGTTCAGATTTGTCTACTAGCCAAGAGCGCAGGTTCACTGTCCCCACTGAGGGCCCTAGATGTGAATTTTTTATCAATATCCTAATGTGCTTTTAGTTCCTGAATGTTTCCTGTCTAGAAAATATAAGAAGCATTTAAATTCCATCTTTGTCACTCAGTGGCTGAGCAACTTTGGGCTTTGACTTAACCTCTCTAAAACCTCAGTTTTGTTTTGTGTGAAGTGGGAATACATGCTCCATAGGTTGTGAAAGGTTTAAGTAGATAATAACTCACATGGTACAAGGTAAACATTCAATAAATAATACCTATTATTATTGTTATTTTTATCCAGTGCAAAGAAATGAGAGTGTGTTGCTTTATTGGACAGTTAAGAACAGTAGTATGTTAAAAATACCTGAGGAAATTAGTTCAAAAGGAGGAAAGATTTACTGTGGCTCAGGGTTTCAGTCTGTGGTTGCTTGGCCCTGCCGCCTTTGGGCCTGTGACAAGGTAGAACATCACGGCAGAAGTGTGTGGTGGAGGACAGCTGGGCACCTCACAGCAGCCTTTAAGAAACAAAGCTGTCAGAGAGCCAATATACTCTTAGGGTGCTTCCCAGCAACCTACTTCCTTCAACTAGGTTCCACCTCCCAGTAGTGTCCTCAGATGGAGACCAAACCTGAACACATGAATTTTTGGGGACATTTAAGATTCAAATTATAACAGGTAGGGAGAAGAAAAATGTACTTTCGTCTTCCTCTAGCATCAATTTTTTTAACGGTAGCATTCTCTGAGCTTCTCGGACTTGCATGGAAACACCGTATACACGTCCTCTAATGGAGGGCACCAGCCAGGAGTTGACCATGCCCAGCTGTACATGAGCTCAGGATGAATGGAGTGCTCAAAGCAAGGAGAAGAGAACAGAAAGAGAGGTCTTGAGAGAAAAATGACACAAAACGGAACAAAAATAGGATGTGTATATGTGCCTGTCAGTATAATCTTTTCCCTGATTCCCAGAGAGTTAGAGAAAATAACAGACACAGAGACAAAATGACAAGCAAGAAGAGAGAGACAGTCACATGAAACTATCTAGGGGACTCTCAGAGGCAGAGCTGAAGGGGAATGAGGGAGCTGGGAAGAAAACAGACAAGATGGTTGGCAAGGTGGTGGTATATCTGGGCTTCATTTTATTTTATTTAGAAAACAAAAATTTTTCATTACAGAAAAGCACAAACACATACACAGGAAGAGAGGGTGGCAGAAAGAGCCTCATGTATCTATAGCTCCAACAGTTGTCAATAGACAACCAATCTTATTTTATGATTCCCCACCCGCCCCTTCCCCCAGCACCATTTCCTCATGGATTTCATTGTTGAAAAAAAATGTATTCTCCCTGTGGAACTCTTACAGCTGTGTCCAGGTGGCCTGGCACACAAATTCCCTTTCAAACCCTAAGAGGCCTTGCAATTCTCTGATCTTTGTTATGAGAGACCTCAGGCTACCCCTGCCACAGGAGCTGGAAATTGAATAGTAGATTGTCAGAGCTCAATGCCTGGTCCTCTCACTTGCTAACTGTGGGAGCTTGGACAAGGTTCTTATCTTTTGGTGCCTCAGTTTTCTCACCTGTAGAGTTGGGTGATGAACAATGCCTCTCTCCCACAGTGGTTGTTAGGATGACATTATTTGATAAACGTACAACCCTGCAAACATGGCACATGGAAAGGCCTGGAAGGACAATAACTTTTTATTCATCAGTTTAGGAAGCAGCAGTGAGCCTCCGCTGTTGCTAAGTAGGGCCTGGGCAGAGGGCTGGGTAACTAGGGAGAAAGAAGAAAGGTCCCAGCCTCAGGGAGCTCCTCCTCCAGTGAAGGACACAGACCCATGAAAAGACAGTTCCACTGGGCTGGCTGCTGCGACAGTGGGCTGTGTGCCATGTGGTCCATTTCTCCCAATTCACCAGTCACCAAACTGAGACTCAAGGTCCCCTGAGCTTACAGAGCCACAGCATTTAGCTGCAGGGTTGGGATGGATTCAGTACAGTTTTCCTGGCCCAGTCTCTTCATCAGAGGAGTCTGGTGGCTCTGGCTGGCACCTGTCCCATTCTAGCCAAAGGTGTGCTGCTCTGGGCCACTCTTCCTGCAGCACAGAAGTGAAAAACTGGTCATGGGGCCAGATGTGGGCAGCTGTTCTGGCTACTGGTTAACCAGATAAGGGACTACAATCCACAGTGTGATCAGGGCCCCAGGGCAGGAGAGCTGTTGACATCCCCAGCCCTGCTGACTATGACACACACTGCGGGGAGGGTGGAGAGGGACAGGGAGGCAGATCTGGGAGGAGGGGCAGGGGTGGCTGCCACATGGCCTGGAGAAGGGCTCCAAGCACCCTAGGGACAGAACAGCAGACAGTCTGGGGTCTGAGCAGCCCTTTTGGCTCTGAAAAAGGAAAGCCACTGTATTAGAGCTGTCCAAAAGCAGAGAAGCAGTAGGGAAAAGAAGCCTGGCTCTTCCCACCCAGGACAGGAGTATGGGCGCTTGACTCTTACTGTGTTGACTCCTCATAGCACCCTGGTAGGGAGGCAACAGATCCATTTTCATGAGAAGAAGGGTAAGGCCTCTAGAGTAAGGCCCACTGAGGTCACACAGCACTGCATGGTGACCTAGCCCCAACCCTGCCCAGTTCCATATCCAGGCCCTTCCCACTGGGCCCCAAGGTCTCTGTGGCAGGAAGAGTCTGCTTTGGGAGGTAGAAAGGGTCCAAATGGGATTTCCTGGCTACCCCCCAATGGGAGGGGCTAGGGAGTGTCAGACATTCCAAACTCACATGGGATTGGATTCCAGAGCCTTGAGTCTCCAAGACTTTATGAGCAAGAGTGGATTAGATGCTTTACATCTGGGTGGACAAGGTGTGACCCAGCCACATGTGCTCCCAGAGCACACAGGGTAGTGCTTCTCTCCCTCTTCCTCTATTCTTCTTACTTCTTCCCCTTCCTTCCTTCCTTCTTCCTTTCTTCCTTCCCTTGTTTGTTCAACAAGTACTTGCTTGGATTTGTGATGTACTCTGTCTCAAATCAGAAACCTAGGATAGGGGTGAGGGATGGTTGAAGTTCAAAATTGACTAAAACATGTTTTTTGTTTGTTTATTTATTTATTTATTGAGGTAGGGCCTTGCTATACAGTTCATGCCTGCCTTGAACTAGCTATGTAGCTCTGACTAACCTCAAACTCACGATCCTTCTGCCTCTGCCTGTGGAGTACTGCGATTACAGGTGTGTGCCACAATGCCTGGCTTGCCTTTGGCATTTGAAAAATGTACAACCTAAGAGTGAGAGATCAGACCTGAAAAAATGTACTTGTAGCATGAGGCAGAAGTGATGAGTGTTGGAGAGGACCTGGGAGAGGGGATCATGCCTTTGAGTGAGGACAGGGAGCAACCCTGGGTCAGGAGAGGAGTCGGGAGGCTGTGGGCCCACCCCCAGGAGGAGGAAGGTGATAAGGTCTGAGCTGTGCTTTCCAGATGACCTCATTGGCTGTGTGCACATCTGAGCAAGACCCTGGGACTAGGAACTGGCAGCACAAAGACACATATTTGCTGAATGTGTCATCTGCCTGAGGCCTTCAGGAACAGATGACCCTAGCAAAGTCATCTGAACCAAGTCATAGTTACAACTGTGCGTTGTATGTAACACATACAAACGTGACTTGTCAAAAATTTGAGAAATACTGATCTGGGCCAGTCTCCTCCTTTTACAGAGTAGGGAAAAGACTGCAGCACAGAGGGGAGGATAAGGCAATGGCTTCTTCCTAGGTTCTGCACGCTAAACTCCACTGTCTCCTAAAGTATAGTTAATATTTACCTCTGTGCTCCTAACTGAAACATCCTCCTGATTCCAAGCCATGCCCAAGGCCAGGGCCACATCTGCCAGTGGCATGCTGGAAAAAGTCTAACAACTGGCTTCCAGAGGGAAAAAGGGCACAGACTTGTACATAAATTTGTTGTAAGTTATGTTGCTATAACAGATATCGCACACAATCTATGAATAATAACAAAATATATACTCTTTATTACAAATTCCATGTAGCCAATTAATTTCCATAGAATGCTTTCATTGATTTTTGCTGAACCCTTATTTCTATAGCCAACCTATGATTGCAACCGATCAATGAGCATAGTTTCGACTCATGTTGTTTGACATTTTTATTTACATTAATGAGTAAGACAAATGTGAAACAACAAAGTAAGATGATAGAATTTCACCTGTTCATCAATTGATCAAAACTTTTTTTGGTGACTGGCACAACCATTTTTGAATCCTGGAATAATATTTCTTCAGGCTTTTTTTTTTGTTATTTACAATGTAATGGGTACAAATATAACATATTTTAAAATCTGCATTGTTAACATTTTTCTCTCTCACTGAGTAGACAATCTGCAGAACAATAAACTGTGCCCTGATTTGTAATGATTACAGATTCTCACAGTGTAATTAGTCCTTCAGTGACTTATGTCACCCTCACAGTGTTTCCACCCTCCAGACAGACATAGCCGGTGGAAAGAGCCTCAAGAACATAGCTAATAGTACAAGGTAGTCAAACGATTAGGAAAGGATGAGTTTTGAGTCTTTATTTCTTTTGTTTTTAATATAACTCATTTAATTACATTTATATAATTCTGGTTTTGGCAGTTGTGTTATATAATGGCTGCCTTGCAAATTCCTGATAGTGTTAGTTGGTTCTTCCCAGCACACCTCCTTGTCTACCTCAGAGCTCCAAGGTAGGAGTGTGCAGATTCCTGGGATCTCACAGAAGCAGACTTCCCAAAGCACAGGCTGCTGTGCTGCCCCATACACACACGCACGCACACACACACACACACACACACAGTGTGCACCTCTTTCTCCTCCTATAACCTCTGCCTGACCAGCAGGATCCATTCCACTCTGCTCACTGAGATCACTGGAATAGTCCCCGGCTGCATGATATTCCCTGATCCCTGTTCCTCTCTGGGCTGAAGCTTCCCGTTGGAGAGTTCCATGGAATTTAACAAACCTCCCCTGAGCCTCTCTGTGTCAGGTGCTGAGAGAGACTCAGGGTCACTGACAGCAACAGTCCAAAGGCCAGGGAAGTCTGGGAGCTAGGAACAGAGCAGCCGGATGAGCCTGCACCTGGGCGGACAGGGGGTTTACCACAGGAGACCCCAGCTCCAACCTTCTCTTCTCCTTGGCAAGGCATTAGAATTCTCCTGGCCTCAGTTCCTCATTTTAAAAGGGGGCTAATAAACCTATCTCATAAAATTCTTAAAAAGATTAAGTTAGACAATATAGAGTGCCCAGGACATAGTGGCACACAGGAAAGTGATGTCAGTCAATGGAATATAGTTTCAATACTTATTACCATACAGTGACCAAGTTAGGACCAAAGGAAGTAGGATTATGGGACACTATCCCCATACCTTTGGCAGACAGTCTGTCCTGAGGTGTTGGAGAAGTGAGGTGGAGTAAAGATAACTATGTTCTAGATATATGTTGATACTCAGATTGGGCAACAGAGCTATTATATTCAATTTCTTTACCTTAACGACAGATTTGTCCGTTTTTCCCTATCATAGAACATACTTTGCATGGTTTCACTTAATGCTGGTTTCATGAATGTCTTCCCTTCAGAACAGTGTTCTCTTGCTTTGGGACAACATTCAGTCTTCTCTTGGTTGCAAAAGCAATCCATTCATTCACTCCACCTGTTTATTATTGTCTACATTGTGTCAGATGCTGCTTTATGTTCATGGGATAGATATGCAGCTGTCAAGTAATATATGTCTGTTGTACTGCACCTGGGAAACTCAGAAAAACATAAAGAAAAAGAAAATAGAATGGCTTCCAGTTCCATCCAGAGATGGCCACTCTTCACAATCTTTTATTTTGTTGTTGTTTTTTAACTTAACACTGTATCACAAACACATTTTTCAGCCACTCTCAGTGTTGGGCAGATCTTCTACAGTTAGGGGAATGGTCAGGCCACTGCTCTTTAGCTTCAACACATTCACCCAAGCAGCCCTGGGTATAGCAGGAAGCAGTGTGGGACATGGGTCTCGGTGGCCTTCTCACTTGTGTTGACTTTTATATGTGTCATCTGTTTAGTACAGTGGCTGATGGAGTTGGAGGTTAGTAAGGGGACCAGATTTGGTGCCTCTGCACCCCTTATTTAGAGAGCTACCTGTGGGTCTTCTCTGAGCTCACCTGTTACTAAAAGACTGCCTCCCGGCTCAGCCTCTTCATGAAGGAGATGGGCCCCATGGAGAATCTGCCCAGCAGAGTCATCCATCAAAAAGAATTAGACGTATTTATATATACTGGCATAAGAAATCTCCTTTGTTTATTAAATTTTTAAAAAGCAAGTTTAGTCTGACCCCATTCTGCTTAAAAATGATGTCAGATACCTCAGCAGCTAGCCCGTCAATGCCCAATCTCCTGATGCCTACCAGGTGCTACCTACAATTTAGGAGACTGCCTCTCTCTGAGTGACACATGTCTTCTACTCCCCGAAGACATAAACCCCACTGCCCCTGGACAGTAACCAGAGGTAATAGGACTTGGGCAAAAACATCCTATCTTATTGCTCTCTTTGTAAGACCCCAGCTTATCATTCTGTGTGGTCTATTCTGGCACCATTATTTCTCTGCTTCTTATGCTATGGCATGAAGTACTTCCTGCATGGTCCAACAACCTGTGGTTGTGTTGGCTGGTGCTTTTTCTCTTTGATATAGTTCCAATTGATCCCCGTTGCTCAGGATTTTCTATTAGTTTCTGTGTTCTTGATAGATCCCCTTCTTGCTTTCAGTCTGGCTGTGGTCTTCCTTCCTTTATTCCTTCCTTCCTTCCTTCCTTCTTTCCTACTATTTTATATGGGATGAATTATATTGATTGAGGATTTAGTTTATTATCCTGAGAGAAGACTTTATAGTCCTATTACATTTCTAACAGCTTAAGTCTCACCCGCCTCTAACCCACCACTGATTGGATGATCCAGATCGAGAGTTAGACTTACCCATGGGTTACTGGCATTTTAAAAAATTACAGGGAAACGTGTCATGCTCCTGGACTGCTTAGAAGAGTGCTCTTCCTTCAGGCTGCTGAGAGAACAGTGGTAAATGGGCAGGGAAGGAAACCCTGGAGATGGCTAGACAGATGCTGTGAGTGTTGGGAACAGCATGTGCAAAGATCTGGAAATGTGATAGAGTGGGCTGTGGTGATATTGTAGAAGTCAGAACAGCAAGAACAAAGTGTGTGGGAGCCCCAGAAAGGAGAGGGCCTCTTTCAAAAAGAAGTGGTGAAACTACTGCCTTATGTTTCAGACATGAGACCCCTCCAGCCCTGTCCCACAAATAGCAGGACTGGAGTGGACAAAATCTGCAGGGTGTAGTCTGATAGCCTCTCCAGCCCTACAGACCAGTTGGTGCATCCTGACCCTGGCCATGGAAAAGCATGTCCACAAACTGGTTTCCTGTGAAGCTAATGAGGCCTCAATTTCAGGACCCCTCACTCACACAGGACTTTCCAAAGCTTTGGAAGGGTTAGAGGGATCCCAGTTAAGTCATTCATTACATGTTTTCCTTAAATTATGAAAAATGAATATTTTTTTATAGTTTTATTTAAAGGGAGCACCCAAATTATATAAGATTTAGGGACTGTAGAACCTGAATCTGCTTCTAATGGTGTCATCAAGAAATGAAGAAGAGGGCTGGGGATTTAGCTCAGTGGTTTTGCCTCCTGCTGCACAAACGCAAGGACCTGAGTTCAATCCCTGGTACCAAAAAAAAAAAAAAAAAGAAAAGAAATGAAATGAAGAAGAGAGCAGGTGAGGAAGAGAAAATAAGTACAATAAAGATATGCCATGTACAAGAACCTAATAACCTCAATGAATATAAACATTATATGTCATAAACATGAGTGATAAGATTAGTAATATCAACAAGAACAAAAATGGGAAAAGGATACTTAGAGGAGGAGGGAAGGAGGTGGGAGGGAAGGGGATTAAAAAAAGAATCAAGCTATATTATATATATATGTACTCAGTCCCCAAGATGATTGTAAACTGCATGTACTGCAATCATGTACTAATAAAAGAAGAACGAAATGAAGGAGTTAGTTCCATTTATCAGGGAAGTTGGGTAAATAACTGAGCTGGAAAAAGAAATACAAGAAGATTAGTCCATTTGAGGAAGATGGAAGACATATAGTAGGTGAGCAGCCCTGGCTCTGAGAAAACAAAGCTGAAAAAGATCATAATAAGCCAAACTCCTAAGAGTAATGCTTAAGGATAAAGAGTCAATGACTGCAGCAGTAACTGTTGATTATATGTTGTTTTTGTTTTGTTTTGTTGTTTTTTTGAGATTGGGTCTCACTATGTAGTTAAGACTAGTCTTGAACTTACTATGTAGCCCAGGCTGGCCTTGAACTCACAGTGATCTTCCTGTCTCAGCTTCCCAAGCGCTGGGATTACAAGTGTGTGGCACCACACCCAGCTGTGACTAATTATATAAATACGATTTTTTTTGCCATTGTTTTTCAGCACCAGGCAGCTAAATGTCACCTGTACACGTTCACTGGACATGGAACTTTTTCTCCATTACTCCCTCATCCCATCAGTAAGTAAAGGGAAGGGAGGTATCTTAGTTACTTTTCTTGTTTCTGGGGCAAAGTACCAAACACCCATGAGTTAAAGGAGGAAAGGTTTATTTCTGCTCATAGTTTGTAGAGGTTTCAGTCCATAGTTAGCTGGCTCCAAGGCAAGGCAGCATGGCAGAGGGGCATTGCAGAGGAGAAACCATCCATGGCAGAGCAGGCAGGAGGCAGCAAGCAGTAAGCCTCCCTTTCCTTTTAATCCCATCTAGGCTACAAGCCTTTTGGGTGGTGCCACCCACACCTAGGATAGGCCTTCCCATTATCCATACCCAGAACTATGCTAAGCCAAACAGTGGACTAATTTTGTACCACACATCATTAATCCCAGTATCACATACCCTAGATCCAGCCAGCTCCAAAAAGTCCCACCTATGAACACGTGACTTTGGGGGGACATCTAGATACAAACCATAATGGAAGAAAAAAGAAATTGTGTAGCTGTGCTATTCAGGCTCCCAAAGGTACCTGAATATGTCAGGGAGAGACACCAGCTGAGATTTCTTCTAAACTTTGGCTAATTTTCTTACACTGTGAACAGACAGAAGAAATCTTTTAAGTCTAATGGGGATACTGATTTGTAGGGGAGTTAAAAAAAGAAAAACCTTTCTGAGAAAGTAGAGATAGAGCCACAGTCTGCTGAAAGATGTAGTAAAGAACATTTCAGGCAGAGGAGAGAGCCTGTGCAAAAGTCCTATGGAGGAAAGAAGCACGGAGAGTGGAGGGAACTGAGAAGGCCAAGATGGCTGATGTGGGACATCTGGGAAGGTAGGCAGGCCCAGACCAAGAAGAGCCCCATGGGGCTCTGTGCTGCATTTTGTCTTCTTTCTAAGTACAATGGAAAGTAATTGAAGTATTTTTCGCATGAGAGTGGTGTGATCAGATATATGTTTTTAAAAGCTCACTCTCACTTAACATAGAGATCAAGCTGGAGATGGGCAACACACAGGGCTGAAAGACCAACTAAGGGACTGTTGCAGGGGTCTGGGGAGAGGAGGCTTTAGCTCATTCTAGATGACAGTGGTCAACTCAAGATATTGGGAAATGAAAACAGTAGGACTTCATCGTAGGTTGGGCAGGATGGTTAGGGAGAGGGAGAGGCTGAGGATGGTCCTGGGTTTCTGCACAACTGGAAGGATGATGGCATTTGACATTCACTAGTTATAGAAAATTAGAAGAGATCCTGGTTTGGGATCAATGAAGCAACAGGGCAGGGAGGAAAATTGTGAGCTTCATTTAAGATATACTGTACTTGAAATGCTTTCAACAAACCAGAAAAAAATGTCAACTGTGAAGTCTCATAGTTTGCACAGCCATGGGCAAGGGCTAGGGTACAGATGCAGGTTTGTGAGTCTTCTGTGTGTCAAGGGTCATTAAAAGCATGGACATGGATGAAGTCACTGAGGAGGAAAAGACCAGGTACAAAGAAAAGTCCCCCTTGAATGGAGCCTTGAGGAGCCCTAAATCTAGGAGCTGGGGAAAAATCGAGCAAAGGAGACTGAAAAGTATTGGAAAGGGAGAAAGGCAGAAGTAATGGAAAGGCAGAAAGCATGGTTGATGGAAGCCTAGGGCAGAATGTTTCTGAAAGCAGGAAGTAGTCAGCACTGAGGCATGCTGCTGAGAGACGAAGCTGGATTTGGGTTTAAAGCGTAATTGGATTGATGGCCAGTAGTGACCATGGCCATAGCAGTTTCAATGGAGTGATGGGGTAGAAACCAAATTAAAGGGGTTAAAGAGCCAGTGAGAGGTCAGGAGATGGAGACAACTCTTAGGTGTAGACAACGCTCAAGAAATTTCTAGTAGAAGGAAAGTGTATCAAGTGAATGAGAACATGACTGAATCCACAGGAACATAGCAGAAAAGGATTTGCAGCCTCATAGATATTACTGTCTTTTTACAGATGAAGAAACCAAGGTCCATGGAAGTTAGGAGTTCCTTCTGGGCATAATGTGGGAGAAGTTCCATTCGAACCTATGTCTGATCAGGGCAACACAAAGGAAAACTCAGTACAAAACATTTTGGCAGCTCATGTGTGTGTAGTCAGCTCATGACTCTGAACTAGAGATGTCCTGGACCAAGCATTCTTCTCACCTACACATTCTCTTTCTGTGAGGGCATCAAGGCCAGGCTGAGGATGAACAGCCTACTAACTTGCTCATCTTCTCTTACAGTTTCTCATCATTTTGGTTTTGTCCTTCCTCCAAAGACAAGAGCACCGTAGAAAGAAAGATGATACCACTTACCTCCTTGGGAACCACTTTGGAATCATCATGTGAGTCGAGTCTGGGTCAGTAGCTTGGGATACCCTGTGATTGGGGCCAATGCCAATCAGAAATCCAGGTAGTTCCCAAGTTTCCCCAACACTTCTCTCCAACCATGCACAGTCCTTCTTATCACTTCCTCAATGCAGACAAAGCTCTAAGAAGGCAGAGTGGGCTTCCAAGCCACTGCAACCATCAGCACCCAGGGATGCCCAGATATGAATGAAGCCTCTCCCGAAGATTCAGGCCACAATGAAAAAGGCCCTTCCACCCTCAGGACAATGGCCACCTCAGGAAACAGGAGGAAAGGAGTTCCCATGACTGGAGGCAGTGAGCTTCTTTGTTGGGATGGCACCATGAATCATGCACCAAATCCCACTGGACCAGGGGAGTTTCAGGGCTTTTCTAGCTCTGCCAGTCAGAATCTCTGTACCCCTTATCACTCTTTTCCTCAAGTTCTAATTAATCTGCCTCATTATCCTATCACCATCATCATCATCACCATCATTATCATCATTGCCATTGTCACCATTGCAGAGTTATTTATTGCATACACCTATGACCCAGGTCCTGAGCCATTTGTCTCACTTCCATTAGTTTCATAAACCTTCTTGCCAGTGAACCACAGTGTAGGTTCTTATCTTTATATGGTGGATGAGAAAACTCAGGTCCACAGAAGTAAATGACTCGCCCAAGGCCACCAAGCTATAAATGACAAGAGCTTTGACCCAGATTGGTCTGACATTCTCTCTGATTCCTGCAGTGTCATAACATGTTCAAGCTGTGGACATTCTGAGATCTCAGCCTTTGGTTCTGGAGAAGGGAGAGGAAGCCAGGATGCCAGGACTGAAGAAAATCCAGCCACAATGTTCAAGGATACTAAATAGCAGACCTAAGTAGCAGCCAGATTCATTCTGGATACTCCTCACTGGGACAGTTGGTGCCTACCACATTGTCAGATGCAAGCCACATTGATAGAGGCAACGAAAAAATAATGAGGCTGTTGTATAAAGATCCTAAGACTCTAGCCTATTTGGCATACAGGGACTGGTGCATGACTTGAAAAGAAGTAGGAGCTCTGTAGCAATTATATTAAACTTCTTTGAATTAAGTTGATCATGACACTTTTGATTTGCTCACTGGTCACTTTCCCATCACATGCTTCTCTTAGTAATTTTACCCTAACATCTTCACCCAGTAATAACCCATCATGTGTGCATGACACTCTACAGTTCTTCAATAACTGTCTACAGTGACTCTATGATGAGCAGAAAATAGGAGTTTCCATCTCTGTTTTAAAGAGTGGGGAAAATGGGTCTCATAGTGCTTAGTGTGGATGGGATCTTGATTGGAATTCAGTTCAACTCAACAAAATACATGCCTGCAAACTTGTACTGAGCACAGACTCTTTCCAAGGTCCTGTGCTAGGTCCCACCCCAGTGGAATTTATAGTTTCCTAAGCATGTGGTGACATAAAGGAAGGTGTGCTGAGACAGGGTATGAACCTAGTGCTAAGAAACAAAGAGTGGGCAGCTGAGTGGCAGTGGCTGAGGCTTCTGGGAGAAGATGGCTGTGACCAGTGGGACTTCCTGCTTGCAAGGTCCTGATCTTTGGCCATTTAAGTGCTCACTAAGGCCCTAAGTTCAAGTGGACTGGAGAGGCTTTCTCTTTTCCCAAATGCAATTACTTACTCTGATGTAGCTAAAATACTCTCGGTTAGAAAAAATACATATCCATTCCGGCTTGTTTACAGGAAAGGAAAAAGAATTTTTTTCTTTAGTTAAGTTGCTGATATTTCACAGAAACAAAGATGGCCTCATGGGGACTGGCTCTCTAGAAATGAGAATCTATGAGAGATTAATTCTTTCTCTTTCTGCCATCCATGTTAGCAGGCCCCCCTCAGCACCATTTTGCCATGTTTTTTCTCTGCTACCTGGCTTAGGATCTCTGCTTCCCTGTGACCTTGGCTTTCCTCTAGCATTGACTGAACCCACTTCGGTGTAATTTTGGAGACCATATCTTTAACAGCTAGCTGGCTCACAAATCCAAAATACAAGACTGGATATTTGCCTGGCTCATCCAAAGTCAAGTGGTGACCCATGGTCCAGTCCACTGTGGCCAGGAAAGCATGCTCATAGAGGGAGGGTAAAATTTCACCTCTGACCTCTTAGGGTTTTCCAGCTACACCAGAGAATTAAATCAACATAAGACAAGTCTGCAGGAGAAAATCATACAACTGTATTTACTCTAAGTTTTACATGACACAGATGCCCTCACAAAGAAATGAAGATCCAAAGATTCAGTTAAAGTTAAACCTGTATATATGTGTATTTTTCTTTTTTTCTTTCTTTCTCTCTTTCTTTCTTTCTTTCTTTTTTTTTTTTGGTACCGGGGATCAAACTTGGGACCTTGTGCCTGTGAGTTAGGCAACAGAACAACTGAGATAAATCCCCAACCCAAACCTTTATATATTGAAGTAGACAAAAGGAAATAAGTTGTGAAAAAGTAATTAAATGATATGGAGAGACTAGAGGATAAATTATTTTAATAAGATCTGTGCAGAATTCTCAATCTCAACTTCTCATCCTTGATGATAAGAATATTATTTTCCCCTCTACATAGAAAGACATCTGTCACATGGGAATTTCTTTTTTTTTTTTAATTAAATTCTTTTATTGGTACATTTTAGGTACACAACACAATTACATTTCTCATTGGGAATTGTACCTTTACATGATGCATCTTGGTTCTTAT
>NW_004624825.1:3384515-3477019 GCF_000247695.1 Heterocephalus glaber | reverse complement strand
ATGCTGGCAGGGCTGTGGGGAAAGAGGAACCCTGCTCCACTGCTGGTGGGAGTGTAGACTGGTGCAACCACTGTGGGAATCAGTATGGAGATACCACATGGGAATTTCACCTCTTCTTTTTTTTTTTCTTTCAATACTGGGGATGAACTCAAGGTTTTAACATTGAGCTACCTATCTAGCTTTTTTATTTTTTATTTTGAGGCAAGATCTTGCTAAGTTCCCTAGGTAGGCTCAAATTTGCAATCTTCCTGCCTTAGAAGGAGTGCTGGGATTGCAGGTGTGTGCCACCATGTCTGGTTTCGGTCTTTTTTTTTTCAGAGACAGCATGAAGATCTGAGTGATCTTGTACCTGCTGTTTTTAAAATGTTTTTAACTCAAAGTATTTCACCTGCCAGATGGCATATTTTGGGGTGGCATAGTATTAGTTTATTCAATCACATGGTGTCCGCATAAATGATGTGGACTCCCAGGCCCTCATTAGGAATATTGGAAGGAAGAGTTCTCATAGGAAGATCTGGGTATGGGGCAAGTTGCCCCAAACTGTGTAGAACATGTTCCTGGTTTTGATTTGTCAAGTCATACTGTCGGTGTCTTATGGACCAAACTTGTCCCCTTTTGCTTTGTGTCATAGCTACTAGCATCTTTGCTGTATCCCCTACTAGGAGTGGAGGTCCTCCAGGGGAAGAATTTTGTCTTCCTCACTTCAGTACCCTGAATCCATGCCTAGCTTCAGTCCCAGCATAGGGGGCCTCAGAAAATTTCACTTGCAATAAAATACTTCACCATTCAGTAATTCCTCCTTCATGTGGGAAAGCTATTTTGGAAATGATCTGTGGAAATGATGTCTCACAGTCATCCTCTGGCCTCACGAGCTGTTTCTGTTGTCTACAGGCCTCTGGATTTCGTGGGGACTTTTAGTAACCGATGGTCCTATGGAGTTGCCTTTGGGGCCACAGCCAATAAGGTCATGTTCTTGTTCTCCGAAGGCTACCGGCCCCTGCAGGTCCCAGAGTGGGCCCAAGGTACTACAGTTACCTCACACCTGCTGGGAATGTCACCATGGAAATTCTTGCTATCAGAGACCATGGGGTTCTCTGGAATCAGGGGGAAACTTTGTGAACTGCACTGATGATCTCTTCTACAATTCCAGAGCTCTCAATCCAGGCCAGTTCCCTCTCATGGGCTACAAACCTAAGTGATCAAATGTGTACCAATGTCTCATTAGTCTTTAAGAACATGTAAATTAAAACTAAAATGATACATCATCACACATTAGAAATATACAACTTGAGAAGCATTGACAAATATTTATACCCAGGAAACCATTGCTATAATCAAGATAGTGAACCTCAGAAGTTTCTTTATTCCCCTTTGTAATCTCTGCTTTCCTGTCATCTCCTGTCACTACCCCATCTCCAGACAATCACTGATCTGAGTAATTTACATTTCCCAAGATTTTTACCTAAATGAAATCACACAGGGTGTCCTCAGTTTTCTTTTTTTGTTCCTTTTGTTGGGAAAGGCATCTGGTTTTTTCACTCAGCATAATTATTTTGAGATTTATACATAGTTAGCATGTGTCAGTAATTTATCTTTTTATTGCTGAGGAGCATTCTTCTATTAAACAGTTTGTTTATTCATTCAACTCTTGATAGACATCTACTTTATTCCCACATCCTGGCTATTGCAGATGAAGCTGATATGGACATTTGTGTACAAGTCTTGATATGCACCTTTGCTTCCATTTTTCTTGGTAAATACCCATGAGTAGAATTTCTGGGTTGTATAGATCATCTAGTAGAAAATGCTTTTAAAGAAACTCAAACTGCTTTCCCAAGGTCATTGTATCATTTTTAGTTTACTATCATCAGTATAAAGGTTCCACTTTTTTCCACATCCTTGGCAACTCATGGTATGATCAGTCTTTAGTTTTAGGCCTTCTGAGAGGTGTGTAAAGATATTGTTTTGCATTTTCATAATGACTATGATGTTGAGCATATTTTCATCTGTTTATTTGCTATTCTTATACCTTCTTTGGTGAAATGCCAGTTCAGGTCATTTACCTATTTTCAAAAACTATGGGTTTTTAATTGCATTTAAAGAGGTTTTAAAAAATATTTTAGGTATAAGTCCATTATCAGGTATATGAATTGAATTGTGTATATTTTCTCCCAGTCCATGACTTGTACTTTCATCTTCCTAACAGACTTTCAAAGGGCTAACATCTTTAATTTTGATAAAATTTAATTTACTCATGTTTTTCTTTTATTGATCATTCTTATGACATCATATAAGAAATCCTTGCCTGAGCTGAGTTCTTGTAGATTTTCTCCTATGTTTTTTTTTTTTTGGTACCAGGGATTGAACTTGGGTCCTTGCGCTTGCACAGCAGGTGGCGAAACCACTGAGCTAAATCCCCGGCCCTCTCCTATGGTTTTTTGAAAGAACTGTTATAACCATAAGTTTTACATTTATATCTATGATACATTCAAGATTTTTTTTTTGCATTAGTGTGAAATATAAGTTGAAGTTCTTGTATGCTTTAGATAGCCAAATAAAAGTATTCCAGAACTATTTGCTACAAAAACCTGTCCTTTGCCCACTGATTGCTTTTGTACATCTATTGAAAACCAAGTGACTACATAGGCGTGGTTCTATTTCTGGACTATCAATTCTGTTCCACTAACCTGTTTGTCTATCTTTGCACCAATACCGTACTGTCTTGAATATGATAGATTTATAAGTCCTGCAATCGGGTGATGTGTATCCTTCAACTATGTTACTTTTTCAAGGTTATTTCTGTTATTCTACGTCTTTTACATATCTAGATGAATTTTAGACTAAGTTTGTCAACTTCAACCAAAAAATGCTGACATTTTGATTGTCATTGTACAGAATTTGAAGACCAGTTTGGAGAGAATTATCATCTTAATAATATTTCATCTTCTGATCCATTAACACTATGTATCTCCCCATTTATTTAGAGTTTCTTTAATTTCTCTCATCAATATTTTGTAGTTTATCTTTTGTCAGATTTATATCTATTTCATATTTTCTGTTTTAATTTTGATTGTGCATATATATATACTATATACATAAGATCTATATATATATATATATATATCTTATTTCTTGTAACCTTGCTAAACTCACTTATTACTTCTAGTAGCTTTTTTGGAGATTCTGTGTATTTCCTACATAGACAATCCTGTTGTCTTAAAAAAAGAGGGCAGTTTTATTTCTTCCTTTCCAGCCTATGCAATTTTTATTTCCTTTTTTTGCCTAATTACCCAGGGTAGAACCTCCAGTACAGTGTTGAACACAAGTGATCAGATCAAACATTCTTGCCTGAAAATGGAAAAGCTGTTTTTTCATATCACTGATTTTGAGCAATTATAATGTGCTTTGGAGCAATTTTCTACATGTTTCTTTTGTTTAGGTTTTATTGAATGGATCTCTACATTTCAATTTTCCTCAAATTGAGAAAAATTTTGGTCATTATTTCTTTAAACATTTTTCCTCTTCCTTTCCCATGTAAGAATTCCAGTTACACATTTATTAGTTTATTAAAGTTGTCCCAAGTTAATTGAGGTAGTGTTCCTTTTCTTAAAAGAGTATTTTATGATGGTTAAATATATATAACAAAAAACATTTTAAGTATAAAACCCAGAAACTTTAATTATATTCAGTGTTGTGCAACCTAATCACTGCAAATATTTATTTCCAAAACTACTTCATCATTCCAAATTTAAATTCTAACCATGAAGCAGTATCTCTTTTTCCCTTTCTCCTCCTAGTCCCTGGTAACCTCTAATTTACTTCATAGCTTAATGAGATCCTATTTTATTCTTTTTTCCTGGCTATGACCTCCTGCCCCTACAGGACATTTGAGTTCTTCAGTTCTTGGACCTTTTGACACCTTCTCACCTTCTCTTTGCTTCCTCTACTCACATGTTGCTATCAAACAGGTCTTGTCACCTAGACTTATAGATGTTCAAAGTTGCTTGGTCTTCTTTTTGCAGGTGGAGGGTGTTCAGAGAGATGAAGATGCTGTCACTGTGTCTGCTGTTCTCACAGCAACTACTTTTTGGACTCTCTTTCCCATCAGCCCTCCAAGCACTCACATTCCCCCAAACACTGGCCAGCCACAACCCATCATCTATCCTTCCAGTGAGAAAGGTCCTTCCCTCCCTACTTCTCTCCATCTTACAAACTCCTGCTTTTATGGTATATAATCAAAAGAAATGAAATCAGGGAATCAGACAGATACTTGTACTTGAATGTTCATTGCAACATTACTTACAATTGCCAAAAGAGGAAAAAAATACAAGTACTTATAAACAGTTGAATGGATTAACAAAATGTGGTACACACTTACAATGGAGTACTATTCAGTCATAAAGGGATTAAATTCTAATCCATGCTACAACGTGGATGACCCTTGGAAATATTATACTAAGTGAAAGAAGCTAGACACAAAGGGAAAAATACTGTAGGATTCCACTTAAAAAATTTTCTAAAATAGTCAAATTCATAGAGATATATGGTATTGCCTTGTTAAAAGTCAGCACCTTTAGAAAGCCTCCCCTGACCTCCTGACCCCCAGCTTGCTCTTCTGTGTTCCCATGGCAGGTTGAATATACCCCTGTTGTAGTATATTTCCTACCACTGACGTGGCCACGTGTCTTCCCTGTTGGATGGTCATTATCTCCAAGCAAGAACCTGGTTTGTCCCTCCTGTGTTTAGTGTATGGCCCAGGACCCAGGTCAAAATGAATGCTTAGTAAAGGTCATCTTGCATGAAGATTTCCCTAGGTCTGTTAGGCCACCTGAGAGCTCATTAGTGGCAGGATCAGTAGGATTATTTCCTTACAGGGAGAGTACACTATGATGCACACAGCATGTTACTTCTCTGTGTTGCTAATGGTGGACTTGGGGCACTTCAGTCCCAGCAAATTTTACCTATGGTCAGTCTCCACCTGTCCAACTGTGAGCTAAACAAGTGTGAGGAGTAAGTCTTCTTTATCTCAATCATAGGCCTAGTCTCTGACATAGAATAAAGACCAGGATGGCCCTTAAGCAGGAAGGCATGAGTGACATCGCTGCATTCCTCTTTGGCTTGAACTGAAGCTTTTTCAGACATCTCACTGGGCACTGAGTTCCCTGGCTTCAGGTCAACATGAAGCTCCCTCAGCTTCCCTGGGCCTCTTTGGAGACTGGTGAGGAGAGGAACTCACTGCTTTCCTGTTCTTGTCTCTTCAGCCTTTGTGCTTCTGATTGGAGGTATCGAAGTTGGCCTGTCCCACTTCCCCTTCTTTGCCTGCCTCTCCTCAGAGTTCCACCTGGTCAGCTCTGTCCTCGGCTTCAGCTACTCCCTCCTCTGGTAAGTGACACTGCCTGCTCCCCACCCCCAGTTCCTTTGGCTGTGGTGGAATCCTGGACAGAGAGGGTGGGCTGTGCTCTATGAACTTCCCTGGGAGGACACCTTTACCCAGAACTGAGCCCAGGGAGGAAAAGGGTGACTTGTCCACAGTCCCATTGTAGTGCCTTCTTGGAATGCAGTTGAGGCTTCTGGAGGTCAGTATTCTGTCTGCCTCATAAGACTGTTCATAATTAGAATATTCCCCAAAGTGAGGGATTTAGGAAAATTTATTTCTGTAAACTACTGAAGGTCCCACTGGGGCAAGTAGGAGCTTATTTGATGCTTCTTCTTAACACTATTATAGCTTCTCTCAGGACCCTCAGAGAAAGTTTGTGTGTCTTTGGTTGGCATTCAGGACCATCACAGCCTGGCCTCTTCCTCTCTCTCTCCAGACCTCAACAGTGCCTAGCACACACTTCCAACCAAATGAAACTAATACAAAGTGTGATCAAAATACATGGTGTGTGTTTAAATTTTTAAAATTTATTATAGTGAAAAACACACTGCTATTAATCCCCCTCAAAATACTCCCCTGCACTCTTCACTTCAAATACACTTATCCCATCCTTCTTGCTTTTTTTTTTTTTTTTTTTTTGAGGCAAGGTCTCACTGTGTAGTCCAGGCTGGCCTTAAACTCACAGTGATCATTCCACCTCAACCTCCTGAGTGCTGGGATAATAGGTGTGACCATCACACTTGGATTTCTTCGTCACTTTCTGAAGCAGTTCTGGAAATTCTCTTTTGTAAGTGTCTTTATGATGAGTGATCAAAAATACAGTGAATGCTTCTGCCAAGTGCCATCAAATAAAAAGTATTCCTGCAACAACATTCCAGTGTGTCCTCATTCACCATATGTACCAGATCTAGTCTTGTATGATTGTTACCTCTTCTCCAAAGTCAAGATGAACACAAAAGCTAATATTTTGAATCAATTCAGGACATAGTGGCAGCCACAACAGCTCAACTAAAGATACTCACAAAAGAAAATTTCAAGAACTGCTTCAGAAAGTGGTAAGAATGATAGGATAAGTGTGTTTAAGGCACAGGAAAGTATTTTGAGGAGGATTAATAGCAATGTGTCTTTTATTGTAATATATATTTTTAAATTTAAACATTCACTTATTGTATGGACTATGGCTCCCACCAAATAGAAAGCTGCTTGGCCTTCATGTTGCAAGGCCTGGCACTGAGCTAGCAGCAGGGCAAGGAACAATTGTTGACTGAGGAACAATTCCACTCTCTGGCCCTGGAGGCTCATGTCTTTGTCTCCAACTCCCTAGCTGAGGCTGCCTCTCCTGTCCAGCATTTTCTGTGAGCAAGGGTCCTCTGGCCCAGTCTGTCAGGGATGACCAATGACCAGCAGGGGCTCACAAGCTACTGACACACCAGGAGCAACAATCCCAAAGTTTCAGCAATGTGCTCCTTAGAAATGTAAACAGAGAGTATGCAGGGTTAGGCATGGAGTAACCTCTTCCATGAGCTACTGACAGGCTCTGACCCAGCAAGGAGAGGTGATGAGAATTGCTTGGTGGCTAGGGAACTGTGGGAGCATGAGGACCAATTTTGAACATCACCAGGAAAGTGCATTGAAAGGGGTAAAGTCCTGAGGCTTATGACTTCAGAACAGTTGTGAAGAGGCAGAATGAGCCTCCAGAAGCCACAGAATCAGGAGACCTGGGTCTTGGTGCTGGCTCTACCAGTGTGTCTGTGTGTGACTCTCGATACATCCCTTGCCTTCTATGTCCCACCTAAATGATGAGGGGAGGGAGAAGGAGCTTCAGAAATCTTCCTCCTCTGCCCATGAGGATTCTGAGATTGTTTCCTCCATCAGGTCACATTAAGTGAATTTAGTGTGCACTTATTTTGTCATGAGCTCAACTGAGGAGGGAGTCAGCCCTCCCAGGGGGTGCAGGGAGGGAGAGGTAAGTCCATGTCAGCGGACCTGGGCTGTTTTCACAGCTTGTTCTTGTGGGAACATGCTGGGAGGGAACCCAGAGCTCCAAACTATGTCTCTGTTCCTGTAGGTTTGCTGTCACTGTTCTTCAAATCTCACAGTGTCCCCATGGTCAGGTAAGTACTTGCTGACCTTTCTTTGGGATGTTTGATCACTTCAACATGGCCAAGCTGCAGTGTGACCTTGGACAAGCCTCTATCACTCTCTGAGCCTTAGTTTCCTCATGTGTGCAAAAGGGGAGTTGGAGCTGCTGAAGATGCTCCCTTTTGAGTAGCACCTAATGCTCATCAAGATGCCCCTTTACACATGGGTGTTCTCTCTCAGAAGCCCCACCACATGGGGAAGTTCATTGCACCTACTTTATAGTGTGGACATTGAGGCCCAGGTATAAATACACATAACTCATAGGAAACTGTAGACTTGGAAGCTGAGGTCAAGTCTGGCTGACTATGAAGCCTATTTCTTTCTGCTTTTGTAGCCCGAGTTTCTCTTTCTATAAAATGGGAGAATTAGGCTAGATGAACCTCTTCTGACTTGGCCATACATTATCATTCCCAGAGTGGGTAGAAGCTAGTTCATCTCTTTCATCCTGGAGCTCAGGAAAAGAAGTAAAATGAAAAAGGGGTATCACACTGTGCCCAGAAGAACTACCAGGCAGATTAGGGGACCCAAGCAGGTCCCATGGGCCTGGAGCCTACTGGAGCCTTGTCAACCCTTTCCCGAGCTCAGTAACAGGAGAGGATTAAAGGAATGTGATACAGGGAGGTCTGCTGGAGCCCAGTTGGAAAGAAGACTGAGGCTGGGCCTTCCCTCCATGTGGGATTGCGACTATGTATCTGGCAGACCTCTGCCAGGCAAGGTGGCCCCTCCAACCATGAGGCCTAAGAGTCTAGATCACATCATTTCCTTTGGCACCTTAGAGATCTCAGTCTCCAGATGGAGTTTTAAATACAAGACATTCAACTGAAACCAGACTGATTTCTCATGGGGAGAACTGTGACTCTAGAAATGTGAAGCAATCAGTAAACTGTGAAAGATTAGTCACAATGTTATTTGTCTTAAAGTGATTTTTAAAAAGCATTTTCAAAGTGAAACTGATAACACAGGAAGACTATGAAACCATCTTGAGAGTCCTGTCCCTCTTCCATCAGCTCAAGCTGCTCTCAGTCTTATGGCAATTATAGGTTGGTCCCTCCCTCCCCTCCTCCTTCCTTCCTTCCTTCCTTCCCCTCTGTTCTCTGTTTCGTCCTCTTTCTTTCTCCTTCCCCACCTCTTCCTTTTATCTGTCTTCTTACCTCTGTCTCTCAGTGTCTCACTCATATTTCTCAAAAGGAGTATTTAATTTCCTAATCAGAAAAAAATCCACAAAAGCTGTTCTCATAAAACAAAATGGGGGTGCAAAGACATGCATGCAAGGCTGCTGTTCATTCTATCCATGTGGGGTTGGGGAGTAGGGATGGTTTCCGACTTCAGAACTCAGAGAGGGTAGGCCCCAGTGGGAGCTGACTGGGCAGGCAGAGTTCTGTTCCCAGCTTCGCTTGGTGGCCTGGACCTGCCCTACTTGACCTGCACCTAGGGCTCTATTTCCATTGCAGTTTGTGGGAAGGTATGAGTCCCTGATCTTCCACTGGCCATCACTGCTGTGCCTGGCTTTCCTGCTGGGCCACTTCCTGCACATATTTGTCAAGGCTCTGAGAGTACGCCTGCAGTGGGAGCCCCAGGCGGTGAGTATGTGTGCTTCCACCAGTCAGTCAAATCCTCACAAAAGCCCTGGGAAGGAGGTGCTGTCATTACTTCTCACATTCTAGCTTCAAAACCTCAGACACAGAAAGGTGAATTGAGTTGCCTAAGGTCACTCAGCCAATCTGTTAGCAGAGACAGAGTTGGAACCCAGAGGGTTTGGTTGTGGGTCGCCTCTCTTACCCTGTCACGTATGGCCCCTCTGGCTTGGAACAAATGGCTCCAGCTCGGAGGTTATGCTGGAGTCAAGAGAGATCCTTTTTTCTCCTTTTACCTTGCTATTGAATCAAAACTTAGGGTTTCTGTGATCCCCAGGGCAAACATGCTACAGCTTTAGTCTCTGCATCTCCTGAGTTTGAAGAAGTTGTGAATGGTCTGTTTTATTGACCTTGAATTTTTCTTTTCCTTTGCTTATCTTTTCAAAATGAATATGTGATGGTCAGAACAAGAGAGGTAATGCTGTAGTAACAAACAAACTCCCAAATCTCAGTGATGTAATAAAAGTTCATTTTGCACCATTGTTATATGTCTTCAAGGGTGTTTGGGAGGCTTTCTCTCATTTTCCTCACTTTGTGACACAGGCTGGTGGAGCAGTCTCCATTGGGAACATCTGATTTGGCACAAACCGAGAAAGATAACATAGTGAAGTTAGCTTTTAAAGCCTCCAGGATGATTTCACATCCATTCAGACATTTTTTAGGCTAACCTATCATTTAGCCAACACATACCTTCAAGTGGGTGAGAAGATACAATCCTAGGATGTACTGTATCTTGAAGGAGGAAGAACTAGAATGTTTCTGAATAGCTGCAAGGCTTAGAATCAGGATGACACACCATCTAGCTGCTTAACAAGAAAACAACATGAAGGTATTCCAGTTACTACACATAGCTTCAAACCTTTTCAGGCTTCAATATGGAAATGAGGTCTTCCTATACTTCCCTCAATACTACTGGTAAGGTGCTGCTTACAAAATATAAAATGCTTATCTAAAGGTGGTACTTCTTGCAAAATATAAAAGTTTATCTAAATGTATCCTTTTTTTTTGGATACTAGGTTCTCTCAAGGCAGGTGGTGGAACCACTGAACCAAATCCCCATCCCTAAATGTGCCCTTTTTAATGAGAAAAAACTATGCTAGAGGTTTTTACTAAGAATTGAAGAAAAGGAAATTTTCCTTTAATAAGAGGATAATAACCATCACTTAATGGCTTCTTGTCCTGGACAGTCATCATGCTTTATACCTAGTGTTTTACTTAATGTTTGCAATCACCTTCAGAAAGGTATTTTCTCCATTTACTGATGAGGGACCTGAAGGGTAGCGATGTGACTTGCCTGGAGCACACAAAAGGTAAGAAGCCAGTCAGGATTTGAAGGAGATCTTGGGGGCTCTCCCCAGCATTCTGGGTGCACAAGCACTCACAGCAGGTGACATATACCTTCAAAAAAATGTAGCAAAATAGGCACCCACTGTGGAAATCTCAGGGCACTTGGAGTAAACATTTCAAAGTGTAGCATTAAATTATACTGAAAAAAGGCAAGAAAATAGCAAAAGGATCTCCTCTTCATGCACAGTAAAAACACTGGGATTTGAGGTGTATCATTCTTGATTCAACGGCTTCAACTATGACAGGAAATAACCACATCTCCCAGGGAGAAAAGCTTCACTGGCATCTTTGAGAGCCACGGAACCAAGAACAGCCAGGCCTCTGGCATTTCTGCAGAGCAGGTTCTTAATGAACAGGAAATTCTTCTGTTCCTTCCTACAGAAATGGAAGCTGCCTGGAAATGGCTAAATCTTGTATTCATATTCCTGCTCTCTGTGGTGATGACTCTTCCGAGAGAACAACCTCAAAGCCAAATGTCTGACCCAAAGCATCCCTGCCTCTTTTCTCACAGGAAGAGAAGCCAGTGCTTCTGGAAACCCACCAGGCCAAGCACGTCAAGCAGCTGCTGAGGAAGGTTAGGGCACAGTAAGTGCACCTCTAGCCTTTCATCCCAAGGTTGCACCAATGCTGATGAACAACCCTCCCCACCCACCAAGGGCCTGGGGGGATCAGGAGGGCCCTATGTCTTCTTTGCTTATAAGAGAAATCAACCCAAAGTGGACTAAAGCGAGAGAGGAGACTGGCCAGCTCACATCTCTAAGCAGCCTAGCAAAGCCAGCTTCAGGCCAGCTAGATTCAGGGGCTTAATTGATGCCATCAGAACTATGTCTCTCTCTAAGTCCTTGTTCTTAAGTAAGGGGAGATGAAAACTGTGAAAGTACCCTTTCTCTACACTAAACTCCAAGATGAAGAGGAGATGGTGGTATTTCCAGACAAATAGGGCATTTGTTTACCTACCATTGCTTCTTTTCCTGGTATTTCTTCATTCACAGAGAAGGAAAAAAGTCTTGGTTTCAAACCAGGGTATATGAGTGGGACCCCTGCTTCCAGTTTCCAAGCAGAATGATTGGAACCGTGGTTTTGGCTTTCATCTGCCTGTACCTTGTAAGTAGCTTGATGAAAATCCTTTTATATTATATAAATGGAGCCCCAGGGTAGACGGGTTATGGAGTCTTTAAGGCAAGCAGTATGTCCTAAAAAGCCAGGTCAGAATTGAATTGTGGTAAGTCAAATAAGTATAAAGCTTTAACTTACCATTTTGATTCCAAGGACACTTTTACCCACATGGTGAATGTTACTAGAAAAATTAACCTACATAAAATAAAACTGATAATAGTTAAAGCCTCATGTGATAAAATTAACATTGACTAAAAATTGATAGAAGAAAAATGTATTCCAAATCATTTGACATGCAAACTTTGGTACAGAAGAGTTTTTAGAGATAACAACTTAAAAATACTTCCAATGATAGAATTTTTAGTCACCAAATGATGCTGTCAACAAAATTCAAATCATTCAAGTATAAAATAGTTGATTCTGAGAAAAATAATTTTAGTAAAAAAATAATTTTAGTGAGCTGAAAATAAAAATGTAAACCAAGTGTGGTGGTATGTGATTTCAGACCCAGCTACTTGGGTGACTGAAGCAGGAATATCTCAAATATGAGACCACCCTAGGCAACCCAGTGAGACATTGTCTCATAGGAAAACTAATAGGGCTACAGATATAGCTTGGTGGTTGAACTCATGCTCAAGGTCCTGGGTTGGATCATCAGCACCACGAAAAATAAATAAATAAACAAAATAAAGTGGATAAGCTAGAATTAATTTATGGTGCTATATTTTTTTAATGGATCAAAAATCAAAACATCTTATTTTAGTTTATTTTCTCACATAAAATTTTAAGTGGTGACATAGTTCTGACTTTAATAGTGTAGAATCAAAACACTTTGTGTGGCCAGAGTCATCTAAGGTAAAATGGGAAAGTCAAAAGCAGCATCCAAATAGTGGGAATAAAATAGCACATAAAGCCTAATTGCCTTTTGCTCATTGAAAAGGTTCTAGAATAATATCTACTTAAGTGCATCCTATGTTTTAGTTTTTAAGTGAATGTATTGGGTTATGCTGACATACTTATTAACCCCCTAAATTGGAGTGGTTTAACACTATATATTTTTGCTCATGCAATACTGCTGAGGGGAGGGGGCAGCTCTCCTCCATGTGGTCATTCAGGAACCCAATATTCTTCACTGTGTGTGTATTACTTTCCCATCGCTGGGACAAAATACCCAACACCCACAACTTAAAGGAGGAAAGATTTATTTAGCTCAGTTTCCAGTGTGTTTAGTCCAAAGTTGGCAGGCTCCAAGGCAGAACAAGCATGGTGGAAGGGCCTGGTGGAAGGAAACTGCTTATGCCATGACAGCTGGGAAGCAGAGAGAGAGAGAGAGAGAGAGAGAGAGAGAAGAGAAGAATCAGGGACAAAAATACAGCCTTCCAAGTCAAGTCAAGCCACCAGTGACCCCCACAACAGACTCCACCTCCTGACAGCACTTTAAGCTAACAGCACATTACATTCAGATGAACCCACTGATGAGTGTCGCACCCCCATCTTCCAATCACCTTGCAAACACATGAGGTTTTTAGAGAACATTTTATAGCTAAACCATAACAGTGTGCCTTGCTCACCCTTGAGGACTTCATTACTATTTGCACACAGTTAGCAGAAGGAAAGGAACATGGAGAAAGGCTTGTCTGATGTCTTCATGGACTGGGTGAAAGTATCACATGTGCTTTCCACTCCTCTTTCTTTGTCCTTTTCCTGGACATTCGGCTTAATATAAGGGAAGCTGGGAAATGTAGTCTGGCTTTGTGCCCAAAGAAGAGTGAAAGAATTTTAAAGGTTGAATACAGTTCTCTGCAACAGAGAATAACCCACTTGGAGTTTTGCTGCATCTGGAGTATTTGTTAAGCATCTACTATATGCCAAGTACTGTGCTAAGAGCTGGGAGAAGACAGAGCTGACTTAGCACAGTCCTGGCCTGGGAGATGTTCATGGTCTAAGACATGGTGTGAAGTACCTGCCATTCTAGGAAGGAGAAAAGGATGAGATAAAAGTGCTCTAGAAATTTACTAGATCATTCTAGATTGAGAAGCTGCCTAAAAGGTGATAGTGTCTGGGCTTCACTTCAGAGGTAAGCACGATTTGATTGGTGAAGAAAAACAGCAAAAGGAACTATACAAGTAACAGCATGATGATCAGATGCATGGTGACATGAGGATAGGATGACAGGGTGGTGGGCAAGCACAACATTTGCATGCAAACACCTTCTCCAGTTTGGCTCCTGCCAATATCAGTGAAAGGGAGCAATGGGAGATGTGGCTGGCATTGTCCTCGAGGTCACCCATTCATTCCACTCTGATTGGATCAATGCTTAAAGAGTCCCTTGAGCCCTTGTGGGGCCTGGTCTTGCATGCTACAGGGTGAAGAAGAGAGTGTGAGGTCTTACAAAAACACACAATCCCATTCATCTTAGAATAGCTGGTGTCTAGAGTCATTTTCGTAAGAGTGGTGAATGCCTGGAAGAGGCTGGCCTCCAAATCAAAGAGAGATCCATGTTATTTCCATGCTGAGCCAGGCTCAGGGTAGACTGTTAAACCTTTACTCTGTGCCCCCAGTTCATTGTCATTGAGTTCTGCGTGTTCGTGTATGTGAGAGACAAGCTGGATGTGTTTGAAGGCAGCCTGGAGAACTACAACACTTATGTGAACCATACGGGGATCCTGACCCCATTCATCCTGCAGCTGCAAGAGCTGCTCAGTGTCTCCAAAGGTAAAACCATCTGCTCCCACTGTTCCTGCCATATGTGGGGGAAACTGAGGAATTTGTAAGTGGTGGCAGGGATAAGTGGTGGCAGGGGAATTGCTACTAGTATTAAAACTACTTAGCAGATGTTGGAGAAAAATGTGTTAATTTGTACCTCCTTGGGTTGACTAGAAAGACAAATGAGGTCAAGACAGAGGTCATTTTGTTAAAGTCTACAGGGAATATGCCCTGGGAGTGTTCTCATTTAAATAGCCTATTTTTTCAAGGCCAATGGGAAGAACTAAAATGATCCTATATTTTTCACTTGGAAAAAATAAAACACCAAATCTTGGAGCTTCTTTTTACAATGATATAAAGTTTAAAAAATAACTTTCAAGTGAAAGTCAGTTTTAAAAATAGATCTCTTAAACTTGTTTCTCTTATTTAACTGAAACTGTGAATTTTTTGACCAACAAAAAAGCTCTCCCCTCTGCCTCTGCCTACCTCTGGTAATCACCATTCTACCTTCTGCTTCTGTGAGTTCAACTTTGTTAGATTCCATAAGTAAGTGGGACCATGTGGGACTTGTCTCTCTGTGCCTAGTTTATCTTGTTATAATAATGTCCTCCAGGTTATAATGTCCTCCAAGTTCAACCAGGTTGTCCCAAATGAAAAGATTTCCCTTTTCTTTGTGGCTGAGGAGTATTCCATTGTGTATATGTACCACACTTTCTTTAACCATTTATCAGTTAATAGATACTTAGGTTGATTCCATATCTTGGCTATTATGAATAATGCTATAGTAAACATGGGAGTCCAGATGTCCCTTCAAAAATACTGATTTCATTTTCTTTCATTAGATACCCAGGAGTGAGATTGCTGGATCATATAGTAATTCTATTTTTAATTTTTGGAGGAGCCTCCGTACTGTTTTCCATAATGGCTGTATCAATTTGCTTTCCCATAATCAGTGTGAGAAGGTTCCTTTTTCTCCATATTCTTGCCAGCACTTGTTAGTTTTGGTGTTTTCGATAATATCCATTGTAACAGATGTGAGGTAATAAAACAGCTCGCTGAGGTTTTAATTTGCATTTCCCTGATAATTAGTGATAAATGTTTCTTTCACATATATCTCTTGGCCATTTGTATGGCTCCTTTTGAAAAATGTCTATTTAGGCCCTTTGCCCCTTTTTTATGGACAAAAGGAAAGTCACTTCTTTTTATAATGGAAACTTTCTTTGGAATCAACCTACCCTAATGACACAGCTGTATCTGTGGAGGGAGGAGAGTTGTCCACTATGCCTAGATATGAAAAGACCTTGGACAATTCATCAGGATAAACTCGCCACATGCCACAGGACAAGGCACAACCATCTCTTGGCTTCAGTTCCTTATCTGTTATCTGTGAAGTGGGGCTTGGATAAAGGTGCTGAATAGCTTCCAAAACCTTTTATGGCTGATATTTGATGACTATAAACCACAAATGTTCCTTAGGTCATGAAACAGACATTGCAAATGATGTTTCTCTCCCTTACGACTCATTTGCTGGAAGAGTTTCAAAACCAGAGGGGAACAGCTTTAATAATGAATTATCTCTTACAGGTGTGGTGGAAAGTTATCTTTGGCATGAACACTAAGGCTGGCACTGCTCCTTCCACATTGTCATTGCTTACTCTTGCCCTTGAACATTTTATTCATTTTCAGTGCAGATTTATCTTCAGCAGGATGAACAACTGAGCATAATACTGAGAACATACAGTGGTACCTCAGTTCATGAGCTTAATTCCTTCCACAGTTCTGGCAGCAAACAGAATTGGTTGTGAGCTGAATCATATTTCCCCATAAGGTCAACATTGAACCTAACCACTGAATTTGATTTGGTTCACTACCAATTTGGTTTGCAACCAGAATTGTGGATAGAATTAAGTTCGTGAACCGAGGTACCACTGTATGCTACTCTTTAATTCCAAAAATACCCATTATAAACTTTACTGGCCACGTTTTAAAAGCAAACCTCAGTTTCTTGGTCTGGGGTTCATGGTAGTGAATACATCACTATGTTCACTCATGCATTCGAAATGCTTCTCACATGTATACATATTCTAAAAATAAAATAAAAATTTACCTACATCCTGTTCTCTTCCAGCTTTAAAACAGCTACCCTCTTGCCCCAAGAGACTTCTAGTTGAACACTTCATCTTTATCTGGTGGGATGATGGCATTCAATGAAAGAGTGAGGTTATGAGTATGCTATTGGCTGGAGCCAATCTGCATTCATTTTTCTTGTCGACAGACTTCTCTCATCCTTCCCTTCCAAAGTGATCTTCCCTTACATGCTCTGGGGCTTTTATGGCAGTTTTTCATTCTGTGGGTTAGCTGAGATTTGGGATATAGCAATTGCCTTATCTCAGGGATCATAGTTATGGTCAGATGACAAGATAATTCAATGGAAAAGGAACATGCTTCTCAAGAAATGATGCTGGAACAAATGGATATTTACATACCAGACACTGAAGTTAGATCCTCAGCTCACAAATAATTGAAAATCTGATAGAGATTGGGTTGAGTCTATAGACCAATTTAGAGAGCATTGTTTATGTTAACAATGAATATCCTATACTTGAACATCAGATGTCCTTTCATTAATTTATGTTTTATTTTATTCCATTCAAAATCTTTTTGAAATTTTCAGCATACAAGTTATACATTCTTAAGGGCCGGAGATTTAGCTCAGTGGTTTCGCCCCCTGCTGTGCAAGCTCAAGGACCCAAGTTCAATCCCCGGTACCAAAAAAAAATATGTATAACAATTTGGGCCGGGAATTTAGCCTAGTGGTTCCATCGCCTGCCTTACAAGTTATACATTCTTTTGCTAAATTTATTCTTAAATTTTTATAGTTTTTAATACTAATGTAAATTCAATCATTTTCTTTATTTTCAGATTTTTCACTGCTTGAGTATAGAAATACAAGTGATTTTTATATATTGGTCTTATATCTTGGAAAACTTGGTGTTATGGTTTAGATCTGAGGTGTTCCCCAAAATTCTAATCAGGAAAATGGATTATGGGGGACATTGTAGTCATTGGTTGATTCATCCACTAGCGAGCCCAGCCACAATGTGCTCTTGGGAGATGGAATCTGGTTGGAAAAGGCAGGTCACTGAGGGTGTGACCTGGCAGGGTCTATCTTCCTTCCCAGCTCCTTGCTTCTCTCCCTGCGTTCTGACCACCACAAAGAAATCAGCTTTTCCTCTGCTGTGTCTCTCTGCTGTTCCACTTCTGCCTTGGAGCCAGCTGACCATGGACTAAACACATGAGCCAAAACAAACCTCTTCTTTAAGCTGTGGGTACTTTGTTTTACTTGGTGGACTCATTTATTAGTTTGAGTAGCTTTGTGTGTATTTCCTGGGATTTTACACATACAAAATCTTGCCCTTTGTAAACAGAGAGTTCTGTTCTTTTCAATCTGGATGCACTTTATTTTTCTTGCCCAATTGCACTGGCTAGAACCACCAGTTCAATGGTGACTAGAATTAGCAGGAGCTGACACTGCTTTTCCAATTCCTGAGGCCTAGGGGGAAGCTTTCAGTCTTTCTTGGTTCTCACTGTGGGTTTTTAGCAGATGCCCTCAACATTCTGAGGAACTTTCCTGCTATTCCTAGTTTGCTAAGTGCTTTTAATCACACAGAGATGTTGGATTTTATCAAATACTTTTTCTGTACCTATTGATATTCAGCTTCTACAGAACATTTAAACCAAAAAGTCACCATCCTGCCCTGTTTTAACATTCCTCCCTCATAAATACAAAAATTTTTTGAAGCCGATGAATTAGATTCTAAATATCAAGAACTTCCTGAAGGATGGATGAATGGTTAAGACTTCTCAATTCCAGTTCTCCTTATACCTGGATGCTATGTAAACACCCCCCAACCCCGCCTGTGCAAATTGCAATTAGAAGTCAAATAATGATGTTTTCCATGCACTGGGTCTACTGATGATGTCTACACTCCTTAATTTTCCCTTCTTTTTATTCATTGTAGAGTGAAAATATTAGCACCAAAGGTGAGGCGTGTGCAGGAAATGTAGTACTCCAAGAGTGTGTATGACTGAAATGAAATCAAAAAATGAGCAAATTTAACTCTTACAAGAAAAGTGGTAAAGGAAGTGTAATAGATTTTTGCCTAGACCTTTCCAGTGCAGAATTTTATATCTCGAATATTCCATTTCATGTTTATTTTTCAAGGCCTTTCATATCACTTCTCATGTTTCAGGAGTCTGGGTGGTGACCATTTTGCCTGCCTCGCTCACTTGTGTGAGCTATCTGTTCCATATTCTGGCCTGTTATAGGTAAGAGAATTCCAGAGTCATTTGTTTGGCTTTAGCCAGAAATATACATAGCATACTTTTCTCAAAATCCTTGAGAAATGTTTACAGTGCCCAATATGAGCCCATGAAGTGATTACAAGGTCCAGAGATAGCCACATCTTTTGGTAGGAAGGAAGAAAAAACAGCTATTGATTTGAATTTCTGTGGTAAGCTAACATTATGCTTAGAATGCTCATCTGAATTTCACCACAACCTTGGAGGTTACGTACTTTAATCTCAACTTTTGCAGTTGAGAAAGCTGGGACTCAAAGAAATTAAAAAACACACCAAGCAATTAGCAGATGAGCAAGTCTTTCTGATCCCCCAGATAGAGGCCCTGTTATCCTTGTTCTTTCTTCTGTACTCTGGTATCTCTGTTGGCTGTCGGACCTAGAATCTCTGTCGGATGCTATCCAGAGCAGATAACACTGGGCCCCCAGCAAGTAAATCTGGCTCAAGAGAACCAGGAACAGCAGTGCAGGAAGAGTGAGCATTTGTATTTTTGCATGCAGGTGTCAGTTGTAATCTTTTCTTTCTTTCTTTCTTTCTTTCTTTCTTTCTTTCTTTCTTTCTTTCTTTCTTTCTTTCTCCCCCCACCCCCTCTCTTCTCTGTCCTGCCTCCTTATCAGGACCATGGGGCACAGGAAATTATGAAGGAGAAAGCACCTTTCCCCTCTGCAGGGTAGTAGCACTGTGCCAACATTTTAATTTCTCTCAATCTTATTGCAACCTACATACAGATACTTTTAAAAAGAATATTTAATGTAAAATAAATCTTCCTCCCACTTGGATCCCTAATTTGTTGCCCCAAGCTATATACTATGAACTATTTTCTTATGTATCCTTCTAGAAATTTTCTGTGAATACTGCACCTGTTTGGTGTGTGTGTATGTGTGTGCATGCATGCATGTGTACTGGTAGTAACTCATTCAATTCCATTGCTGCCAAGTGGAAACATATTGAAGCTCATATGTGCAATTTTGAAATTTCTAGAATTTACTTTAAAACTTCTAGAAATTTCTAGTATTTACTTTAAAAAAGTAAATAGAGACAGATTATAGTCACCTTAATAATATATTTTATTTAGCCCAATGTATCCTAAATACTCTCCTTTCAAAGTGTAATACATATAAAATTATTGAGATATTTACATTCTTCATTTCATTCTAAGAATTTTTAATTTAGTGGTCATAAAATGTGCAAAAGAGCCTGGAAAATGCTGGTGAGAAAATGTTGAGTAAAAAAGCAGAAGACAAATGTGAATATAGACTAGGAACATAACAATGTCAGCGTGATGTTTCTACACAGTCAAGGACTAGACTAGAACATGGGGGTAAAGGGAGCAGGGATTGCATGGGGTTGTTGCTCCTTTTTTATTTCCTTTTCTGTTGTTATACAGTTAGGGTATCAATAATATTGGTTTCTGTTTGTAAGTCTTTTTAACTCTTATTACCTAAATAAAACATAGTCATGGTAGGAAAATATAGAAAGCAAAGTGAAGGAAGTAAAACCACACACAATCTTACCTATCACATTCAATCACCACTGTGACTTGGTCAATATGTATTATTTTTACAAAATGTTAAACTTTCAGATTTTGAGTCAAATCAGAACTATACTGTGAGCTATAGTCAGCAACCCACCTGCACAGGCCTTGCTGTTTATACCCATGCATAAAGAGCCATCGTTATGAATATTATTTAATTTCCCACTTTTTCTCTAGAAAACACATGAAGAGACTGTGGGCAGGAGATAAACACTTTCTCCCTTTGAAGTTCCGTGATCCTTCCCCCTCTGAGAGCGTGGTAAGTCTGCAGGGGTTTCTGTGTTCTGAGACCGAGTGGTGACACCTGCCCAGGGTCAGAGGGATGAAGCTTCCTCCTGCTCTGAGGCCCCTGTTTTCTTTTCAACCTCAGGTGGCCATTGCAAGGTACTCTGGCTGGCAGATAGCCTACATTCTGTGGGGTAAGTGCCATCCCGTGACCCATACAACCTAACACACACTCCTAGGCACCTGTGGAGGCCTGGCTTTGGGGAGGAGGGAAGCGGGAAGGAGCCCTGACTTCAGCTCCGAAGGGCCCTTCAGGATGGGAGGAGAAACATTCTCCATACATTGTCTGCCCACCTGCCCTGCACTGTCAGGCTATGTATGCTAAGGCCATGGTGACCCAGAGAAGGAAGTGACTATCCACCCCCAGGGCAGGGCTCAGAGGCTTTCTAGGGGAGTTAGCCTTGTACTGTACCTGGCAAGGTGGCAGGAGGTGAGCAGGAAAACAGGAAAGGTCATGCCAGGCAGAAGAAATAGCACCAGAAAACGTTCCAGGCCCTCTTGTGGAAGAGGGCACAGGGAAGGCTGCAGGGAGGGGCACAGGGGTCATGAGGGCCCTGGAGTGATCCCTGCCCTCTCACCCTCAGGCTACCTCATCATCCATGTGATGCAGAGCCTGTGTGGCATGATGATCATGTATGGCCTGGTGCTGCCCATCACCCACCACCGGGCCCTGGAGATGCTTCAAGGGCTGGGCCTGGGGATGTAAGTGCTGAATGGGTGTCCTGTCCTTTCTGGGTCCTGGGCACCAACCCTGGGTTTCATGGTCTTGGCTCTCACTCAGAAGGAGTCATCACAGCCATTCACAGGGAGGGGAACCTTACAAAAGGTTTTACGAAAGGGTTTACAAAAGGCTTCCTCTCCCATCATTATGTATGGCCTTTGAAAAGGTGTGGGTGTGTGTGTGTGAGAAGATATATTATGTCCACTTTCCAGCTGGGAAAATAAATTTGTGGGGCAGTAAAGTAAGAAACAGGACAGCAAGATACAGTGAAGTAAAGAATCCTGGCTAAGCTTTTGGATCCACTATGTGACTTGGAGTAAATGACTTCTCTTCCCTGAGCCTTAGTTTAGCTATCTAGAAGACAAAATGAATGCTGGCATCATTGAGCATTACAATGCGTCTTTTCTCACACCTATGAGCTTGGTGCTTATCTTCCGATGAGGAACATTACAGTATTTGGAGCTAGGTGATCTGAAACCAGAGCCTCCTTTAACTGTTATCCTACACTGCCTCAGACAGGATGTCAACACAGTGGGGCACTTTCTTGGGATCTCCCTGCTCTGAGCTCCCTGGTTCCACACTTGTCTAGAGCCAGTGTGAGTCTGGAGTGGAGCCTGCTTTGCCCTCTCTCTCACAGTCTTCTCAGCCATACCCAAACCCCCATTCCTTTCTTGCATTCTCAACCTGTTAAGCTTCTCACCCAGCTGCCATCCTTGGTAAAAAGGGACATCAATGGGAGCCATGGGCTGTGATCTGGAGCCAGAAGAGCTGACCATGAGGCCTTAGGAAAATCACTTCCTCTTTGTGAGCCTCAATTTCCTGACCTGTGCAATGGGTGTAAGAATGCTTTGTGAGCATAAAGCACAGAGCTTGTGTGCTTATTGTTCTGTGGGGTGGTCAGCATCTCTTTCCTCTCTCTGTGGGCAGCAGAGAAGGTCCTGGAAGAGTGGAACAGGACACCCCAGCACGTTCCTCCCCTGTGTTTCAGCCTCACCATATCCATTGTTGTGGGCCTCATGATCCTGCAGGTGTGGATTGCTGCCAGCTTCTTCCTGCAGCCCAAGCTGGGCACAGCTGATAAGCAGAAGCCCTTGGCTCTTAACAACAGGTAAGGATGAGGGAAGGAATGGAGCAAATGGAGGCCTTCAGCTATCTGTCTGTCCTTCCCTTTCCCCCTTGGGAGGTTTCAGAATGGACTCTACACTCCCTAAGAGGCTGTGATGCAGGGGACAGGGCGGTTCTGGAGCCAGTCCTGGGCCCTGGTCCTGGCTCACTCCTTACAGCCCTGGAACCTTGTGAGAGCTTACCAAACAACTATGAACCTCAGGTTCCCGCTTAGGATTACTTTTGCTTACCTTACAGATGGGTTGTAAGGATGAAATGTATTAAAATATGACTTAGAACAATAGTGCCCAGAACATGGTAATTCTTTCTAATTAATTCACGGAGGAAAGCTGGGCACTGAGGGTAAAGAAATAATTCTGACACTTGCCTGTGAGACACTCACAGCCCCCAGGACCAAACAGGCATACAGGTGGCAAGGACAGAGGACTCCAGAGGGTCCAAAATGGCTATAGGGGAAATGTGAATGATGGAGGAGGGGAGGTGGGAGTGGAGGGGAAGGGCAGAGGGGCCATTCCACTGCAGATGGGATGTTTGAGTGGGGTAAGCATAGAATGGTGGGGTTTCTTCAGGCTGTGGCCACCAGCTGCCACAGCACAGATGGAAGCAGGAAGCTACAGAAAACCACGATGTGTTGAGGAGAGGGAAAATGAAAAATGGTCACCACACACTGCCCTTAGACAGAGAGGGACAGAAAAGGGACCCAAAGTGACAAGATCAAAAAAGCACCTCTCAGAGGGAGCTCTGCCACTCAGGATACAAAGTTCGAGCTTTGTCCCAGAGGCCAGAGGATTGGTGGTCCTTCGGGAAGTTTCCCCTGGAGTAATGGGGCAGGTCCTTGATGAAACACAGAGTGGGGAAGCACCACGTTCTTGTCACACAGAAAGCCTCCAACCCCAAGGACTGCATGAAACAAGCACAACTCCCGCTAACATTCAGCCTGCCTGGTACTCAGGGCCCTCCACACCAGCTCCAAGCTACCCTCACTCCAGGCCTGTGAGGTGACCACTCAGCCTCCCTGATGGCTCAGCACAGGGGTACAAGGCCAGGAAACGGAGTTGCAGTGTTGGACACCACTAGGTCTGGGGGACTCCAGACCTAGCTACCTCTCCCTACTGAGGGGCTGCCTTGGGCTTCTGTTGCAGGAAAGCCTTCCACAACTTCAACTACTTCCTGTTCTTCTACAATGTTCTGCTCGGCCTGGGCACTTGCCTCTCCAGGCTGCTCATCAGTTGCATCTTGGGCACGTGGCTGATTGCACGCATTGACAGGACCATCATGCAGAGTGGCTATGAGAGAGCAGACATGGGTATGTGACCAGCCTCTGCTGGCCATCTCCTCTGGGTTGGGCCGGACTTGAACCTTTGGGGAGCTGCCTTGGAAGATGAATATCAGAAGGGTAGAGTTCAAACCTTTGTTTATGCTCAGAGCTTAGCTTCTGGAGGAGAATGTAGAGCTGAATGATAGAAACATGCAGTCCGATGGTAAGGCAGGCCTTTCAGGTGCAAGAGAGTCCTAATCAAAAGTAGTGAATTCTGTCCAAACAGAAGTTAGTTTATGAAAATTTTGAGAACACATCTGGGAATTACTGTTGTTCATTAGAAAGTTATTTAGTAAAAATGTTCTGTTCCATTGAAATACTCTAAAACCAAAGCCATTTCTGAGAAAATTCAAAAGCAGTTTTTGTTTGCCGACCAGCTCCCATCACTCATTTCCTCACCCACTTAGTATCTGCACAGAGGCCTTCTTAGTCCTTGCCTTGGCTGCTCGCAGCCCCCACTTTGAGCTTTGAGTTCTCCATAAAAAATGGAAAGATTAGAATGTGATCTCCAAGAAACATCCAGAGCTTTACAGCTTGTTTTCTAGATTCTCAGCAAAGACTTGGGCATCACTGGGGCACAAACTGACTGACAGTTGTATCATAAAGCATAAACTAGACCAGGCTGGGAGCTACCACTCAACTCAACCTCCCTCTGGGTTGCAGGGTTCAGCGCTTGGGTCGGCATGCTTTATGTGGACCATTATCACACAAACCCTGTGCTCGTCAGCTTTTGCCACATCCTCATCACCAGCCATAAGGAGAGGAAGATGCAGAAGACCTCCCAATACTGGTGCCTAGGCCAATCAGCAGGTAGCATCTCCTGTTTGACCTTGCACTAGGTCTGAAAAACAGGAAATAAATACCCCTAAGGCTCCCTGGGATCCCTGAGATGTCCCAGATTGTCCCTTTCCTGTCCCCTTTCTCTGCACTCTCTGCCCTGGGTACCCTTCCAGCAGTATGCTCAGGAGGCTTAGCTTCTACTCAGCCTGACTATGGGACCTACTAAGACTCTATGTCCTGCTAATTGGCCTCCCGCCTTGTTCCTGGAAATGAGCTCTAGTTCTGCTAGTGGAGTCTTCCCTGCCCCATTTGTTTAAGATTCCAAACCACATTCCAGGCCACAAACTAGATGCCCTCCAGGGTGGACCTCAGGTTTGATTGTTCTGCCCTGTTGCTTCCACAAACTCTCTGAGGCTCTCCTGCCCCTTTAGAGCTCAAATTGTTCATTGCTGTTTCAACATTGCAAATACCCAGCCAGATCTGTGGGACGACTCACATCCCTCCAATGTCCCTGTTGCTTCCAGTTCCTGATCTAGTTCCTTCTGTCATACTTTACACATTATAGGCAGTTCTTCCAAAAGGCTTTGAGAACAGCAAAGGCAAACTTCCTTCCAAGCATTCCTATCCCCAGTCTATCTTCTCTGATTTTATCCTAGGTCCTCACATCTCAGCTAGGTCCAGGACGAGATGGCTCTTGCTGCAGACCCTGATCAACAACCCCAGACTCATCATACTCAGAAAATCAAAGTCAGTGCCTAGTTCCCGGGATTTCACCCAGATTCTGCTGACATGCACAGATTGCTAACACAGGCCATCAACAATGACTCTAAGGCCAGACCCAGCCACCTGCTCCCAAGAGAAGGCTCAATCTAACCAGTTGCTGTTTCCTGCTGTGGGATGAGACAGCACAGGCCCTGTCCACATACATGGAAGCTAGTATAAGCCACTTGTGGTATGGCCACAGGGTCTGAGGGTTGAAGTCTCAGGATTGTTTCACTTCCTTAGCAAAAAAGAAAGAGATTAAAAAACCAAAGAAATGTCTGGTGAACAAACTTTGCCCATTGTTGACTTCCACTGTCCATTGAGGGTAGATAGCTTGGGGGTTGCCTGTGAAGAAGCACTAAGTTTGATTCCAAGGCAGAACTTTTGTCACTGAAGAAAGTGGTAAAATGTCTATATGAAGAGACCTCCCTCTTTCTCTCTGAAACAGTGTGGCCCTCAATCCAACAGGGTTCTCATTGCTTCCTTTTTTCCAGGCTTTATGGTGGGTGAGAGAGAAGGAAATCCATGATCCTAGCCCCTAATCTTGGAGGGCAAGCCAGCATACAATGAGCTCTCTGTCCCCCAGCCACTGGGGTAAGGAGTAGATCAGAGTTTACCTGGGCCTTGCTTAAAAAGAAGATGCTCAAATTCTCTATGAGAAGGGTGGGATCACCCAGGAAATCCACCTGTCCATGGAAGCAGAGATGGGGTGGACAGGCATTCCAGGTAGGTGACAATAAGACCAAAGTTGTGTAGGCAAGCAAGCCCAAGAGTGTTTGACAAGGGTGAGCCATGTAGTATGTGAGGGTGCAGGGTGCTAGTTAGGACCATTCCAAGGATGCCAAAATGGCGGGCTGAGAGGCCTGGACATTTTTCCTCATGTAGAGCCAGAACTTACCCAAACTTTTCATGCTCAAACATAAGATCTCTGATAGGCAGGGACCCATATAGTCCATTCAAAGTCCCTCATGAATCTGGGCAAGTGCCACGAGGACCTTATAACATGGCAGAGAAAAATCCCCATCCACCTCATGAGTCCCAAAGCAATTGTAGGTTGGTAATCATTAAGGACCTAATGTAACCTTAGTTCCATTGACGGATGTGTTTGCCAGATTGTCTCTTTTTGTGTAATCTCTACAACCAAGCTTTGTCATTATGCTTTTGGAAACTGAGAAATCTAAGATCTCCATGCCACTATTTTGTAGCTGTGTGACACTGACCAAATTATTTTGTCTTTTTCCATTCACTTTCTTTAACTGTAAAAAGAGGGTAGCACCCTCTAATGCCAAAATTATGCTGAGGATAAAATAAGTTAGTACATATAAACACTCTTAAGCTAGTGTCTGACATCATAAACTCTCAAAGCTAAAAGATTTGACTTTGGATGTTGCTATGATTTGAATATGAGCAGTATTGCCCAAAAGTCCATGTGTGAAAGCTTTAGTTCCCAGGTTAGCACTACTGGGAGGTGGTGGAACCTTTAGGAGAGGATCTAGTGGGAGGTCCTGAGGTCATTGGGTATGTGTCTTCAAACAGGAATTGTGGGATCCCAGTCTCTTCATCTCTCTGTTTCCTGGCTGATGTGCTATGTGCTTCTGCCATGAGGTACTGCCTCATTAGAGGCCCAGTGGGCCTCCCCATGGGCCACTCTGACTTGAACTGGAACCTCCAAAACCACAAGACAAAATAAACCTTTCCTCTTTGTAAGTTAATTACCTCTGTATTTTGTTAGAGTAACAGGAAGCTGACTGAAACAGATGTTATTTCACAGGAAGATATCCAAATGGCCAACAAGTATAAGAAAAGGTACTCCCATTGTTATACATCAGGAAAATACAAATTAAAATGTTAATCCACTGCATAATGGCTAAAATAAAAACTGATGACAATATCAAGTGTTGGTGAGGATGAGGAGCAACGGGAACTCTCATATGCTGTGATATGTATAAATTCTTAACACTACTTTCAAAAATTCTTTGGTAGTTTCTAAAGATGGACATGCACATGTGTTATGACTCAACTATTCTAGTCTTAAGTACACCCCCAGTAGAAATGCCAACATAGGTCCACCATCCAAAAAGATAGTCAGAGCAGCATTAATGGTATGTTCTCAAACTGAAAAAAACCCAATATGCATTAATAATAGAAAGGATAAATAAAATTGGTTATATTATTAATAAATGGATACTATACTACAGTCACATTTTAAGAGAGGTATGAAACTTACAAACATAATGGAGGAAACCCAACATAAAAGGGTCTATTGCACATGATTCCATTTAAATAAAACAATTTAAAGCAAAACTAATTCAGGAGTTAGAATATTTATCATTTTTGAGACAAGCAGAGCAGGGCCGGGGATTTAGCTCAGTGGTTTCACTGCCTGCTACGCAAGCGCAAAGACCCGACTTTGATCCCTGGTACCAAAAAAAAAAAAAAAAAGATGTAGTTGAGACAAGCAGAGCAATGACTTGGGAAGGGAACATAAGAAGGGCTGCTGGAGAATTGGTAATATTCTGTTTCTTGTGTGTACTGATCCCTCTCAGGAATTAATTGAGGTAAACACATATGATTTCCATGCTTTTAGATATACATATACTTCAACATGCAAATTAAATCAGTTGGACAAAGAACTTTTTTCTGGTTACAATGCCAGGTGGCAAGTGCTTAGTCGAAGATTCTAGAATTACAGGATCTAGATTCATATCTTGAATCTAACTATTTCCTGTATCAGGCATCTTGGCCAAGTTACTAATTCTGAGCTTCAGTTTTTCATCCATGAGGTGGGTTAATTATGGTACCCCTTCACAGTTATTGAAAGGATTAAATCTTCATAATAAATATCAGTACTGGTGTTGGTCTCTGTGGTTCTTCCTTCTATGTATGTTCTGTGGAGAATATGGATGATGGTCTGGGGTAGAAGATGGAAAAGATAGGTTTCAAGTCAATAAACTTCTTTGAAAAGCTATTTTATTACTTCATTTTATTTTTAGTGGATACATATTTATGGAGCATGGTGTGATATTTTGATTTATGTATGCAATGTATAATGATCAAATCAGGTTTATTACCATATTTATTACTTTGAATATTTGCCATTTCTTTGTAATGGGAACATTTGAAGTCCCTTCTCTTAGCTATTTTGAAGTATACAGTAAACTGTTGTTAACCACAGTCACCCTATGGTGCTTTAGAGCACTAGAATATTTTCCTCCTGTCTAACTGTAATTCCATACTCCCAGCCAACCACATAAAGGCCGAGAACCTTGGGAAGGAAGGGAGATAAATTCTTAGCAGTGGGATTGTAGGTTTTTTTCTCTATTGAGTTATTTTCTACAATGCAGTTCTGCTTATTCAGAATAAAATGTGTGATATAGCCATGCCTATACATTTATATCCATGTAACTTGTCTTGAAGAAAAAAATTGTAAATGTGCTAGGAACTACAACCGAGACAGTGTCTGGGTGGGGAAAGCAGTGTTTCTGATGCACAAGGCTTAAGCCAGTAAGCTCTCCTTGGATGGGAAAGAGAACAGAGACTGCAAAACTCCTGAACATTTTCTACTTTATTGTATTTTTCAACTCTTCCCTCAGTTACCTACCTATACTTTCTCTTTTTTCAACTAAAATGAATTCAATTTTCATTACAATATTTTACCTTGCTAAATTCCTGGACAAAAGAATGAAAATAAAAGAGTGTTCTGCCCACTGCTTCTTAATTTCCAATGCTAGACTGGACAGAGTGATCCCTTGCTCTAAGTAGTTGGTATGGGGAGTATGTATTAGCAGTCTAACAGGGATCCCTGCCAAGGAACAGATTCTCTATGAAGCAGCTGGACATCCCTAGGCCAAGACAGTATATAGGAAACTTTTGGCCACCATTTGGTGCCAAAGACAAGCATTTCCAGTTCTGGCCAGGCAAGCTGAGCCCTGAATTCTGACCCCATCAATCTCTTTTAAATTGAGAAAGAGGCAGTCTTTTTCAGTCTTTTCAGATTCTTATAGGAACCACTCACTCTATGCTACTTCCCCCGTACAGATTGGTTTTGACCAAGGCCAAGCATAGGTAGGATGGGTTTTCTTGACCATGATGGCTCAGATCTAACTTTCAGAACATTTAACGTGCTGCCCAGGATGCCCCGACTTCCCTGGGATATTCCCTTGTACAGAGAGAAACTGGCTTTGAAGGCAGCATTTGGCTCTGCTTCAGTACTCCACGTGTGGGCTAAGGGCCTGCCTCTCCCTGGGAATGAAGCATGGGCGGGGCCAGCTCGTCACCGCCCCCTGCCTTGCCTGGGAGACCAAGAGTGTCCCTCCCGCCTTGGCTGCAGCTAGGCCAGTCCAGGCGAACCAGAGCGGTGCTTCCTGCAGGTGGGGAACGGCGGGTCTGGGGCAGGGCCTCTCCCCGGTCTACTGGACTCGGGGGCGTCCAGGGGCTGCCCGGACTGCTCGGGTGGTTGAGTGCGAGTGGAAGGGGCCCGGGAGCAGCCGGCCTTTCTTGTGCCTTCCCCGCGCGCGTCTCCTCGAGGGTGGGATGCGGTCCTGGACTCGAGATCCGCTCTAACCCCTTATGTGCGTTGACTTGTCCCAGAAGAACTTGGCAGGGTAAAGGACAAACGATAAGCCTGCATTTTCTGTGTCCCCAAAGTCCTTGTCAGATTTGTGCCCTGCGAGACGGGGAGAGCAGCCTCCTCTTCCTCGAGTTCGCCGCTCGTCCGAGGTTTGTTTCTTGGCTTTTCCTCGCCCCAACCCTTCTCTGTTTGGTTTAGAATTAAACCCCAGTGCTGCCTGGGGGTCCTGCCCCGCCCCAACGTGCCCCCCCCCCAACACACACACACACGACTTGGGCACTTGCCGGTTCCCAGCCGGAATGGGAATTGAGACCCAAGAGCCGACGCGTTTCCCGGACAACGGCTTCCCAGCAGGGGCGTCCGGCCCGGCTAGAGCCAAGATGTCGTCAGTGGGGAAGGCAACCCAGGTTCCGAGCGGCAAAGTCTACCAGCAGATCTTCCAGGCTCAGGTAGGGCCTGCCCACTGTCCCTCTTCCCTAGTCACACCTTCCCCTTGTAGCCACAAACTTCCCTCTGCTCCCTCCGAACTTCACTCCCTCTACAGGCGTTCCTACCCGGCAATCTAATGAAATAAGGAGTTTGAAATTACTTTGATTTAAAAGTAATTCTTATTAGTTTTTACAATGTACTGACAGAATTAGGGAGCCTATTCTTGAAAATGAGAAAACTTAAATTGAAATTTTCAATTTAAATCACAGTACTCGGAAACATTCTGGATTAACTGTTCAGTACCTTGAGTCTTTTTTCATGAAGAAAGCTGTTCTGATTATTATTTGAAACTGGATTTCATTCTGCACTAGTGTTTTGAAACCTGCCTTTTCTCCTAACAGACCCATTCTCTTGTCCATGGGCATTCACAGGCCTCACGGGTTCTAGTGGCTGCTCCTTGGATTGAGGACCCTCCCCATTAAAATTAAAGCCCCTTGACTATGTTCTCTGTTGAAATTGCCTTGTTCTCTCTAACAGTCCAAAGGAGGAGAAACCCACCACCTCAAACCCTTCCTTTGAATTTCTTTACTGCTTATTTAAAAAGGTGTTTTAGTCCTAATTTGAGCCCTAAAATAATGCTCTCTAAAATCTTTGGAAATTATAAAAACCAAAGAAACCAAAGAAACAACTAAATTACTCATACAGTCCTGTTCCTTGTAAGCAATATGCCATTCTTAACACTTGGCATACTTTCTCCCGGTTGTTTTCTGTGTGTTACAAATATTGAAATCATACCGTGGAGTTTTTAATTTATACTTTTAATTGACATGTTTGTATATCATCTCATAAGCATTTTCCCATGTCACCAAAATTTCTTTGTAAGTTTCATTTTTAATAAACATCTAACAGTCCATCAAAGGGACATACATATTTATTCAACCAATCCACTATTATTGGACAATTCTATTTTTAAAAATTCCTTGTAATGATAAAAAAAGACTGAGATGAGCATCTTAATTCTTATTTAAATTCCTTAAAACATGCCTTCCTTGCAGTAGCTGGATAATAGTTACGGGAGGAGGAGAGCCCTCTTGTGTGTGGGGGGGGGGTAAGGTTGGAGACTTTCTGAAAAATGCCTTGGTGGCAGGTCCCCAAGTGTTCTAAGAGGCACAGTCAGCTTGAGGGTGCTAGGGGGTCTATAGCTCTGACCATCCTGGTCTTCCATGAATTCAGGTGCAGTTGGTCCACTCCTTGGCAGCCACCAGGAAGCGCGCTATTGAGCATTCTGTGACCCCAAAGAGCAGCAGGATACCTGTGATGAAGAAAGAGATCCCCGAAGGGGAGACAATGACCCCTCGGCAGCAGAAGTGGAGGCAGAGCCTCCCCAATGATTGGGTGACAGAAAACCCTGTTCTATCCAGGTTGGTCCTGTCATCAGGCCCTGCTCCACACACTGTGGGTACCCCAGTGTCTTCAAAGACATAAGTGCCGGGTGGGAATAAAGCCTCAAGTACATCCCCTGAAAAGGGAGGTAGTCACACCTATTTCCAAGAATCATTTGCTTTTCTCTCTTTCCCACAATAATTATTGATTTTGTGCCTAGAACCAGGCACTGGGTAGGAGGATCCTGCCTTCATGGAACTTGAGACCTCGGCAGAAATAAATAAGCACTTTCCCCTCCAGAAATGGGCAAGCATTGACTCAGAGTCCAGAACTTTCTCTGAGGAGGGGCCTTAGCTGAGACCCGAGGGTGAGGAAGGGAAGGATGGGGCAAAGCTCTGAGGATGGGCTAACAGTCAGTGGGCCCGGAGAAAGAGGGCAGGAGATGAAGCTGGGACATACTTTGCAGGCCACAGTCAGTGTTCTGGAATTTGTCAAAGTGAGCAGGTGATTTGCATAGCTAAGGTCCCTTGGCAACTCTGTGTAGAATGTAGGATTAGGGACTTCCAGAAGAGGCAGGGAGGCCAGAGAGAAGGCCACTGCAGTCATCCTTGCAATCTTGGTGGTGCAGGCAGCCTAGTGGTGAACTGGATGGCTGCAGAGGGCTCCCAGGAGTCCTTAGTCTCTGGCCTGAGTGCTGGGTGGACAGCAGATGCGCCATTCCCTGAGATAGGAACAAGTGGGAATGGGCCAGGGAGATCAGGCATTCCTTGTGATCATCCGAGTTTAGAAGTAAACTTAAGATTCCTAAGCATTCCATTTTTGCGCACTGACTCCTCATCTGGAGAGAGAAAAGGAAAGAAGGGAAGCTAGCCTCTCTTTCCCAGCTTTTTGGAGAATGCTGTGGGAACCGGGTTTTCCATAGGCTTTTCAAGCTCAAATGGTACAAGCTACAAAGCCCTTCTCTGGCCAGGGACTAGGGCATGGGAAGTCAGGTCTCCTCTACCTGCCTTTGTTGTCCTTCTCACCCTCTGTTAGGCAAGGACAGATCCATGCTGGGGTCAGCTCTCTGCCCTGCCCTGGTCTTTCAATTCTCCCAGGGGAACCTCCTCTGAGGCTGCTGACCCTTAGCACCTTTATCCACAGAAGGCCACAGCCACTGCCCCACTCCAGCCCACAGTTGAGGTCAGCCAGGTCTTGTCCCCATCCTGATGCCCTGGAGAGGGTACAGAGGCACAAGCAGTTGTGGCCTGTCCAAGATCCACCGTGTCTTCCAGGAGGGAGATGTGGCAGCCTGGCCGTGACTCCAGCTCCCACAAGTTCCCAAGCCCCGTCCTAGCGAAGCTCTTCCCTCCAGGGCTGGGGTCTCTTGAGATCTCCTTGTGTTTCCTGACAGTCTCCTCTTCCGCAGCATTCATCCGAGGGTCTCCTATCACCCTGAAGTCCAGATACAGCATCAGGCAGGAGCTCTTGATGCCCCTGGCCCTTGTCCTGGAGGGTGCTGGCATTGTGCTGTGCTAGCTTCCTGGGACACACACGCCCAGCTCTGTCCTAGACAGAATCAGAGCACAGCTCCGGCCTGGGGAAAAACAGTGATGTTTGTAACCTGCCCAAATGACTAGGGGCACTAACTTTACATCCAGAGTCTCTCTGGTGTGGCCTGTCCTCTGTCCCTGAGAAGTGTCTCCCTCCCTCCCTCCCTCCCGCCTCTGTCCACAGTCTCTCCTGCCTTTGCTTTCTTCCCTACCAGCTCAGGCCCAGGGACTCACCTTCCTCAGTCCCCATCCTTCTCCTACCCAGAAGAGCCCCCAACTTCCCACCTGAGCCAGAGCAGCTGGGCAAAATCACTCAGTTCCCCTAGCTCACCTGGAGCTCTAGGCAGCCAGCCTGGAGGCTCAGAGCAGCTCTCCCAGCCTGCCACACCCTCAGGTCCTCTTTCCCTGCCAGTATCCACCCAGAACTTCCCTATTTACACAGAAGGAAGGCCACAAGCAGGACCTCCCTACCCACCTGGGCTACTCCAGATGCCTCCCAGGGACTGAGGAAGAGCCAGGTACAGCCTTGGCTTCCCAGCATCATCTCCTCCAGCCTTCTCCCTCTGCAGGGAGGACCTTCTCAAACATCAACCTCAGGGCTCTCATCTACCGTAGGCCTCTTCCTGGCACATAAGCCTCTCTCTCTAGAAAGGGGAGCCTACCTCAGCCACTGCTCTCTCCCGACATTGCCCTGTCTCTGCCTCCCTAAGCTTCCCTTGAGGCCAAGTGTTCTGGAAGAAACTCTGCCTGACTCAGTGCTCATCAGCCCTTGGCCATCCAGCTCCTCCCCACTCCAGCCACTCTTGCAGAGGTCACCTGGGAACTTCTATCAACTCTCCTCCTGGGTGGACTTTTGGCTGCCATTCCCTCCTCCAGAATCTCTGGCCTCTGGGCTTCCCCACACACCTCCCAGGCTTCCTTCTCTTCTTCCTCTGCTCCCTTTGTGAGCAGGCACTCCAGCCATTAGGACCAGCTCCTTCTAGACATCTATAGGGCTAGTGGAGGCCAGACCAGGTTGAATGGAAGTAACAGGGTCAGATACCTCATTTTCCTCAAGCTTTAGCAAGTGCTTGAAAATTTGCCCACTGAATACTGGCTCTCTGTCCATTCACACAGACAGGGCTCCTGGGAGGGTGGAGAATAGCACAGGGGAGGGGGTAGAACACCACTAGTATTAACCAAGTCCCCAAGACCCAGGGGCAAGTGGCCAAGAAGCCAGAGGTGACAGTAGCTCTCATTATCCTGGGGGCTCCTAAGGGGCTCCTTTGGGCCAGGGGCACTTGGAATAACAAGGCCTGAAATAACCCTTTGCAGGGTTGCCTGAGCCCTCACACCTGCAGCCCAGCCCTGCAGTCTTCCTCCCTGCTGGGTCTGCAGTGAGGAGTCATGAGATGACTTCGAAGTGCTGGACTCATGGGGACCTCAAGGAATGCAGTAGTCACAGAAAACTTTGGGATTTCTGTCGTGCTTGCCTGTACATGATGCTTTCGTGGATTTTATTCCAAAGCTAATGTCATATCTACCCCCTTGGTCCTCCCTGTTGAGATGTTTGTCTTGAGATCCCAGCTTTCTCCTCCTAGATCCAAGACCCATAGGCCTCAGTGTCACAAGGTCTTGAAATCACAGGTTTTGGAGTCTGGGCTTCGCTTTGGACAGTGGTTCCTCTATGTACCCTTCTCCTTGGAAAATGGGGTTAGCCTGGCTACCACGTAGGCTAGGTTACTGAAGGGACAAATCAGGATACATGTTGAGAGCTTTGTTGGCCTGTTTGTGACCCTTCTGATCCTCAAGTTCTCTGTCTCTGTGTGGAAATGGTTTGGGCCAACACCAAACCTGGTTTACCACCAGAGCTGAAGCAGGCTCCCTGAGGGCAGGGACCCAACCTCCATCTCCAGCCTGCAGCCTCTTCTGGCCAAGGACACCCAGGAAGTGTTTGCTGGGAGACTGGGCACTGCCCTGGGGATTTCTGGAATCAGGTGGCCCAGAGCCATTGCCACTGCCTGCAGTCCCTCTGAATGCTCCCCTGTGTACTAGAGCTGTCCTCTGTGGGGTCAGGGGCCAGGGCTTACTCTTCTGTGCTTGTGCCTCAGGGAAAAGGAGAAAACCAGACGGGAAAAGGCACGAGAGAGTGAGAGCCAGATTGCTGCCCGAGAAGTGCGGGGCCTCATGGACACCATTGGTGAGCTTTGGTCCAGCCTGGAGCACAGGTCTGTGCTGGGTAGGAAGGAGCCCCAGGCGGGATGTCTCCTGACGTCCCTCTAACAAAGCCCCTGAAGCTCACACTGGGCTCTTCGCTCAGCCCCTCAGAAGGTATTTTTCCCTGAGCATCTCCCTCCAGGGTTCTCCCCTCCACAGGGAGCTGGGCAGTCACTAGGCAGCAGCCTGCACACTGGGCATTTCCTAGGAAAAGCAGCTGGTTAAAGGATGTTGTTCGCTTACCTTGATTTCACAGTGGCATTTCTCTATCCACGTTTTCTTTCTTCCTATGACATTGTCTTAGTTATCTCAATATGAACTCCCTTTGTCTTTATGATTTAAAAAGTTTAAAAAAAAAAGTAACCCACACATATTGTAGAAAAATAAAGGAGAGAAATAAAGCAGAAAGTAAAACTACCCTTCCAGAATAGTACTTCTTCTCTCAAGAGAGCCACCTAACCCACAAGGTAGCGAGTTTCCCAGATGGATGCAGGACATGGTAAAGCATGGGCTGGGAATGCTGACCACTGGGCCAGGGGTCCATGTCCCAATCCCTGCTCAGCCACAGCCTTTACCCCAGTGCCTGAGTTTCCTCACTTGTAACATGAGCCAAGTGATAGTACTGTCTCCTGGCCTCATCCCAAGCGGTATGGAGGTAGAACAACACTTGCTAGGCGGTAAGTGCTCTGGGTGTGTTGGTTATTATTTCTACATGGGGCCCTTGATTTAGGGTGGTTCAACCTACAATATTTCAACTTTACAATGGTGCAAAAGCATACCCATACCATATTCTGATTTTCACCTTTATTTAGTACGTTTCAATAAATTACATGTTAGTCAACACTTTATCACAACATACGTTTTGGGTTAGATGATTTTGCATAATGTAGGCTAAGGGCAGTGTTCTGAGCACATTTAAAGTAAGTTAGGCTAAGTTATTATATTTGATAATTAAGTACATTAAATGCATCTTCAATTTATAATATTCTTGATTTACAGTAGGCTTATCAGGACTTAATGCTATTATAATTTGGAAAGCACCTATATATGTATCTGTACCTCTAAAAAATTTTTTACAAAAACATAAATTTTTACAGTTCCATAGATGCCATTTATTGTTTATGTATTGTTTACTTATTTTGCAGTCCAGGGGATCAAACCCAGGGCCTCACACACGCTAGGCAAATGTTGTACCACTGAGCTACAGCCCACAGCTTTTTGGTATTTAACAGTATGCTGGAGACCTTATTCCATGTAGCTCTCAGAAATCACCTGCATCTTTTCTCTTTTTCTTCAAGCCTCTGCTCTGCTGGCCTGGCTTCGGGGTCGACCTGACTTCCCACCTGGTGTGCAGGTGCACTCTACCTACACCCCCCACTCTGCCTTTCCTGGCCGCACTGCCCTCCCCTTGAAGCCTTCTCACCTCTGTTGTTGCTCCACAGTGCCAGAGAGGACGAGCACCATCACCTTAGAGAGGCAAGAAAAACGCAAGAGGAGGAACTACGACAATGCTCTGGCAAGCTTTCATGAGGAGATCGCACAGATTGGGATGGTGAGGCTCAGCCCCTCTGCCCTCTGTTCCTGTGGCATTCTGGGGGTGGGTTTTTCATTACCCCCAGCTTCCTTTCTTCTCCCCCGCAAGGAGGCCCTTAGTGGCTCACCAAGACATAGAGTAGATGCAGATGGAATCATAGTAGCCATGTTTGACAGGCTGGTGACCAGTGCTTGTTGTGAATGTAGGTCGCCTTAACTCTTGAAAAGCCCTGTAAGTCAGGGTCTATTACCCCATTTTGCCATGTTGCCTAGAAAGTCTTGCCTGACTAGGGAGGTAAGGGGCCAGGTTAGAACTGCACTCCAGGTCTGGCAGCCTTTGACCTTCTACTCAGTCTTGCTAATGAGGGGCTGGATGATTTGCCCCAGTTGAATAGTCTCTGAACAAGGCCAGCCCCTGCCCTTCCAAGTCTTCTCTGAGTCCTGTCTCCCCACATCTTTTCTGACTTTGGTTGCCCTGGCTCAAAGCTTAAATGCTGCCCACCTTGAGCCCGAAGCACCAAGAACAGATTTGTTAGCCATGTCCCTCAGTATCTTCCAACTAAATGCCACCTTTACTATCACCCATGGGCTCTTTGGCTCTGGTCATGGGACCTACTTGAGCCTCTGTTTCCTTGTCTGAAATAAACAGGGGATTATTTTATTTGGCCACTTCTTTATACAGTGTTTGTTGGGTGTCAACTTTGGGCCAGCGCCTGAAGTCAGCACCTCCTTTACCCTGGGACAAGAACCCACAGGAGTGAAGGAGGGCACAAGCCTGGCACAGTGCCTAGTGGGTGGTGTGGGGCTGCTGTCTTCCAGGTGTGAGTTAATTAGCAATCCTTAGGTTTAGGCAGTGTTGATTGTTTTTGAGAGAGAATCATGCCTGGCACTTCCCCATTATAAGGAGAGCCCTCTCCTGCCTGAGAATGTTGATGCCATCACCCACCTGGCCTGTTGCAGGAAATGGAACCTCTCATCTTGGAGACAGGGGGACATTTTTTGAAAAAGCTGTCTGAGTCTGATGAAGACATCAACAGTCTCTTCAAAAAGGTGGAAAATGATACCAGCCTTGAGGACTATACCATCCAAGTAGGGGTTTCCTTTATGGCTTGACCTGCTCTCCCCACCCCTACTCTAGTAGCCCCCAACCTGATCCAGCTCCCCTGTGCAGACCTTGTTGGAGCTATGGGATAAGGTGGCTGAGATGTTCCTGGTCCAGAAGCAGGAGATTAAGGAACTGGATGAAACATTGCTCTCAATAGAGTTCTCCCGAGCGGATAAGGTGAGTTGGCTGCTGGTGGGCTTCTGAGCGACTTCCACTTGCAGAGTTAATGGACATCCTTCTGCATACTGTTAGTGCTCCAGCAAGTGAGAGTCACTAACTGTAGTGCCTTGTCCTCTTTAGCTAAAGAGTGTGTTGAAGAAATATGTGGAAATCATAGAGAAAACAACCTACCTCCTGCAGCCTGATGTGTACAAGCTGATAAATAAAGAAGCCATGGTGAGCAATCTGCTTGGGGGGGGGGGCAGTTTCAGCCCACAGGAAAAGTAGCAGGACCCCAGGGTGCCCCAAGTCTGGTGTCTTAGGAATGTTAGGCTTCTCATCTGTTACATTTCTAAGTAACTTTAGTGGGCCAGTTAAGTTCGGAATTAGGTCTTTGCAATTGTAAGCATTTTCAACAGAAATCTTTGTGAAGTACACTTCCCATTTTCCTGACACCTTAAAATGGGCATGCCTAACATGCTGCCATTGTTTTGAGCACTGATGATCCAACTGAGCACTTACTCAGCTGTGTCTCAGATACTGTGTGCAATGCGGTAAATGCTACACTATAGGGTTATCTTGGGGCTTCATGGTCTCAAGGGTCTCCACCCTCAAGAGCAATGCCCCACCTGCTCTGTATGGTTTTTCTAGTTGTTCTTCCTCTCCTTCTATGGCCATCAGTGTCTGTTGCTGAACAACACCCACCTCTTGGCTCTGTCTCCTCACCCCAGGCTCCCCCGGGTGCTGTTCTCACCAGTTGAAAATAAGATTCATGGTTGTTCATGATGTCTCTAAAGCCAGAACAAAGGCTGCCTCCCTCCACTGCATGAAAGAACTCTTGGCTGCTCAGAGGCACAGCTCACTCTCATGGGTTTCCTGCTCCCGTGCAGAGCTGAGCTGGCCAGATAATGTCTGCCTGGCAGGATAGCAAGCTTAAGGGAGCACAGTGTTCAGAATCACAGCTGGGGCCATCCCAAGTCTATGGTGTGGTTTCCTGGACAAGCACAGGCCTGGAAAGACACAGATCTCCCTCTCCACTGCCCAGAATGGAAGCTCCTAGTGACTCAGGCCTTGTGCCTAAAACTTCCTTGTCCATAAAAGAGGGATGACAATACTTACTGCCAGGACTTGTCATGAGGATGATAACAGAGGACTCCAAGATAAGTGACTGTCCTAGACTTTAGATATTTTCTCCATGAGAGTCAGAGTCTGCAGGGTCCAGATCAATATTTCATTGCCATGTGCTTATTTCTCTCACTAAAACAAATAGCGCTCAATACTTGCTCTGTGTGCCTTTATGTCATTTGATTGCACAAAATTCCTATGTTGTAAATAGCTGTGTCCCCATAGGCTGAGGACCTGGACAATGAGGAAATACTTGTGAATACCTCCAGCTACCAAGTCCAAGCTTCAGGCTGCACTGAGAAGCAGGGCTAGGCTCTCTCCTGCTGAGTCTGGCAGGGTTGTCACTTCTCTAGAGACTTTGGGAAATATATGGCAGCATTTGAGGCTTTTCTGGGCTCTCATTTAAAGGTGACAGGGATATGAAAGAGCAGAATAGTGCCACACAATAAAGGATTGTCCTCGGCCCCATTCCTAGGGTGCTCAAGAGAGAACTACTGGGAAGGACACCAGAGAATGTTCTGATTCTGGTCTCAGTGGGTCATTGGTTCTCTGTTCTCAAAGCAACAATATGTGGCTGGTCCCTGATGCATGAGCACTCTGCTTTACCAAATTTGCAAAACACAGTGAACACTTACAGCCCACTAGAGTGCTTAGGCTCTTCCACTTTCTTTAGTGAATGACCCAGTGTGACCTTGGAGCTGGGCTGAAGCTCATGCAGTCGGGGTTATGGTTCAGCCTTCAAGGAAGCCACTTGTTGCTGTCCATAGCTGCTTTCTTGTGTGCTGGCCCCTCAGGACTCCTCAGACCCTACAGTGGCTCCTCTCAGCCCTGGCCTGCTCGTTCCCTGGCTCTGCAGCCTCTCCTGCCCCTCCCTAACTGTGCCTTGCTGTGAGAGAGCACCACTCCATCTAGAGCCCTGTCTGGTTGTGACCACAGATCATTAACCATGCCTTACTGGGCAACCGAAGGGCCATCACCCAGCTGAACATCAACCTGATGGAGGCTGCCTTGCAGAAGGAACTTGACAGCTGCCACCGCTGGCAGGGTTTGGTGGATGCCTGGAAGACTCTCAAGAAGGAGGTGCTGCTGCAGGGTTTCAGGTCAGGAGTGCCAGCACAGCCCACAGCCTTCCCCAAGCCACCAGGGCTGCACAGGTTACGGGCTGCCTATTGCCTTTTCTGTCACTTCTTAATCATGCTTCTCTTTTTCTTTCTAAAGTTAGAAATGGGGTCAGGGGTTTAGCTCAGTCGTTCCAGCGCCTGTCGTGCAAGCGTGAGGTCCAAAAATAAATAAATAAATACATACATAAATAAATAAAAATAAAGTTAGAAATGGATGAAAGTATCAAGAAGACACTAGAAATCACTACCAACCCCTCCCCACAGGGAAAAGCACAGCTAATATTTGGGCATGTTATTTTTCTCAGGTTTTTTTAGATCCATATGCAATACGTAGTTTTATGTTTTATTTTTCTTCATGAACATTATTTCATAAGCATTTGGGAAAACATTCATCTGATTTTCTGTATAATTTCTAGTCTTCATTATTATCAGTAACCTGAGATACTTGGGCCCAGGAGGACAGATATCTTTCAGGTCAATAATTCCAACCCTTTGGGGCAGTTTCCCCCATGGGAGGCAGAGGGAGAGAGAGCCCATCTCTGCTCTTCTGCCAGCCAAGTGGCATTTTTGCTGTACATGAACAAAAAGTATACTGAGGCCTAGTTCCACCTTGCCTTTGTGTGTGACTTTGATCAAGTCCTTGAACATTCAGAGCTTGTCTTCGTGTATAAAACAGGCACACTCATGGACCTGCGATAGGGTTTTAGTGATATACTAACAACATGGAAAGCTCTGTCTGGGCCTAGGGCTGGGAGATTTGTTACAAATACTAACAAATGTCAACAGTGATGGTGATGGCTGGCCTTTAACTGGACTTTGCCCCTGAGCCAGGCATGATGGGTGCTAAGGGTTTTGCTTGTGTGTCCTCACAAGTACCAAATGAGGAGAGAGCTCTCATCAGCTCCATTTTATAGAAGAGCAAATTGAGCCTCAGAGTGGGGGGAGGGACTTATGTAAGCTCACAGAGCAGGCAGGGGCAGGCAGGATCCCTGCTGGCTTGGAGCCTGCTAGTCCTCCACTGCTAGTACCATGGCTGCAGTGGAAGTCTGCCAGTTCTACCCCACTTTCCTTCCTCCTGCCACCACCTTGCTCTTCTCCTCAGGGTCCCAGAGGGGAGGCTGAGGCTAGGGGTGGGCCGGGGTGTGGAAGTCAAGGCTCTGAACATTCTTGCTATGAGTCTTCTTTCATCTCACTCCTGCCCTCTCCTCCTTTCTTCTTCCACATATCTGGCCACCAGTGAGTTCATGGCCAATGAGAGTATCCAGTCTCCTCCCGCTGTACAGAAGGAGCTGGTGGAAATGCTGAAGACCCAGGGTGTCCTGCAGCAGAAGCGGCAGGAGCATCTTTGCACCATCTGGTATGGGTGCCTTTGAGGGCCCAGTGGGTGAGGACCCCAGCCTTCCCCACATGGTGTCCCCCAGAACAGTCCATCTTCCTGTCCTCTGGTCCTGAGCTGGCTGCTGGACCCATGTTCTCAGGCATCTCAGTCCCCATGATGAGAAAGAACCTGGCCCCCTTTGCTGCAGAAAGAAACCTAGTGTGGCTGAGCCGTAGAATGAGACAGGAGATAATGATGGGGAGGGGCAGGCAGGGGCCAGGGCTCACAGGGCTGGTGGGCCAGGGCCAGGGGTTGGCCCTTGTCCTGGGGCAGGCTGGAAGCAGGGGCCAGAGGGGTTTGACACTGGGGGACAGGAGGTCAGTGAGGAAGCTGCTGCCGTCAGACAGGGCACCTTTTAGAGGCTATGGACACTTCTTTCAGAAATTGTTTTATTTTCTAAGGAACAACTTGTTAATATTAAAAGATCTTTTTGTGAGGCATGTTTTTGTCACCAGGAGATTTCCAGCAGCCTCCCCCCGCTTTTTAGTATTTAGTCAATAATATGTTTCTCAAAGATGCTACCCATTTTGGCAAGTAAAGGTCATGTGCATGATGATTTGCCTGTCATATCTTCCCTCTCCAGTAACCTCTTGCCCCCAAATTACAACAAAGCCAAGCTGACCGCATGGCAATCTTCTCTCAATGCCCTGAACAAGGAGCTTGGTGAGTGATGTTTGTGGGGCTCTTTCAGATCTCTTTAAAACTCTGTTCAGGTAGTGGCTTTGGCATAGCTCAGCCCAGCAGTCCTTTATCTGAGAGGAGGTGGGTGGCACCTCCATTCTGGGAAGGAAGGAGGATTGTGGTGAGATGACTAAGCTCTGAGGACTCATATAAGATCAGAAGATGTATAATAATATTTCCATCCTCTGAGGTTCACAGCAACCCAGTAGGGCTAATGGTACCATTGTCCTCTTGTAATAGAGAAAGACTGTCAGAGTCAGAAGCATTCAGGACAGAGATGGGCTCCTCTTGTGAGGTCCTTATCTTGGGGTACCTGGAACTCTGTGAGGAGGGAGATACCAGCCCCTTCTCTGAACAGAGACCACCAAGTGATCTGTAAAGATGTTTTCTGGGAGTAGGGGGGGACAGCTTCCCTTTACAAAGAAGCTACTCTTCCTCCCCCTGTTTGGTTTTCCGTCCTGGAGACACCTACCACATGGACTGCATGATGCGGGTCCGCCTGCTGTATGAAAACACATGGCAGGAGTGCCTGTCCCAAGTGCAGAATTGCAAGGTGGGCATCCCCCTGCAGGTGTGGGAAGAGGAACCCCATCTGGGCCTGATGGGCCCCTCTCCAGCCTCCACCCTCCTGGATACCCTTCAGCCTTGACACTGACTTTTGTTCCTTCCTCCCAGGCCCTAGCACTCACCAGCTTCTAGTTCTGTTTCCTCTGCCCAGGCCCCTCTCCAACTGTCCCTGCTGTCCCTCAGGAGCTCAATGCCACCTTCTTCAGGAATCCACTGTGAGATGGAGTTGTGTGCTCTGGGCCTCCTTAGACTTCACCCTTAACTCTCTGTGTCCCGCCCAGCACTGGCCTTGCTCATTAGTGGAGTATGCATCCTAGGGGTCACTGCAGTGTCCTTTTGCTGCTCCTTGCTGTCCAGCCCCACCTTTCTCTCCATCCTGCCTATCTCGAGATAATGAGTTTACTTCAGAACCCCTCCAGGACAGTGACTGGTTTTCTGGGGTAGGGAGACTATTTTGTCAGAATGTCCCCTCCCTGACTACTTGGTGAAGCTGTTTAGGTGAAAACCTCCCAAAAGCCTCCTCATTTTGAAGAGTGCTTGAGCCCTAGGGTCCCACTGACTCCCCTGGACGTCCTGCTGCTCCCTGGGTGCTTCCAGCCACCTTTGCCCTGCCATTCAGCCCCAAGGGAGCAGAATCACTGGGAGCTCGTGTTCACCTTGCAGCTGGGTGGGGGCCCTGTAGGATGCAGCTTGTACCCATCAGGTGCTCTGCCTCCCTAGGCACAGCTGCTGGACTGGAAGGCTTTCACCGAAGCAGAGGCTGAGAACCTGGTGAGCCCAACCTTCCAGATAGTGGGTGCGCTCCAGAGCAAGGTGGAAGAGGAGCTGGAACTCCTGGATGTGCGTGAACAGTTGGGACCCTCGACGTGGGGTGGTCTCCCCAGGCTGCTAGGCCACAAGGAGAGTGGAGGACTGGGGTCTTCTACCTTGCACGGCTCTGGTGTGCCTACTTCCTGGCTTTCACCTGCCATTCTCAGAGCTTATCCCCCAACTCCTCACAGCCACCCCTGACATGGGTGCTGCCCAGATTCCAAGGAGATGACAAATCTCAGGCCAGGAGGGCACCTGAGTCTTTGCTGCCCCTGAGTACAGAGAGCTACAGATTAGCAAGAAGCCTCCAGCCCCAAGTCTATGATCTTGAGCCAGGGCCACTATACGGTTTTTGCAAAGCACTAGATAATGATTATCTTAGGCTCAGAGGGCCATCAAGTCTCTGTTAGAAGTTGTCCAGCTTTGTTTCCTTCAGAAACGAAGGGTGTGGCTATGTTCCAATAATTATTAATGTACACAGGAATTTGAACTTCATAAATCTTCACGTCAGTATTTTTTCTTTTTAAAATTTTTTCTTTTTCAGCCACTTAAAACTAGAAAATCAGTGTTAATCTCACAGGTCCAAACAAAAACAGGTGGAGGGCCAAATTTAGCCTGCAGATTACTGTTTGCCAACCCTTGACCCAGATGAGGGCATAAGAAGTGTACTTTGTTTTAAAAGGCAGAATGATGCATGAGGATTTAGCAGCAGGTATGATGTTCACCCCAGACCTGTGAGACAGGGAATGCTAGAGAAGGAAAGAAGCACAGGCCAAGATGGGGATGGTAACTCTAGACCAAGGAGGGAGGGCCAGAAATGGCCCAGAAGCTGACCTTGAAGGGTGATGCCTGGGCAGTGACTTTCGGGTCTCAGAGACACGGGGCCCCATGAGTGGGCCCTCCTATTGGCCTTGGACTGGTCAGCTCTCAACTCTCCCACCCTGGTTCTGCCACTGCAGAGTTCCTTTGAAGCCCTGGCCAAGCAGACAGAGTGGCAGAGCTCAGAGCTCTTCAGGTACTTCCGGGAGGCTGTGCAGCTCTGGGAGGTGCACCAGAGCATTCTGTCACAGCAGGAGCTGGAGCTCGAGAAGAGAATGGAGCAGCACAGGCAGAGGCACAAGCTGGAGAACCAGGTGCCCCCAAGCCCTGGGAACCCTGGGTAGGAATGAGGGATGGGTCACTCCCAGACTGCCAGCTGCCTCAGGCCAGGACAGTGAACCCAGTCAGTGATGAGTCTTCAGAACTGATACTGTCTATAAGAGTGTGCATGACAGAGACAGACAGACAGACTGGGGGGCCTTCTGGATGGTCAAAATAAGGAGATGGTCAAAGTATGACTTCATGAATCGCAGTTTGCTGCCATACAAGGAGTTTCAGTTCACAATATTTAAGAACAACATGAACCAACCTCACAGGGAGTACACTTGATAGGTGAGGTTCATTAACTCCATGGCGAGTGAGTTCCAGAATCAGTTACATCTAGTTGCTCATGTCAATGGAAAAACATCTAATAAAGTCTAGCAGGCAGGCCCCTCCATGCTAGAGGTAAGGCCAATGCTGCCTGGTAGCGTCAAAGCTCCGAGCCTGTCACAGCTTGAGCTCCACCAGTCTACAGAGTATTGGATGACAGTGAAAACTGTCACAGCCTGAGCTTTCAAAGTGTGCGCCAAACTTTCAGGTTTATATGCACATTAAAGACCAGTAGTTTAGGACAGTAATTCATGTATTGGGCCTGATAAGATGTGACATAAGTTTCCTGAGGGGTGGGGAGTTCACCATTACATTCCTGAGGGGAGAAGGAATAGCTCCAAGTTCTCACAAATGGGGTCTCATAAAACATCATATTCTCTAAGGTGTGTGTGAGAGGGGGGTGGACTTCAAGTTCATAACACAGCAAAGCATATCATTCTCATAACAAACCATGTAAGCGTTTGGTATTTTTTCAAGGATATATAACAAAAGAATGAAGTATCCCCAGCCCCTACAGATCAACTGGCCCCTGCCCTCACAGCCCAGGTGGAGAGAGTACAAACTCAGCATGTGATTTCGAGTATGACTGGGGAGGAGAGTGAGGAGCTGATGTCTCTGGAATGTGTAGCATGGGCTTGGCCGGGCAGGGTGAGTGTGAGGGACATGTTCCTGACAAGTTCCATTTGAGCTAGGTCCCAGGGGAGTAAAGTAGGCAGTGAAGAATATTCCAGGCACAAAGAAGAACCATAAGCCTATAGTGAAGACAATGATAGTGGTAGCAGGTTTATTGCCCTTTGTTTTTAAAGAAAAGCGGGTCCCAGGCCTTCCCCAGCTGCCTGGACCTCAGATCCAGTGTCAGGGTCTCTGCATGTCACTTAAACTCTGCAGGCACCGGTAACTCATATATGCTTCTTCTTGTTTTGGGGGTGGCTTCTAGGCCCAGGAGGTACACTTTGATAAGCTCTTAGACCAACTGAGGCAGCAAAGCCAGGAAGAAACACTGAAGATATACCTGGAAAAGGCCAGAAATTTTCTGAAGAACATAAAATCCAGGTAGGTTGACCAGCCCCCATGAGAGAAGGGATGGCCTGGATTCATATTCAGGCTCACAAGCAAGCCAAAGATAAAACTGGGCCTCCAGCATTGGAGAACATCACTATCCTTTGCAGCTCTGCTTGCAACCAATACCAAAATGTCCAGAGATAATTTTGGAAGGTTTATAGAGTAAAGTAGTTTAAAAGTCAAGAACTTAGACCCCTCTTTTTAAAAGTTAAAAGTTAAACATGTATTCTCTGTTAAGGAGGGGAAAAGTCCACCACTACAAACAGACTTTCCCCTTATTCCTATCCAACTATTCTTTTTGACGGACATATTTGTATGCGTGGATATATACACACATATAGTGTTTTTAATGTAAGGAATGGATAGTGATCATGTGAAATTTAATATAGATACTTCATAATGATTTAATATCTCTCAATTAATTAGCTTTTTCAATTAGTTCCAATTTCTCAGTAGAGTATTACAGATAGTTCTCTGTGAACTTCCTTGTATCTTTGTACCTTTGTACAACTAATTGTAAGGACAATTCACAGAAATGGAATTACGCTTCAATTGACTGTAGTGCTTACTTAGATCCAGAAGTAAAACTTTGGGCAAAGAAGTAACCTACTGAGCCTTGGTCTCCTTACCTGAGAAACATAAAATTTGGGGCCTGGGATGTTTGAGAGTTTGATGGGATAACATAGGTGAAGTTCAAGCATGAGATTCCACGAAGAATCTTATGGGCAAGAAAAAGGAGCATGCATTAAAGTAGAAAATTTTGTATGTGTGGTTTCTAAATTTTCTACAAAGAGCATGTATTCCTTGGGTGATCAGTAAAATAGCAAACAAACCCAGGACTGTCTCTGTGAAAGGAACTCCCAGCAGCTCTATGCAGTGCTGAATGGCAGATCTCAGGCTACCTTTTTGGAGTCAAGAGTGTGGCTCCAGGCTGGGGCCTCCCACACTCCACTGGGCACCCCCTCGACAGTACCTTACTTCCCTCCCTCCCAGGTATGAGTGCTTTCATATCCACCTGACCAAGGAAGTGATGGAGTACCCAGAGATGATACTGGAAGAACTCAACTCCTACAGCTCCAACCTCAGCCAACATTTCTTCACTTGTGAAATCTTTGAACAGGTATGGAGAGGGACCCGATACCCTCAGCCACTTATGAAGAAGCAGAGAGTAGAGGGTGACTTCTCATCTGATCTGCCAAGACACTGGAAGTCATTCCTAAGGCTGTAGAGTACAAATTCGTGTGAGGATGTCAAGAAGAGAGAAGCTGAAAAGAGACCATCTCCTTCTCAATCTAAAGGAGGTTTAGACAGGCTCCAGGCTTTAATGGACTGACAGTAAAAAGGCTAATTTATATGACATTTGGAGCTGCATTCATCATAACTACCACTGCTATACAATTGTCCTAAAATTGAACTCTGACCTGCTCACTCTGCAGAGTGAGCAGAGGTCCCTCACCAATCTGCAGCTCCCACCAAATCCGAAACACCATCTCTAGGTAATCATAGAGACCCCCTATTTTCTGCTTCCTCCTTGACTCTCCATGTCTTAGGCAACAAATCCCCCTTCCTGCATATGGCCCCTGCCTGTGGCCCTTCGTCATCTTGTTTTCTCTGCTGGTATCTTCTCCACATACTCCCCAAAGACCCCTATTCCCAGTCTACTACCAGGAGTAAGGATCCTACCCACTCAGCCTTACCATCCTCACCTCCTGCCACCTCTTCAGTCTCTGAACTTGCTTGTTTTTGGTTGCTTTCAGATATAGGAGTTCAGAACACTCAACTAAAATGCTGTCCTAAAGGACTAGTATGCTTTATTAATTGTTACTCAGTTTCATTTACCTTTAGCACAGAGCCCTGCATATAATTCAGATACAAAAAATGCTCTGTGAGTAAGCACACAAATCCCTGGAATGTGCTGGTTTGAATACCCAGAGTTTAGCCCTCTTTTCACATACATAGCCAGAGTCCTTCCTGGCCAGAGTGAAAATGCTTGTTGTTGACACCGATTGCTTCCTATGTGTGGGGGATACCTAGCACCAACCTGGAAAGTCTCCCCCTTGAAAGGGATCCCTGTTGAGATAGCTAATAAATGCTCCCCACGATTCTGGGGAAGAGGTGGAGGCTCAGCCCACAGGAAGGTGAGCTCATTGTCTGTCCTTCAGACCATCCTGGTTGCCTGGATAAAAGGTATGGATGTTTATGTGATCCCTGTCTCACAGAAGAGGACAGAAGGAGTCAAGGGACTTGCTCCAAAGTCACTCCACTTATAAGGAGCTAGAATTCAAATCTAGACCTGCAAACTCCACAGACCACACTGTCATCCATATGAATATATTCAATTTCACCCAGAGTCTGTGAAACAAGGAATGTGTTGAGTAAACAGGGAAAGTAAATCAGGATCATGTAAATCAGGCTCACTCTGTCCCATCCAGCACCCAGTACAACAGATTCTTACCCCGTTGGTTCCATCCCTCAATTTACATTTTTCTTCTCTTTTCTCTAGATCACTAGAACAATGTGTCAAAATGAGATTTTATTTCATTACTGCTCAGTGTGTCCTGTAAGGTTATTCTAGCCTGGCTGGAATTAAGGAAAGCCAGCTCCCTGGATCAGGAACACCTTGATTACCCCTAATGAATGAAGCTGGCTCAGGCTGCAAGATATATTGAAGGAGAAGGGAGAGTTCTTTCACTTAGAAGTGATGCCCTTAGAAGTGACACTCTGGGGAAGGGCAGCCCTGGTCCCTCAGTAACTCCTGTTCTTCTCTTGTAGAACTTGCTTGGGGAAGTCGTTTTCAAAGTCAGACAGCAAGGTAACACTTTTACCATTCAAGTCCTGTTGTCCCTGACTTCACTCCTGTACATCTCTGGGTTGGGAGGTCCCACCCAGGCAACACTAATAACTTGTCTCTCCTTGTGTTTTGGTGCTGGTCATGGACAGAGTTACATGAAAAGCAGTTCCTGCAGAAGATAAGGAGAAGACAAAGGTCTACAGCAGAAATAAGCAGAAGTGAAGAAAGCAAAAGTAGAGGGATGGATTCTTCAAGGCCAACAGAAGAGACAGAAGAAGAAAAAGGTCAAGAAATGGTGTCCTCTGGAACTGAAAAGGGGCTGAGTGACCAGATAGATGAGTCCAGAGAGAGCTCTGTGCAAGGATCAGAAGAAATGCAGGATGAAAGAGAGAACTCTTCAAAAGCATCCCTGAGCCTGGAAAATTTGAAGGTTCAGGAAGAGAAGGAGAAGGCAAAGGAGGAGGAGGAGGAAGCACAGGAAGAACAAGAGAGTTCCTCCGTGGGTGAGGTAGGCCAGCCACTGGCTCATTTTTGGGTGTTGGCATATTGCTCAAATAAGCTGGGGTCCCCAGTGACCCAGTCTCCATAGAAGTACATTTAAGAATGACAGAGGTGTTCATTCCTTTTTATTTTTGTCAACAGAGATCCAATTCTTCATTCACAGCAATAATTTCTAAATTCACTTTCCTCTCATGTCCCTGCAACCAACACTGGAGTCACCCCTCAACTGCACAGCTTTCCTCATCCCTCTTGGTCTCTTGCTGTCTCAGCTTCTCTTTATTGTACAGATCACTCAGACTCTTCTGCATCACCTCAGCCTGTCCCCTCTTTCTCTCTTCCTGTTCACTAGTGGTGTAACGCAAAAGATCAAGACTTGGCTGTCTTTTGAGTGCTGAACAGTAACTCATATGAACAGACCTTGATCCTTGATCTTATAACACATTCAGACTCACAAAACAATAAGTTAAATTCCACAATTATAGAATTGCAAGAGATTCATTTCCTACATTGTTGTAGAAGAACTGGTATATGAAACTTCTTTTTGAGCAGGGATCCCAAACTTAAATATCCACAGAGGAAGAGAAAAGAGGGCTGGAGTCCAACTGTAAAAATAATGACAAATGATTAAGACTTTACAGCCAGCCATTTCACAGCTCCAGCTAAAAATGCCCTATGGGATAAAGGCTCAGAATTGACATCTTTTCTGATATTTTTTTAGGGAATCTGGGAACCCAAAATTTTATATAGAACTTCTCAATTTTTAAAGGGCTGTCGGGTGGGGAGTAGGAGAAGGGGAACAGTTATAGGCAAAATTTGGCCCACAGGTTTAAATCACTTGATGTCAAGTGATCAGCATTCCTAGTTTGTTGAATGATATTGACTCCCAAGTCTTGTTATGTGCTTAGGCTGAAGCTCAAGAAGAAAGTCTGGAGGAGATGTATTATGAGGACATGGAGTCCTTCACAACCTCCAGTGGAAATACTTATTTTGTCCTCTTATCTCTGGAAAAAGAAGAGAGCTCTAGGAGGCCCTACTCCAACTTCTCAGCCACACTCATCAACAACACTCCCAGCACTAAGTTCATAGAACAAGTGATAATTCCATCCGGACTAGTTTTAGAAATTAAGAAACAGTGAGTACACAATTCTTTTGCTATTCATTTGCTCTGAGCTGTATTCACAAGATAAATTATAACGAAAGATTTTAGGCTGAAAAAAATCTAAAAGTAGGTAACTGACAAAATAAACGAGCAGGAATTACTTGTAGTCATTGGTATCCTGTGTGAGTGCCCCCTAAACCCTTCCCAGGGTGCTCTGCGGGCTTGGGCCTTGTACACAGAAACGCTGTTTTCTCTGCCAGATGCTCATGGGTTCTAGTTCTTGGCACATCTGTGATTTTAGGGTTTCTTTTCTTTTTTTTTTAATTCTATAGATGTAAACCACATCATGTATGGTGTTTTGCACTAATTGATATATTTGTTGCAGAAAACAGAAAAAAAAAAACAATGAAGAATAAAGAAATGACCTGTAATCCTATCCTTGAGCATTTATTTCCCCTAACTCCCAATTTCTGGACCTTTTGTTAGAGTTTGGGCCAAACATGGAAATTTGCATTTGCCATTTGAATGGCATTTCTATTGTCCTCCTGCCCCTCTGAGAATTAATCAACTTGTGATCACCTCACCAGTCTAGCATGAGTAGGAGGCCAGAAACAAGGGGCAGAAGGATTAAAGTCTAGCCTCTGGACTCTTTCTCCTATACCTCAGCATCATCTCACTACTAAAATGTCTCTTGACTTAAATGCCACCCTTCCCCTTCCTCCACCATAGGCCATCATTTTTCCTCCCCATAACCCTTTAGTACAAAGATCACAGGGATCACCATAAGAGTTGCTATTTATTGATACACTATTTCACTGATACACTGCCTTCTCCCGCACTGATACCTTTTTTCTATTTCCCTGTGTCTACCCTTGAACAACTACCTCACACTGACTGATTACTTCAGCTCTATACTATGTCTTAATATCTGGTAGGTTTACTCCTCCAGCTTTGATCTCCTCCAAGACTGTCTTCACTATTCTTGACCCTTCATATTTTATATAAATGTGAAAATAAGCTCGTCAGCTTCCACAAGAAGACATCTGCTGAGATTGTTTTTCTTGTTATTGAATTGAATCTCTTTTTGGGAGAATCTTTTAAAAACCATAAACTTTTTAAAGGATGACATGATAAGGTGGGAAACAATATTTGCAACTCACATCAAAGTCAATGGGCCTCATGTAGAGATTAATATAAAAAAGAACAGCTATACAACAGAAATGGCAAAAGACAATAATGGATGGTATACAGAAAAAGAAATTAAATAGTCAAACTCATGAAAGTATGCTCAGTCAACATATGACAAAATTTTAAAATGTGACAATATATTCTGAGGCTGTGAAGAAACAGATGCTATTATTCTTTGATGATGGGAATATAGGTTGCCCTCCAATGGAAACAGTTTGGCCATATTTACCAGAACTGCAAATGTATTTTAATTTTTGATTCAGAAATTCAAATTCAGGGCCACATCTATGGAGAAACAACTCTATACTTGGCAAAAGTACAAGGCTATTCATCAAAGCCTTCTTTGTAAGAAAAAGTCTGAAGCCACCCGAAGTCCTCCAGCAGTGGTCTGGGTAAATGACTGGTGGTCCACCACACAATGAGATACAAGATCAATAGGGAATAAAATAAGGAAGAAAGTGTGAAAAGGGGAAGCACTTTGAGTCTCAATATGGAAAGATATCTTCCAGGTCACAATTCCCAGCAGGGCTGACCCTTGCTGGTTTCTCCTCCAGACTTCGAGCTGGCTTTTTTGAACACCTCGAGAAGTGGTTTGCTCAATGTGTCCTCAATGCCCGGGTCATCGTGGCCACCAAGATCAGTGAACTGGATTCAGAATTGGAGCTGCGTCTGCACCTGCACAAGCGAAGAGTCCAGCACATAGAGAAGGACATCCACAATGTCAGGGCAGGTGTGGGCCCAGCCTGGGAAGCCCATTGCCCTCGGGCCCCTCCTGCAGGACTTGCCCTCCCCCCCGCCATAGCCTCATGTTTGTTAGCTGCCCCAGGAAATGCTTTGCATATTATCATCACAGGGGGAAGATGTTCATGAGTGTTGGCACTTCTTAAGCTTGCAGAGAAAGGTAGTACTCAGATTCTTCACTTGAGACTTCTAAAAAACGCCTTCTTTTTCAAAAGCAGGTGTTAGAGGATGAAATGAGTGTCATCTAGTTTTAGCTCTTAGATTTCAGATCAGGTACAGACCCTTATGCTGGATGCTCTAGTGCTAAGCCTGTTGTTCAGAAATCAGAGTTCTCAGACTCAACTCTGGTTGTGTAACTGAGCAGGTTACCTGACATTTCTGGTCCCTCCCTTCCTGCAGAAGGGGGAGTTGGAAGTGGTAATTAACCCTCCTGAAATGATATAATGAAGTATCATGAGCACCTGTTATAATACACAGCCTCCAAAAGCTGTAACCATTATCTCTACTGTATTTATCATACTTAAAAAGACAGGCCATTTCTGTCTTAGGTAGTAGGCTCCATTCAGTGGAGGAGGGGCATGATCTTAATAGGACCTTTCAGTGAGTCTGTTGGTTGGTTTCACTCAAATTGTGCTTTAAGGTCTGCCTGCCATAGAGCTAGAGCCCCCTTTAGAGGTAACAGAGAGCTGCTACATAATCCAAATTCCTGTTTCCCAGAGCAGTGAAAGTTATACAGTCAAACTGGCCTCAGATCCCAATGCTTGTAACCTCGGGCAATTTGCCTAACATTTGGAACCTCCTTGTTCTCATAGGAAAAATGTGTGCATTAAATGCACTGAAGAATTCGGGGGAAAAGACTGCATGTGTACTGAGCAGAAGCTCCCTGAAGGCTGATTCCTTTTCCTTCCTCCATTCCCTGGCCCAATATATGGTATAGAAACCAATAGGGCCAGAGAGATGAATTCCAGTGTCGTAACATTTGTCTTTGTCAGAGGTGGGACTGCAGATCTTCCACCGCAGACAACAGGGAGGCCTGGGGGGCTCTCTGCTTGCCCTAATGGCCTCTGGTGGGGCTCTAGAAGCCCGATCCTTGTTCTTTCTATTCCATCTTGGAAGCCAGTTGGAACTCAGGCTCACTGGACGTGAGAATCCATTGATGTAGAGGAACAAACCTAGACGGCTTGGATTTGTGTTTCTTGTTGCTCCCCTTACCAGACTCTCCCACCTAGGTCTGAGCGCCCTCCTGCACTGTCCACTCATTCTCCTCTGCTCCTGGGGACTCTCTATCTCCCAGCTTTGTCTATCTGCAGCAGGCAGGGGTCTCTATCATCAGGGAGCACCCTGCTCACAGCCTAGCAGAGCCTTCTCTCTACTGAGAGACCCCAGGCCAAGCTCTGATTGCTCTCTTTTAGATCACAGCCCATTCCCAGCCCTGGTGGTGGTGGTGTGGGCAGGACAAGGAATGTTGACCTGAGGGGTCCCTGCTTTGTAGCTGGCCTAGGAGAGATAATGGGAAGGCACGGTTACAAGAAAGGACTGTGCAGAGGTGAGTCCGGTCCTGGAGGGCCTCAGCTCTCCTCACTCTCTTGCAGCTGAGCTCTTGCTTCACAAAGAACAATTGGACAGCCACTGTGCTGGGGTGGTGGAGATGCTGAAGAAGGAAAGGCTGATGTTCTGCCAGTTCCAAGAAGAGCAAAACACAAAGAGCAAAATCTTTCACCGCAAGATCTTTGACATGGAGCACATCTTCCTGAACACCACCAAGAGCCAAAAGTAAGAGGTCAGAGGTCTCCCTCCCAGCCACATGGCTCTAGAGGCCCAGCCAAGCTGCTGCTAGCAAAGGAGCAGAGGGCATTGAGGAGCCTGCTTTTGAGCTAACCTCTTCAGGAGAATCTAGATTCAAAATCTGTGGGCAGCATCTGGTGTGTGTGTGTTGGAGGGAGCAGTGAGCAGCCAAGGAGGAGAAGACCCCATATTCAGTCAGCATGCTAGAGCACAGACGATGTGCCCTGAAAGGTTGTGTCTGTGATGAGAAAGACCACTTCTTGGAGGAATCAGGAAGGCCTTGCATGAACCCAGAGGCACCCTGATGTGGGATGGAGGAAAGTGAGACGGATGAGTTTTCCAAGCAGAGAAGGAGCACTGGCTAAGCTGTGGGTTAGGGAAGAGCAAGGGGCTCCTGGGAAGCCACTCGGGTATGAGATGGAAACCTCAGTCAGGTCACAGGAAAGAACCTGGCAGGTGTCTGTGCAGCTGTCAGGCACACAAAAGGCAGCTATTCAAGAAAACTTGGATATAAAAAGGAATTTTGCAGGGTACTCTTTCACGAAAGTGGGGAAGCCACATTGCTGGGGGTCAGAGTCTACTGGAGGGAGGACAAGAATTCAATGGCACCTAGAATTCTTCTACCAGTTTTGTGGCAGCAGCCAGAGGGAGGAAAGCAATGCCCCCTGATCCAGCACACTCGGTGATCTGTGGTGGCCTGAACAACACATGGGCATTTTGAATTTCTTTCTAGTGCCCTCTGCTATCCAGAGAAGCTGGGCAGTGATTCTATTGGGCCTGCAGCTTGGCACTGTGTGTGGAGCTCAAGCAGTGTCCCAGGAAGCCCACCCAGGCCCTAGTCACTGCCCAGCCTCTCATGTCTCCCAGGCTGGTCACCATCACCATCTGCTCCTCTTCTATCCCCTGCAGGCTGGTCATTCTCAGCAGCACACTACGTCAGGAGCTGCTCAGCTATGTAGATGTCACCCAGGTGTCCCTGCGCAGCTTTCGACAGTACTTGGAGGAGAGCTTGGGCAAACTCCGCTACACCAACATGGAATTCATCAAGCACTGCAGGTGGGAGCCAGTACTGGGGCCTCTGAGCTACCAAGGTTTCTCTACCAGGAGGTGGTCTTATTTCTCCCTTAACTTTTCATTGTCAAACAGATACGAAGCATAAAATTTACTATTTGGCCCATATAGATGTACACTTCAGTGGCATTAAGTTCAGTGTTGTGCTCCCATCACACCCAGCCATCTCTAGAACTTCTCATCTAACTCTGTGTCATTGCATGCTGACTCCTCATTTCTCTCTCCCACTCAAGCCCCCGGCAACCACCATTTTACTTTCTGTCTCTATGGATTTGACTACTCCAGTTACCTGTTTCAAGAGGAATCTTACAATATTTGTCCTTTTTTATCTGGTTATTTCACTGAGCACACATAATGTCTTCAAGGTCTACCCATGTTGTATCAGGCACCAAAATGATCTTTCTGTTCAATATTGAATAATGCTCCACTATGCCTATATACCACACTTTGTTTATCCATTTGTATACTGATGGGCATCTGGGTTGTTTCTACCTTTGGAGTATTGTGGATAATGGTGTGAGGAACATTGATGTGCAAATAATCTGTTTTAAGGCCCTGCTTTCAATTCTTTAGGGCATATTCCTGGAGGTAGAACTGCTGGGCCAGATGGAAGTTTCTCGTTTTTAACGAACCATCATACTATTTTCCACAGCAGCTGCACCATTTTACATTCCCAATAGCAATGCAGAAGGATTCTAATTTCTCTACATCTTTACCAACGTTTACTATTTTCTTTCTTTTTTATAGTAATTATTTTAAGGGACATGAGGTAGTATTGAGTTATGGTTTTTATTTGTATTACCCTAGTTATTAATGATGCCAGATGTCTTTCTGTGTGCTTCTTGGTCACTTTTCCCCTGTGTTTTTCTCCCATGATTTTAACTCACTCCTGCATAAAAATGATCCTGTATTTAGTCTTTGACATTTGCAACAGGCTATATTTGGAGGGTTTTTTAAAGCTTATTTTAAAAATTAAAAATCTTTTACTCATTATAGCATAATCAAACACAGAAATATGTAAAGTAAAAATTGGAAACCCTCCCAAAATAAATTTACTATGTGGTATTCATAAGCCAAAAAAACCCCCCAAAAAACATTAGTCTTATAAAGAAATGGAATCCTAGGACACATATTGACTGTCAGCCCCTACCACTGCCAATAAATAACCTTCCATGCTGGTACCTGCAAGACTTGCATTTGTTTTAAATATTGCTAACATTTTCTATAAGTGTAGTTTTTTAAAATGAAAATTTGGAAAGTTGCAAAACTAGAATTAGAATTTGGCATACGCTAGGCATCTCCGTCCTGCATATCTCTGCATCACTCTAGAACTTTTCAGCTCCAAACTAGTTGATTTCTTCCTATTGTTTTTCCTAATCACTTATCCCCTCATTACTGTTTTATTTCCAGATAAATCTATTCATTGAGGTTTTTAACCTTAATCATTATAGTTTTCATTTCTATTTGTATTTGATTCTTTTGCCAAACTGGCTGTTTCCTGTTCACATTTTTTAGCTTCTCATTTATTTCCTTAAACATCTTATACTTTTTAACTTTATAATTTATGTCAGATAATTCTAAAGTCTGACATCTTGAGAGGGGTCCTGCTTCTATTCTCTGTTGCTTTTCTGGTTCTCATTCATGGCATCTTGCTTCCTTGTGTGTGTGTGTGTGTGTGTGTGTGTGTGTGTGTGTGTGTGTTTTATGAGTCACTCATTTTCCTTGGGATTTTATTTGTGGAATTCCTTGAGGCCTAGACTCACATGGAGTTCCTTTAAAGAGAATTCTTGTTTCTGCTGTGCAACTGAGGCCATTACCAATTTAGGACCAATTAAAAATCTCTGCTTGAGGTTTTTTCTTTTTGGATCACTCTGGAGAACATGAATTCAGCCTGATAAGTGTGTAAGAAGCCCAGTTTGTGGTTACAAAACCTCAGGGAAAAAGAGCTTTCTTTCCTCCCTCCCCTCGGATCTAGACCAGGCAGTATCTTGGTAGTAAGGGGGTTCATTTACTCCTGCAATCTCATTCCCAAAGTATCATCCTTGGAGTCCAGCTCCTGCTCCTTGCTGTCCCCTCCCCCTGTGCAGCCATCAAGACTCAAACTCAAAGTTTCTAGGCACATCTCAGCTTCAAAGCCTACCCATGTGCCAAGGGGATGTTTCACTCTGATTTTACATCTGAGAATGTCATACAATTCTTATCTTCACGCAGGTCTCAAGAAACTCTTCCATTTTTAATTCCACCCAGCATTTTATTTGTTTCACCTGGGTCTGTCAGGGTACTCAGTCTGACACACCAATGCAAATAGAAACCCTATACCACTCATTAATATTTGTTCCTGTGCTTGTACTACCTGTGTTTATTTTTCCATCGTCTTTTTCAGTCTAAAGATTGGAGGGAAAGTGTGTTGTTAACCACACAGCATTTGGGAAGGGCAGGAATGTTCAGGTCTTATTGCTGACTTTTATTTCTCCCTAATTATTATTAGATTGTTTTCAGAGGGAGGCAACTTTTCCCCTGAAGAAATCAACTCACTGTGTCATCAACTGGAGAAGGAAGCTTCTCGGATAGAGTTTGTTGAAAGTTTAATCATAATGACTATGGAGAAGATGGAGAGTGAATACCTGGACCAGGTCAGGGAGCCCAACCTACCCCTGAGTCAGGCCTCTGAGGGGAGAGTCATGGCCCTGTCTAAGCCATAATTGAGCCTTTCTCCTCCTCTTTCAGATTAAGCCCTCCTACTTTAATTTTTATCTTTCTCTACAGGCCAATGATGTCATCAACAAATTTGAGAGTAAATTTCATAACCTGTATGTGGACCTTGTTTTCATGGAGAAAATCCAGAGGTTGATGACAAATCTACAAGTGAACATCAAGTGCCAGGTAAGACAGGCTCATTACCCATCCCGTGGTTGTTTATCACACACAACTGCACACCAGGCACAGAGGCCACAGTGGCCGCTTACTTACCCTTTAGCTAGGAAAGACAAGTAACTCTTAACAGTCCTTGCATTCAATGCATTATTGCACACCACACATCCTGCTAACTGATTTATTTTAACTAGCTATGGTAATCCTCACAAGAACTATATGAGGCAAGCACTGTTTTAGCCTCATTTTAGAGCTAAAGAACCTGAAACTGAGGCAGAGAGTAATTCACTGATTTAGGCAGGAACACAGGCTTCTTTATTGATGGAATCAGAATGTAGACCCAGCTCCGACTGTCACCAAAGATTACAGCCTTAACCATGAACAGGCCATCTGGGCCCAAAGAAGAGGTGTGGGAGACCTGTGGGTGTGTACAGGAGAAGATTTAACCTGCAATTGAGGAAAAACAAATTTCCCGAGGTGCAGGTGCCATGAGCAGGGAGAGTGAGAGGGAGTGGGGAGCTGAGGGAGCAAAGGTGAAGAGGTCTGCAGGGTCTTGTTCAGGCGCTGGGGACAGGGAGGGTTCAGACAGGGCTGGGTACTTAGGGCCACATTGGAGGAGGGCTCTTTGGAGAGCGAGGCAGGAATGTGAAGCTGAAAGAATAGCAGCCTGGATAAGGAAGAGCCACCGAGAGCAGCATACCCTTCAGGGCACAGTTCCAGTACCCACTGGGGCTGGAACAGCAAGCTGTGGAAGATGGGCCTGTCTCCTAAGAGTAGCAGGTGCCTTCCAATAAAAGAAGTTTGCTGAAGTCTTGGACTCTGAGATAGGACTCAGTCCCTGCCTCCTGCCCCTGTCACCCCAGGAGCACCTAGTTCACTGTCAGTAAAACAGGAACCACACAAGGAACTTATAAGATTGTGGCACCAGTAAACTAGCTAAATGAGCAGTAAATGCATGCTAAGCTCTTGACAAGGTCCCTGGTGCATAGTGAGGGCTGTGTGGGGCCAGGCTTCAGCGGAGGTTCCCATTCCAAAAGGAGGGGGAGGAGCACTTTAGGGAGCAGGGCCCATAGGGTGTGGCACTCCTCCCCTGTTTAAGGAGCACATTCCTAATGGGCCTCCAGCTGTGCAGGGGTTGCATTTTTAGTAACAAGTATCATAAGCAAAATGCATTTCTATCATGGGCAATATCAAAAAGATGGAAAAGAGGGCCAGGGATTTAGCTCAGTGGTTCTGCTGCCTGCCTCACAAGCACAAGTCCTGAGTTCGATCCCTGGTACCCCCTGCCAAGAAAAAGATGGAAAAGATAAAAAAGAGATACTAATTCATGATTCTACCACATATAGTCATAATGCCTGTTAAAGATTTGATTTATTGTTGAGATTCTTTCTATATGTGAGAAGCTGGGGTGTATTTGAATTGACCTCTTGCTATTTATACAGTTATAAGCTGTATACGTTTTAAAAATCCTTCAGAAACACCCTCTGGAGCCACACCTGGTGGCACATGCCTGTAATCCCAGCATTCCAAGAGGCTGAGGTAGGAGAATTGCAAGTTTGAGCCCATCCTGGGCAACTTAGTGACTAAGTGAGACCCTATCTCAAAAAATAAAAAAGGGATGGGGACATAGCTCAGTGTGAAGACCCTAGGTTCAATCCCCAGTACTGCAAAATAAACAAACCAAAAACCTCTCACAAAACAAGACAAACAAACCAAGTAAACAAACAAATAAATAAATACTCTTTGGATGACTTCCCTCTCCCGGATGTGCAGTGCAGCTGTTTTCCTAAGCATTCCTTTTAGGGGGCCCTGGGTGGGCTTCCCTTCTGGAAATGCTCAATTCTGTGAGTGCACTTGCACAGCCACTCTGCCTGCGTCCTCGGTGCCTTCTGAGAGTTGCCACCTTAGCCAAAGCAGGGACTGTCCAAAGCTCTTTTTGTCTTCTGGTGGTTATTACGCACTTGAACGCACTTTGGGGGCCCAGTTTCAATTAAATCAGACCTGTTTTTTAAATGAAAACTTTATTTCAATGTAATACAAGTAGATATTAATCAGGAAAATATTTTAAAAGTCTTGTATGAACAAATAGAGACCTATTTTATAGTAGAAATACTATAGTAAAATACTATAGTATTTTATAGTAAAAGCATTTTTAAAATTTCTATTGATCTATTTTCTGGTATAACTGTATATTTTATCCCCTGATTTCATCTTTTCACTGCTTAATTTCTCTGATACTTTGCTGGACCTTTAACCTGATCACAATATGTATTCTAGAAACAAAATTTCAGAACCTCTGGTTTTCTAGGTGGCAAAATCCAACTTGCAGACAGAAGGATTAAATTCTTCTCTGGAAGAGCTTCAGTGCAAGATAGAAGCTTGTAGAGGCCCAAGAGGAGATAAGACAGTGAGTGTTCTCTAGATTCTGCATGTGAGTAGTCAAGATGTATTGTGCCAGAATCATAAACTTGAAAGAAACTTACATCTGGGTACAGGATTTCTCCAGCACACGCAGAAGCTGGTGTGTCGCTGAGTTCTCCTACGTTTATGGCCTGTTTTACTCAGCAGAATGAAGGAAAAAAGAAAAGAGAAAGCACCCACCTCACCACCTCCTTAACCCCAGGGAAGCGTCTGGAGGCCAGTGGGGTGGGGGCTTATGTCCAGCTTGCTGGACCTCTTTCCCCTGTGATGTCACCAGGTATCTCTTGCTGGACTGAGAACTCAGCCCCAGATGAATGGCAGAAGCAAGGCTCTGCCCTCCCTACAGCCACTTCTTGTTTAATTTTTCACTTGCTTCTTTTGATCACTGCACATAAATTGCTTTTCTGTTTCCAAGCTGTGAAAAGTGAGAATTATAGAAAAGCTTGGCTGGAATGTGACTCTAAATGTCCCCAGATCCCTGATCAGCAGAGCAGGCCTCTAGATACCTACCAGCTTGTTCTCCTGCCGGGAGTGCACATCTCTGTCCCTGCTATTCCACATGTGCCCTAGCCACACAAGGAACCTTACTTTTGCAGCCCAACCAGGTGTCTCCAGAACCAGAAGGCCCAGCCCGAGGGTCCTGAGTAGAAGGCTTCCTGCTCACTCTGTTCAGCATTTTCCTGTCCATCTCAGTAGACAGAGAGTTTCAGTTGCACTTTTGTTAGCACTGACATTTACTTTTCTTTCTTTATTGCTCATTCTTATATAGTAATGCATGATTCTTGAGGAAAGTAGCATCCAGAAAACATAGAATGCAGAATAAATGTCCCTCTATTCTCATTTTCTACAGATACTCTCAAATCTGTTGTGCACATTTCTATACATCTGCTGAGTTGATTGCACTTCCACATGGTTGTGCAGAGAAAAGATGGTTCCTATAGTTTGCCAGTTACTTACCTGGTCTCCTTTATGAGTCCACCTGCTGAAGACTAGACAAAACTGGTTAACCCACTGTGACCTTTCAACGGGCCCTTTAGGGCAAGCTCTGCCTCTCTGGAACAGAACCGTTCAGTCTTTCACATTCCCTCCCCTCCCAAACCCGATCTGTCCTCTCCATCAAAGTGTTGGGTGCATACTAGGAGCTTGCCTAGCCTCCTGGGCAGGTGGAGACAGTGTCATCTTGGGGGTGCAGGTTGTTCCTATGTTGCTGGAGGAGACTGGTTTACAGTCTGCAGGGCAGTGGTTAGGAGACAGTAACAATGCCTTGGCTATGTGGTGAGGGTGAAGATGGTCAAGGGAGTGTCCTTGTGCACCTGTGGGGTGCTCCTCCAAGGGAGGTGTTGCCATGGTGATGGGCAGTCTACTCTGCTACACATTCCTACACACCCTTGCCACCTGCACCAAATGTTTCCTTCTAAACACACAATATTAGAGCTGAAGGAGATCCTACGAAATATTCCATGTCTCTATCTTATAGATGAAGAGACTGAGTCAAGCAAGTTTATGTCACTTGCCCAGAGTTGAACCCACAGAACCAGGAACAGAACTCCTCATGCCCTGGTCAGTGAAGGATTCGCAGCCCCAGTACAGCTGCCTGAGAGAGTCATCCCAGCATTCCCCACTCCCTTGGGGCCCTCCTGCACCCGAGAGACATCCTCGCCAGACCAGGCCCTGTTCTACAGTTCAGTGGAACCTGTCCACCCTCCACAGGCTACTTCCTTGGGGCTTTCTTCCTCCATGTTCCCACTAGGTGGTGACCACAGAAGACCTCCTGGGCTGTGTCAGAACTTGGAAAGAAAAACTGAATCAGAGGATTAAGTACCTCAACTGCAGCCTGGATATGGCGTCTGTGACTCAAGAGGTCTGTAGGGTAAGGACTAGGATAGGGCAGGGTGAAAGGTGGATAAGCTATTGTCTGAGCTCCCAGGAGACCTGACGGTCTCAATACAGCCTAAGGGAAGAGGAGACTCCGAGGCCTCTACTGGACTCCAGACCTCCTGGGATGCCATGGAAAGATCACAGCTGTGGAGTCAGACCAGGTCCCAAGTGGTTCACCTCCCTGCACTGGTCAGCCTCATCCTTCCCACCTGTACCCATGAGCAGCCACCAGCCTCTCCCTTCCCACTTCACCATTTCTTCCAAGCCCCTGTCTCTTGCCCATCTGGCTGCCTGTGTCCTCTCCTATTCCTTATGGTCCATTCCCTGGAGCTGTAGCTAGACCAAACATTGGAAAATGCCCAAATACCTACATCATTCCCTTGCCCTCAAGGTCAAGTCCAAACCCTTTAACCAGACACACATACCAGCTTCTATGGTCTTTTGTCAGCGGCCCTTTCAACTCTCTTCTCCACATTAGACTTCACTTCCTCCAAGCCTTCTTTTACCCCGTGCTCTGTGTATGAGTGTCCTAGCCCCAGAGCACTTCCTACTTCCTCATGAAGCCCTGAGATCACATGGTGAGGTCTCCAACTAAAGGTCTGTCCACCCCTAGACTGTGAGCCTTGCAAGGGCAGTGCCTGTGCCACTTTCACGCCTGCTCGGTCCTCACACCAGGCTGTGCACACATGAGATGCTCAGCCACTCCAAGGAGGGCCTGAGAGCCAGCCACTGCAGGAGTAGGTCACTTCTGTCACTGTCCAGCTCTGGCTGTCCTTTCTTCTGCGGGGAGGCTTCCTCACCAAGCAGCCTGTGCTTGCCACCCATCTGCCTCTGGTACTGCACCCTGGGAAACAGAGGCTCTCATGGTCCAGCCTAGGCTCTTCTTTCAAGGGGCTGGCAGGAGACAAGCCTCCGAATAAAATAGGAGCCAGCTCAACTAAGTGGCCTTTCTCTAAGGTCTGTTAGAGGGCTATCAGCCACTCACTTAGCCTCCACTCCTCACCCATTTGGTCAGAAGTGCCACCCAGGCACCTCTGAAGCCAATCCTGCAGGTCTCATTTCGATCTCACAGAAGGTGCTAGATCTTTTCCCTGAAAACACCGTCCCAATTTTGACCAAGCATTTATTTGTGTAAATGTGCATAAATGTCTTTTCTACATAGGTTGCAAGCGCCATGAGAACAGGGACCTCATGTGGCCTTTCTACTTTTGTGTCCCTAAGACATAGGCAGAGCCTTGTGGAGAGCAGGCCCTCAGGAAAGGAATGAATGTTTCTTTTTTCTTTTTTTTTTTTTTTTGGTACCAGGGATTGAACTCGGGTCCTTGCGCTTGCGCAGCAGGAGGCGAAACCACTGAGCTAAATCCCCAGCCCATGAATGTTTCTAAAGACACAAATGAGTGTCTTATCTCTCTAAGAGAGATAAGAGACTACCATTTTATAGTAGAGGGAACAGAAGCTCCAAGAGGCCAGGCTTGCCACCAACCACTGCTTGAACAGGGTAACAATGGAGTGTGAACCGGCCTGCTGCCTCCCTAGCACCTGGCCCCTCACACTCAGCTCTTCTCTCTGGCCCACAGGACACTGCCCCGACTGACCCAGAGGTAGAGAGTGACAATTGGATGTCTTCAGGGACCCTCAAGGAGGAGGCCAAGGTGGGCCTAGTCAACCCTGAGTCCTTTGCACAGCCATTCCGCATGGGGAGGCCAATGATTGAAGACCCTGCTGTGGAGGTGGTCAAGAAGATCCTGCAGTGAGTGCCTTCAAAGGCTGGTTTTGGGGTCCTACATAGCAGGGCTCCCGTGGGAGCCCGCCCCTGGGAGCCTGTGACCTTGGGTAAGGGGCTACCCCTCTCAGAGCATTGGCTCTTTTTGAACCTGAGCTCACGACAGGACCTATACAGGTAGTATTGAGGACTCACTGAGCTGCTGCCTGGGCCATCCTGACCTGTCCTTGTGGTCACTCATGGTGACTACAGAAAAACTCACATCTTTTTCTTTTGTTTTATATTTCCCAGCACAAGCTCACCTCACCAGTGTGATAAAGACCGGACACATAAAGGTAGAGGCAGGCAGGCTTGGGTTTGGAGCAGCTGGTGGTGGGGAAGCTGGTGACACTTGTGGCCCATCCTTACCTCCTGTCCTCCAATCTTGTCCTGGGCACTCATCATCCAAAGTCTCGAAGCAACATCATTGCCAGCCAGAGAGCCCTATGAAGAAGGCCTTGCCTAGTACCAGTTCTACCTCAGCAGCAAGGTAGGAATCTTCCCAGACCCCAACCCTGTCCCCCCAAACAAAGGCCAGAGATGACTCAGAATGCCCCACCTGTGCTTGTGCTCTGGGACTCCATTGGCATCCAGTGCCAGAGCGGCTGATCTGATGATGGCTTTGGTCATGCTTGAGCTCATCCTGGGGAGGCATGTGACCCACACACATCTCCCACCGGGGGAGGTGTCTGAGAGTTGGGTGGTTGTCCATGACATGGCAGGTGTATCCTAGCCCTGCCACCACCCCCTGTGCATGCTCATGGTTAACAAGGGGGACATTTGGAGTCACAGAGCTGATGCTCCTGGGGCATCATCACAGAGGTGCAAGAGTCTTGGGCTTTGGTGCCCTGGCCATTTGCTCTGACAATGAGCCCTGTATGGGTCATTAGACTGGAGGCTCTGGTTACCAGCCCCCACATGAAGGCTTTATGGCAGTTGGATAACAGAAGCCATGTGGTTGTGCCAACTTCCTGGATCTTTTATAAGCCCTGGTTGATATGTCTTAATACCTGCTTTTGAGAAAGTGGGAGGAGCCCTGCTCTGCCTTACCTGCTGAAGATCTTTTTGAACCCGAGTGCTATGTGCAATGTGAAGAGGAACAAAGACCAACCAAATGAGTGAAGCAGAGGCAATTACTGTAGGAGGCAGTGGGCCACCAGCAGGGTGGGAGTAGGCTACCACCTTGGTGGATTCAAGAGCAGATGGGGAGCAGGAACCTTACAGTGGAAAAGGGAGCTGGTGGGAGCCAGCCAGCTGAAAGTGGGACAGCCTGTGGGGTTGGTTAGGGTGCACATCCGGTTTTCTCTGGATGATCCTAAGTTAGAAATAGGGACAAACATTGGGAGAGTTGTCATTTACTAATCAAGTCCTGGCAATTTGAGGCCTATTATTATAGGGATATTGTTTAGCTCCCTGCCCTATCACTAGCAATAGCAATCTGACTTCCTGAAAGTCTAATTCCCAGCAGGCTGGCTCTGGCTGCTTATCATAGCAAGGGGGACAGAGTCCTGGGCAGGGTGCTGCAGGTAGTGAATTAGAGTTCTGTTTGCCCATAGGTGACCCAGCCATTGTTCGTTTCTGTATTCAACCTCTAGGTGACTGTCTTGCTGCATGTCACTAGGGCTGCCACAGGTACCTAGCTCAATTTACATCATATCAATAACACTTAATTTCTTAGTATAAGCACATCCCAAATATTGCATAGAATATACTTAAGACTAAAAGTTACTCATTGCTTATGTGAAATTCAGGTTTAAATGGCATAACATATCTTTATTTTCTAACCCTAGTGACACTACCTGTGGCTCAGCTTGCTTTTCTTTGGGTCCTCACCACAGCAAAGGGAGAGTGCACATTTCCGGGTTCTGAGCCCCTCTGCCCTTTGCCCTCTCTCAGAGCCCTTGGTTGGACATTAGCAGTAAAGGCTTCACCCCAAGATGAAGTTGTCTCCAGAGCTGTTGAGGAGGCAGGAAGCATCCTCCAACTTTTCAGGCTGGGCTGCAACAGCCACAGACCTGCCTTTCCTCTGTCCCCAGACTGCAGAGCACTGACACACCTTTGTCCCACAGCCTCACACGGCATTCCAAGCTCATCAAAATGGAAAGAAAGTACCAGGTGCTCGGGAACAAGTCTCCTCCTCCAGCTGAGTAAGTGATGACAGAGTTCCCTTTAACTGCATTGTTTCAGGGTGGTGGCATGGGGGGATCTGACTCTACTGAGAGGAAAGTAAGAAAGGGAAAGGGGATGGCGAGCTCAATAAAGAAAAGGGCAGGGAGGGAACAGTTAAGGGTCAAGGGCAGTTTGTCTTGGCCTATTTCCTCTAAGTTTGTTAAGAGACACTTTCACCAAAATTTTGTATTTTTCAAGCATTTCATTGGTGGCAGAGCAGCAGATACTTATGAGGTTTGGGGTTTTTTGTAATTTTTTCAATGCTTCCCTCCCCACCCTCATTTCTATTTTCCTTTATATTATCACTTCTCAGTGATTAAAACAAAACCTGGCCTGCTTTGTATAGCTTCATTTTAAGCAAACCAGAAAAATATCAAGTTCAGAAAATTAAGAGCCTTGGAGAAAGTCGAGCTCCACAGAGAAGTCTCAATTCCACCTAACCAGGGACCCTACATATAGTACCTCTTCTTGTCAGCCTTTTTGCCCAGGGTCTGATCTCTGGAGCTGGGAACCATGTCCTTTGGTGCACAGCTGCTCCACCAGGAGACTCAGGAGTTGCCTGTCTGCAAGTCATCACTAGACACACCCTCAGCCCACACATCAAAGACATTCTGCACCATGAAGACCTCGATTCTCTGTTTTCTGTAGTTCTATGTCATTTTATCATATGTAGACTCCTGACATCACCACCATAGTCAAAATACAGAACTGCTCCATCCCCGCAAAAATCTCCCTCTTGTTACCCATTTGTATGCCACTCTCCACCCTAAGCCACCAGGAATCTGCTTCCTATCCCTATAATTTTGTCACTTGGAGAATATCATACAAATGGATGCATGCAGCATTTGACCTTTATTCAGAGTGGCTTTTTGTACTCAGCATAATGACCTTGAGACCTGTCATAGTCCATCTGTCCTACAATACTAGAATAGCTGAGACTGGATAATTTACAAAAAGCAAAGATTTACTTTACAGTGCTGAAGACTGGGAAGTGCAAGGTCAAGGCCCCAGCATCTGGTGAGGACCTTCTTGGTGCAGAGCATCACAGAGCAGAGTAAGAGAGAGAGCAGAGGGTAATGAGAGTGAAGGAGAGAGGGAAAGGAAGAGGGCTAAATGCATCCCTTTATCAGGGACTCACTCCTCTTTTTTTTTTTTTGGTACCGGGGATCGAACTCGGGACCTTGCACTTGTGAGGCAGGCATCGGAACCACTGAGCTAAATCCCCAGCAGGGACCCACTCCTCTTAAAGGCCCACCTCTCAACACTTTGCATCAGGGATTAAGTTTCTAACATATGAACTTTGGAAGACACATTCAAACCATAAGAAGATCCATCCAAACTGTCACATATATCAATAGTGCATCACTTTGTATAATCAAATGACCAAATAGATTTCATAATAGAAATGACCACAGTATTTTAGTGATTTTTTAAAAACCATCCATAGGCTAAATAGAAAAACATTAAGCATTTATTAAATCTCTGAAAGGAGAAATTGCTCAGAAAAGAGAATCAGACTAATCCTATCTGTATCACCACATTGGGACCCTGGCCAGAAGACTTCTCCCCAAGCCTCAGTCTTTCCATCTGTACAATGGATAAAAGGAGAACCCTCCTCTTATAGTTGTAGAAAAGAACCAGTGAGTTCTCATGGGTCCCAAACTGGACTCCCTTCAGTAACACAGGTCAGTCATCCTGAGAAGCACTAGTAGAAATCTTGAAATATGGGAAACTTGTAGGGAAAAAAGGCAAATAAATACATTAGTCTTTCCCATACCCCCAGGTTATTTCCTAAAGAACATTTAGCAGGAGAACTCAGTAGGGGCAAGGAGAGGTTTAAATTGACCATGCACAAAGGAGGCAGCAAAAATGGAGATAATAATGTGAGGGAAACACTTAACCTCAATGAAATATGAAGAAATGGAAGTGGAGCAGCAGGTCCACACCATATTTCACCTGAGATTAACCAACACATACATGGATTTTTGTGGAAACTGTCAGTTTGGGGTGGGACTTGGAGATGGTCCCTCCCTTTCACTGAGAGTTGGGAGTCAACAGCATGTTGGCTTTCCCGAAAGCAATTTGGCAAGGTTTAGTGAAGCCCATGTCCTAGTTGCTTTTCTTGTCCCTGAGACAGACCCAAAGTTGAAGAAGGAAAGGTTTATTTTGACTCAGTTTGTAGAGGTTTCAGTCCATAGTTGGCTGGCACCAAGGCAGGGTGGTCTGGCAGAGGGGCAGCGCAGAGGAGAAACAGTTCGTGATGAGCAGAAGACAGCAAAGTAGCGAAGTAGTGAAGTGAAGCAGCAGCAGCAGCATCCTGCCTCTCCCTTTTATCCCTTCTAGTGGTGCTCTTTCAGTGGTGTCACCCACACCCAGGGTGGACCTTCCCATTACTGACACCCAGAACTATGCCAAACCAATCAGCGGACTAATTTAGTAATCACAAACACTTAATCCCAGCATCACACATCCTAGACCCAGGCACCTCTGAAAAGCCCCCACTTACGACCACAGGAGGCTTTGGGGGGACATCGAGAAACAAGCCATAACACTCTAAAATCATGCCTTTTTGTAGCTCTTCAGGTATTTCTCCCAAGGAGATCATTCCACCATGAAGAAAAACTTCTTGCACAAATATGTTCCATGAAATACTGTTTATGCCAATCAAAAATGAGAAAAACCCTAAAAGTCTAAAATTAGAGCACTGTAGACTATGATACATGTATATTTAATGCTGCTTTACAGCCATTTAAGAAGATGATCACAATATGGAGGACACTTAGAGCTTAATAAGTGAACAGAGCAGAATGTAAAATCACATACATCTAATTATGGGTGATTTTATAAAGTAAGTAGAAGAAAATACATTTAAATGTTGGCATTCATTTTCCCTTGTGTTTCAATGTATTCCTAATTTTCTTTAAGTACGATAAATGAATTTTAAAATGAAAGACCAAGTGACCCATATACACACATACAATTTAGAAAGTGGCAAACATGATGTATGTGTATAGCAGTCACTGTGACACTTTATACAGGTAGTGAAATATTACTGATGCTTCGTGCAGTTTGAATACATCTGTACTTTATCTTATTCTTGATTTCAAAATGTTTGACCTAACTGGGCAGGAATATCCACCGGGTCTGTAGAACTTTCCTTACACACCCCTGGAGTGTGCACCATGGGCCCCCGGGCCAGAGTGAGTAGGAGGATGTTTGCTTCTGCAGGAAGTCCTGCTCATTTGATCACTGTTTATAAGCCATCCTTCTTTCTTCTTTCAACCAATACTGCGGCACTGACAGGTGCAGGCCCTGCACTTGGCTGGAGATTGCATGGTGAGCAAAAACAGACACACAAAATCCACATCCTGTGTTAAAATAAACTCAGACACACTAAAGTGTTAACAAGTTTGTCTGAGCACACAGCAGTTCATGAACCGGTCAGTGTCAGATGATAAGTGGTTTAGGCCTCCACCAAGGAATACAGTACCAGGAAAATACTTTTACAAGGAGTTCACAGAAGCAAGACTAAGAAATGCTTGGATTGGGCCGGGGATTTAGCTCAGTGGTTTCACCGCCTGCTGTGCAAGCACAAGGACCCGAGTTCAATCCCTGGTACCAAAAAAAAAAAGGAGAAGAAGAGCTTGGATTAGCTAAAGTGGTAAGTCTCTAGTTAGGGGTTAGTTGGCTATTTCTGATCAGTTAAGCTTAAATTTTGTTTTCCTAGATCATAACATTTATTCTGAGTTTGCTTCCCTTTAGTTTATGTAGGAACTCCAGGTAATAGAGCTGTTTCAGCCTAATGACCTCCCAATTCATATTTTAAACACCTGGTGGAGTTAAAAATCAGTTGAAAGAGATGAATAGTGATCATGATTTTAAAAGTAATCCCAAATCTTCATGGTTAGAGGGTTATGGGGGTGAGGAGCATTCTGGAAGTATTAGGCAGCTGGGAATTAGCACTAAGCTGAGATCCAAATGTGACCAAGAAGAAAGTTTGCAGCTTCTTTTTGGAGAGGAATCAGAGTGTGCACAGACCTAGGGCATAATAAGTAATTATGAAGGATGACAGCCCATCCAAAGTACTTAGAAGTTCTGTTTGGTTGTGTTCATGTTGAGATATTTAGACAAGGCCCATCAGGGATCTGCTCCTGTGTATTGCAGGGACTTTAAAGGGATCATCCTGACCCTCCTGTGGGAAAGAAGTGAGCACTTGCTGTCTGTTGCAGAGGTAAGATCCACTGCCCATGTGCCTGAACCCACCCTGAAGCACATGCCAGCTGCCTGTGCTTCTGCAGTCATTGATCATGGATACTTGGGAGTGAATGACAAGAGATGATTTCACCTTCTTCATGACCTCCCTACCTTCTGTCACCTTCTGTGCTTTTTGTCTTCCTAGAAACCCAACCTCTTTCATTCAGCATTTAATTTACGCATTTAGGCAGTCCTCAAACATATCTTAGATATCATCTGCATATCAGGTACTGGGTGTCCCGAGAGGAACAAACCTGGCCTCTGTCTCCAAAGAGCCCAGACCCCTGCAGGAGACCAATAGTCATGGCGGGAGCACAGGAAGAAGGTGGGGCTGTGGCAGTGGCCCCTGGCCAGCACCAAGCTCTAGCACACCGTACATAGTACTGGTGCTTTCTTCCACAGAGCTGGGGATCCTTGTCCGTCTTTGTGGCCCATAGTCTGTGCCCAGCATGGTGCTTCCTAGTAGGCTCCCAACCTAGTCACAGTTTGAGATTCCATTGATTTGGATCTTGAAGGACAAATAGGATTTGTTATTCACTCACTTAACAAGTAACAAGGGCTCACTCTGGCCCTGAGTCATAGTGGGTGGGCTCTGTCTAGGAGACAGGAGGTGCGAGGGCAGAGGGGGAACATGAGCAAAGACTAGGAGGTATGGTAATGAGGGTGGGTGGGTGGATCCAGGAGCCAAGGCTAGAGTCCCATAGGGAGGATCTTCACCCAAGCATGATCATTCCTCTGCGGCAGGATTTTTACCGAAAAGAGAAGCGCCCAGTCACCAGGCCTGACTGCATGTATGAGACTTTGGACCAGTGTACTGAGCACATCAGTAAGAAGATCCTAGAGTACCAGAGCCAAACCGATGAGTACCACAACTCCTGCCTCATGGGTACGTGTGTTTGGCAGGCTGCCAGGCAGGACCCAGGTGGGGCACAAACCCAGGGACAGTACTTGGCCTTGACCTCTCATCACTTGAGATTGCTAGGAGGCACAGGAGACTCCTTGTGAAAAGGTGATCTCTTAGGATTAGATAAAAGCCATGGTTAGCGTTAACTGGAGAAAAACAATGCAAAAAGAAAAGTTTACTTTCCTTGAGAAATGTAGTGATTTGTACCACTGAAAACACTTTGTTCCTTCCATAGTTATTCTTGACAACTCTATGGAAACATTTTCTTGTCATACAATTCCCATGTGTAATGCACACTTCAGAGTTTTTTTTAGTCTATTTACAGTGTTGCAGTCATCACCACTGCGATTCTTAAAACCTTCATCACCTTATCCCCACCCAGCCCTACACTGCAAACAATCCACTCAATGCCTCTATGGTTTTCCTTTTTCTATACTATCAGGTGAATGTACTCACGTGGCCTTTTGTAACTGAGTTTTTTAATTTTGCATAATTTTTTTTCAAAGAAGAAAGGCTTTTTATGGCTCATGGTTTTAGCAGTTTCAGTCCATTGCTTTTAGGCCTGTAATGAGGCAACATCACAGCAGGAGCAACTGGCAGAGAAAGCTGTTCTTCTCATGATGGCCAGGAGTCAAAGAGAAAAACAGGAAGGGGCCAGAGGCCCCAGATCCCTTTTAAGATCACAAACCAATGACTAGACTTTCTACCACTAGGCCTCATCTCTTAAAGATTCCACCACTTCCTGGCAGTGCCACAAGCCAAAGACCAGGCCTTCAACACATTGACAATTATCCAAACCATAGCAAGCGGACTTTCAAAATATTTCTTTGTCTTTTCTATTCCTTTTACTTGAGGTGTAAACATTTATAAGTTTTTCATTCAAGTTTCACTCAGGGACAGTAAAAACAGATTACAATCAAAGTGCTATTAAGCAAACACAGCTCTACAAGTTACATCCATATTAGATCAATTTGCTAAAAACCATCCTTTGTTTTTTATTTGCACATATTGATTGTACAAAATAATGGGTTTTATTGTGACTTTTTCAGCATTGCCTAATGTTTTGCATGTTGTAGATTGTGTCAGTACATCCTTCCTGAATATTCAATGCTGCTGACTTACTACATTGCTGTGCTGTGCTCTGCCATTTCAGAGGCAGCCTGGGGGAAAGGAGGGAGGGATTGGGGAAAGTCAGACCTGGGGCCAAAAGTATAACTTTGCCATGTGCTCTCACTTCCCTGAGCCTCAATTTCCTTGTCTATAAATGGAAGATAGTAACAACATCCACCTTGGAAAGTTTTTATGAGGATTAATCCTTTGGATGGATTTGCATGTACAGGGAATAAATGGTCAGCAGTATCTCTCATCACTATGGTTGTAGAATAACTAGAATTGAAGCTACAATCTTTATATCTCTAGCTTATACTTTACCCCAACTGAGCTCTGAGAGATCCTATCCTACATGATTATCCTCAAAACAAAGGTCTCATGGTCAAATGGGTTTGGAAAATGCTACAGATGAGGTCTCTCTCTGGCAGATTCATAATTCTCCACAAGAGAAGACTTGCATATCTTTAGTTTGGCAGGCTAGTGTCCTCACTACTGAAAATACATAAAATGCTGGATAAAATATTTTAGGGCTAACATTTTTTAAACTCATGGATGAGCTAGTTGTAAAGTAGAAAACATATAAAAGCCAAAACTTGAGTGACAATAGGACCACTGGATGATAAATTAGTTACTGCCCTAAATGCACTTGCTGACTCCACCTGAAGTAGAAAGTTCCACACAAAGTTGGAACCTCACAGGGCTCCACCCATGGAGTAAAGTGAAGGCGATATAAACCAAGTTCCTCCTTTTTAACAATGAGGAAACTGTCTTATTTAAAAAAAAAAAAACACCAAAAAAAAAACCTTGGTACTAGGTAAAGGGGAAAAAAACTTGAATGAGAATCAAGAACTATGAGTCATCTCTTATACTGATTGTTTCTAAACCTGAATTCACATTTATTTAAATATGAATTCAATTTTGTTTTTGTGCATCATCCAAATGATCTCAGACTGATACTTTAATTTAAAATGATCTTGAGTTGTAGCATCCAAAACTTGCTTGTTAGAGATTCCTTAAAATCTTCTTTAGAGACCCTCCCTTCAACTTAGACCTCAGAGGATTCCCACAAATAAAATTCCCAGAATCAGAGTTCACCATAATGAACAAAGAATAACAAAACCTATGCAAACACAAGGAAACAAGGCACCTTAAGCAAGAGGCACAGATGTTGAAATTATCATACACAATATAAAATACTTACATAATAGTTAAATAAAAGAGGGAATTGGAAATGTGAGTAAAAGGAGCAAGAGATTATTAAAATGACAAAGTGGATAAAAAAGAGAATAAATAGAACTCTATTATGGTTTGGATCTAGATGTCCCCCCAAAGCCTCATTCGGTCATAGGTGGGTGAATCTAGTGTGTGATGCTAGGATTAAGGGTATGTGATTACTAAACCACCACACATGAGTGAGTGATTGGTTTGGCACCACCCTAATTCCAGTAGTCTGAATAAGATAAAGGTAGAGGAAAGATACTGTCAGGCTCTCTTGTTGCTTTACTACTGTCTCTCTGCCATGAACTGTTCTCTGAGATGCCCCTCTGCCAAGCTGCCTTGCTTTGGAGCCAGTTGATTATGGACTGATACTTCTACAAACTGTGAGCTAAATAAGCCCTTTCCTCTTTAACTTTTGGTGCTGGATATTCTGTCTCAGCAAAGAGAGAAAAGTAACACAGATCTAAAAAGGGAAAATTAAGACTTGAAAATTTAAGGCTAGGAATGGGTTTACTACTTACTAAGTTATCCACAGCTGAAGATGAAATTGGTGATCTGGAAGGTAGATCCAAAGAAAATATCCAGACTGCAACACAGAAAGATAAAAAGATGAAAATATGTGAGAGAAGTGAACAGATGTGAATGAAAGAGCAAGTCTAATATACGGCTATTAGGGATACAAAAGGAGAGAGTGGAGGCTAGATCAAGGCCATATTTGAAGAGGTGATTGAGAACTTGCCAAACTGCTGAAAAACATGATGCATTTTAAATGAGTTGAGAAGGCAGCAGAGTATATAGAGGACAAACCCTTTGAACTTGTGTAACCAATATTTTCTATATTGGTTTGACTACAGGACTCTTTTGATGGAATCCCTATCACCATGTGGTTTCCCTTTGGGAAACTGCAGTGGGCCTTTGTTGGAGAGATCAGTTCAGCAACTTGGTTTCACTATGTCCTTTCCTGTGGCCCCTACCCTCAATTCCTGCAGAATTGCGACTCCAGATGAAGAGATTTGAGGAGCTGTTGCCCCAGGTGTGTTGGCTGGTGACGGAGAATTTTAAGGATCAACACTGGCAAAAGTTTTGCACCACCATGAAAGACATCCGGGCAGAGTTTGAGAAGCAGCAAAAGCAGCTGGAGAGAAGGAAGGTGAGAGATCCAGGACCAGCCAGTTCCACACCAGGACTTAGGGTTACTGGGAGTTCAGAATGGAGGCAGGTCATGGACAGCTAAATCCAAGAGAAGGAGATGAGCTGGGCTTGGGTCCTTCACACACCCAGGTCATAAGACACATTTGTGTGGCCATGGCCTTAATTAACAGAATACATAGACCAGGGACATTCTGATACTGATCTCAAGTCTGCTGCAGAATTCAGCAGCAATAATCCCTGCTAAATTCTGGATTATTTATTCAAAGGATCAAAATGCCCAGAAGCTCCATCCAAATCTTGGACACCCCCAAAATTTCCAGCAAATGAAGTCTCTACATGCTTCAGAAAAGAAAAGACAAGAAGAGCTGAACCATGCAATCAAGATGACCAGGGAAAGGTTGGAGGTCAGTAGTGCTGTTGACTCCTAGTTTGGGTGCTGGGGGCCATACTGCCCTGCAGAAAGTTGGCTCTGGTGGGCAGCCACTGGCAAAGGACGTACCTTGGTTGGCACCTGGGCCAAAGCAGAAATGAAAGTGGGTGAGTTTTGTAGGTGAAATGGTCATTATTGGGTGTTTTACTTTGCATTTCTATGATTTCTAAATTGTTTAAAAAATTAGCAATTGAATTTTTTTCATGATCCACATCTACTTTTATTTCCTCTTCAGTGAAATGTCTGTGTGTGTTCCTTAGCCATTTTTGAATCACTGCTTATCCTCAAACTAAATCAGCTCTTGGGAGAGGCCCCCGACTCTGAGGACCAGTTGCTGGTTAGCTCTGAGGCAACTGGCACCATGGTTTTGGGCTCAGCTCACCAGCAGGATCCCCACATCCTCTCTACAGTACCAACCCAGCTGTCCCTCATCTGGCCTTGGAGGGAAGCTCTCCCCCAACTCCATGCTTGCCCCTTTCTTCCAGGAATTTGCAAGGAAATACAGCCACTTGTTCATCACCAGCTTAGCCGCTTTCACCGAGAAGCTTCTGTTGCAGCTGGATGAAGTGGTTACTGTGGACGACATCCAGGTTGCCAGTAAGTGCACAAGGCCTGTGCTCTGGTCCCAGGGGTCAGGAGAGGCTTGCAGGGGGTAAGAAGTATCTACTTTTCTCCAATTTCACCAAGGTAAAAACTGAGGAGACTAATTGATTTTGTTTTCATTAGGAATAATTTTTTTTATTAAAAAGGCAAATGCTAGATGGATCAATGATAATATGTAAATAAATAAAATCCTAACAGTAAATATTTTCATATGCTTTGGGTTAAGGCCAACTTTTCTAAGAATGGCACGAGAACCAGAAACCATGAAAGAAATAGCTGGCACTTCCCTGAGGCTAAAACAAAAACAGAAAAATGTCAAATATTAAAAAAAAAGAACCACAAATTGGAAATGTATTCCTCACAACCTATGCATCAGAGAAAAGGTTATCCTCTCTGTGGTACAAAGAACTCTCACCAGTCACATTTTTTAAAAGCAGACAAAAAATAAACTCATGTAATTCAAAAGAGAAGCAGTTCTGTGGCCAATGACTGAAAGACGCTCCACCTCACTGATGATGGAAAATGTGAATGTAAATATTATGGAGATATCATTTCTCATAGATATCATTTCAATAGACTGCCAAGGGTTCAACTTTGGTAGCAGCCACCCATGCCAAGGATATAGGAAACACAGGCCCCTAAGGGATCCTTAGCAGGTATCTTGTAGGACCACATCTTGATAACTACTTTCTTGGAGAATCCTTTGTCAGGTCCCATGAAAATTCTACATGTGGCCAGACATGGTGGTATATGCCTGGAATCCCAGCACTATGGGAGGGTAAGGCAGGAAAATTACAAGTTCTAGTCAAGCCTAGACAATTAGTGACTTAGCATGATCCTGTCTCAAAAAATAAAAAAGGTCTGGGGATGTAGCTTAATGTGAGGACCTGGATCTAAGCCCCAATACTACCAGTAACAAAACAAAACAAAACCTGCATGTATATGCCTTTGACCTAGCAGTTCTAAGAATGTACACAACAGAAATGCTTGCACACTCTTCTCAAGGTACATGTTCAAGAATATTTGTTGCAGTACTATTTGAAATGTCAAAGAATTAGAAACAGCACCAATATGCATACATAAGGGATTGGATGCATAAGAGATGGTGCAGATATACAATGAATACGGTGCAGCTCTTAAAATGAGAGTGGCAAGTCTGTATGTGCTGATGTGGAAGGACATAGGAAGGACGGTATGTAAAAAGACAAATGGACAAGGAGGACATGTTCATGATCCCATGTTTAAAAAACTATCAGTATACACTGGAGACTATCAATATACATACTCACAGATGTTTAAATGAATCTGTGTGAGAGGCAGACACTGAGAGAGACAAAGCAAAGGAGACAGACAGAGCCTGAGGACAGGTGTCAAACTGCTGATGATAACTGCTGGGTGGGGTAGGGGGAGGATCCTAAAATCTCCCTCCCACACATACACCATTAAATGATGTTTAAATGTTTTATAATGTGCATAGCACTTTTATAAATATAAGATTATAATCGTATATTCAATATCATTCATTTGTTGCTACTCTATAAAGTAATCAAAAATCTATTCTATTTTTTAAAGTTTTAAAACAAACAATAAGAGTTTGTTACAGTTAAATAAGAAATTTAGTATGAACTAAGAAGCTAGTGAAGAACACATTCCCTCAGCCTAGAAATCAGTGGCCTTAGCCCTCCCGGTCCCCTCCTGGTCCCCTCCTGGTGGGTGCAGGCCTGCATGCATGGGGCACAGGCAGGGGTGGGTGCAGGGCCTGTGGATGTGTGTGTGCCCCGATCCCCCTTAGGTGGACCTCAGGCTGGCCGTCCTATGGATATTTTCTGTTGCTATTCACTGTGATTCACTAAGCATTGTCATTTACCAACTCATCCCCTGCTGCTGAGCATTGGGCCATTTCCAACTTTTCACTCCTATAATTAGGCCAAAGAAAATCTCTGCCTCTATACATCATTATTTGGGGGCAACAAGCTTTTAGCTTGCAGCTTCTGGGTCAAAATGCATACACACTTTTGAGGTGTTGGCTACTTTCCAGTATCAGAGGTCTGTTTGGGAAAGCACAACCAGCGGGGACACTGGTGGTTGAGAGCCCCGTGAGAACAGACACCTGAGCTGGCAGCGGAGCCCACTCTGGTGCCTTGCATGGAACTACTGAGCAGGGAAAATCCCCAGCACATAGGAGGCCTCTGCCTGTCTAACCTCAGGCTTCTGAGCCAAGCTGCCTGGCTCTACCATCCACTGCAGACAAGGATGCAGTCAGGGAGTCTCCTGCTTCCTGGCCCTCACTCCACACAACTCCTCTCCTTATCACAAAAGCATAACATGGGTTGAGTCAGCAAACCAGACATTCAACAAACAAGCCTGAATATGTTTGTTCTAGGGGATGCTCTTACTCAGAAAGCATTTGAGCTAAAGATTCTACAAAGCATATCTGGGGATTCACACAAGCTTCGGGAAGATCAGAGGATCCAGCCCAGGGATTTGGGGCTGGGAACCACCTAGATCACTCCTAAGACTTCTGCAGTGATCCCCACTACCACCACTGCCCCAGCTGCCTGTCTGGCGCACCAGCTTCTCAGTGGAGGGGCCCTGCCTGTCACTGAAGGCCCCAAGCAGGGAGGCTGGGGGCGAGCCCTCCTACCTCTCAGTGCTACCACACAGGGACACCCCTTGATCTCACGCTGGGAGTGACGCCACAGTCAGTAACCCAATTTTTTCCCGTCAGGGATGGAGCCCTCCAAACAGAAAATGTCAACCCTTATACGGAGGAGACTGGCCAGGCTCTCCCTGGAGGAAGAGAGTGAGACGCCTCTGATCGAACGTGGGAGCAGGTGAGAGCCCAGAGCAGCAACAAATGGCTGTGTCTACTAGGCACTGGGCAGGGGATACTCAGGGGTTCAGTCTCCAATCTCAGACAGACCTGGAAACTTTAGAAAGGCACTGTACTCTGAGCCTCAGTTTCCTAACTGTGAAATAGACATGGCAGTACACCTCAAGTGGATTTACGAAAAAAAAAAAAGTTACATGAGGCTGTCCTGGAGTCCCCCCACCCTGCATATACTAAGAGCTCAGGAACTATGAGTTTACATGATAAGCTCATCCTATGAGCCTACAAAGAAAGGAAAGCCTTCTGAGAGGGGCATATTCTCTGGTCACTGTGGGCACTGTGAACCTCCCCAGCTCTCTGTCATATGTGATGAGAACTGTCAAACTGTCTGTCCCCTGTGCTCCAAGAATGTGAAAGCAATGACTTGCCCAGCTATGTTCCCAGCAGTGACCTTTACAGCATAGTAGGGAAAATGGGTCAGGACTGCAGGCTGGCTTGCAGACTGATGGGGAAACGGGCCCAGAAAAGGAAAGCAACTTGAGGTGTGGCATTCCCCTTCCCCACACGGAACCCAAGACTGCACACACAGCCATTACAACAGTTTGGAAATACAAAACAGAAGTTAAAGAAATGGAACATTAAATGTTCAGTTGAGCCTTTTCTTTTCATGAAGCTGTTTAAAGCCATAATAATTGCTGGGCTTTATTAGCAGCAGGGGTGGCAGATGAGTTGTGAATAATGAAGCCAAATATGTGTTTGTAGGAAGTGGCCAGGAATCAAGCCCACGGAAACCACCATCCGAAACAAGATTCTTGTTCAGAAGACACCCTCAATAACCACCTCTAAGACCACCTTGGGCCACTTGGCTGCGGTGGAAGCCCGAGATGCAATGTACCTGGTGAGACTGGGTGGGATGGGTATATCCCAGGGAGTGCAGAGCAGCTCAGCATGGCTGCCTCAGGAAGAAGGAAGCTGCTTGCCACTGAGCACCCTAACATATATCCTATGGAGCAGACGACAAACACATGTCAGTGCTTCCCAAAGCCACAGGTTTAACATGCAACTGATGTCTGTAGGCATAAGGATGTGAGCCGGGGGTTGTGTGCAGTACCAGTGCTAGCATAGGTCTAAGTTTGAGCCTGCTGGTGTGGGAGCCCAGCTGAGGGACACCTACTCACACTGGGCATAAAGAAAGTCTTTGCAGAGGGACAGTAGAGTGAGCTAAGCGATATGACAGGCATGGATATGAGGGTAGAAGTGGCTTTGCAGTGGGGGCTTGATAGCAGGAGCACTAACAACCACTAAGTACCTGCTGGTATCTTCTGTTCTTAACATGGGGCATCTCACTGAATCCTCCTAGGAGGAGGTACAATTTATGGTCCCCATTTCATTGACAAGGACAAGTTGCATGAAGACACTTGTCCTTCTGTGCCATGACAGAGCAGCAGACCTAGGATTTGATCCCACTGACCATGACACCCTATGAGTCTGCCTGACAAGAGAGGCTACTCCCAGATGTTACCTCCCAGTCAAGGGACTTTGTAGCTCTAAAGATCCATGGGCCATTAGTCCTAGTGCCCCAAGAAAGGCCCTGTCCTGCCCGCAGATTCTCTGGTCCTGGGATTGGGAGAGCCAGACATGCTCACCACTGGCACTTCCCCAGATGCCAGGCAGAGAGAATGGCTCTGTTCACTGAGTTCAACCAGGGCTGGAGGCCAGGGGCTCAGCCTCAGGAGGATGCCAGGATTCCTGAGCTCCAGGAGGCTCCTCTGCAGTACCAAGGTCAGGACACAGCAGACTAAGCCAGAGAGATATGGTCCTAGCCCTTCTCCTGCCAATTGACCCCAAGCAAGGCTCTGAGCCTCAATCTTCCTATCTATAAAATGAGGGAAACAAAAGCATCTACTTGATGGATTATTAGGTAAATTCATGGGAACTCTTGCTGGTCTTGCAGTGTGTTCAGACTGCTTGCCAGCTAGCTATAGTGCTCCTGGATCAGAGTGCACGAGCCCCTCCACCTGGTCCCTCCTGCTGCCTTTCTCCCTTAGAAATACTTAGCACTGTTTGAGGAGCAGCTGAAGAAGATCCATGATGACAATGTGACACAAGTGAAGCAGGCTCAGTGCTGGAAAGACAGCTGGATACGCTCCTTGGACACCATCCAGGGCCTGTACCTGTGACCCCACCGTGCCCCAAGTAAAGTTATGTTTGTGCACACGTCTGTCTGCCTCTTGACCCATCTGTCTGTCCATCCATCTCTGCTCTGTGCCAGGCACTGTAGCTTTATCAGGGACAGGACATGGCATGGTCCCTGCCCACATGGAACTCACTTCCAGTGAGGAAAACAGACATGAAAGGTGATGTCCACATGGTCAGCACAGAAGGCAGGTACTAGGAATGGGTCACTTAAAATAGATGCCAGAGCTGCCTCGCAAGTCCAAGGTCCTCAGTTCAATCCCCAGTATCAAAAATTAAAAAAAAAAAGGTACCAGAGCTTCAAAGAAATAACTCCCTAAAGGCCTGCCTGACATTTCATTTTTCACTTCCTCCAAGTGGAGCTATGAAAAGGCAGTTTCCTGGAGCTCGGCTATGAGGTGTGAGAGGTCTGCCTGGCCATTGCTAGAGAATACCCCATTTGGAATTCTGCCCCCCAGATCAGGCACAGAGGAGTATCTGCATGGGCTTCAGGGAGAGAAGAAATGACATGAAGGTTTGCGGGCTCACGACTGAAATCCAGAGGGATGCACTCTACCCAGCGCTCACCTTCCATCCTTCTAGCTATAACCTGAATCATAACAAGCCCACCAGCGTTCCAATGTTTCACAACCTCCTCTGCCTAAGGAGGACTCAGTCCTCATCCCTTGCCACCCTCCCACCTACACACACACACACACACAAGAGAGGGTGGAGTGAGGGGGCTGCCCAGGGAGAAGGCCAGTTCTGGCCTGGCCTGGATGAACCTCCCCAGGGCTGTCCTGTGTTGCCTTCAGATACCTTGTGCCAAATGGCCAGAGACTTTAGGGGTGTGGGCTAAACCAATCTCTGCAAGCCATGAAAAAGTTCTCACTTGTTCGTGGGGCTAGAGCCTCAGAACATAAGGCCACAACAGGAAAACATTTTGCTCTCTTGAAGATCTTTAGCCAAGCAAGCTGCATGGTGAGCTGTCTCTGAAATGTGGGTGCCTGGTTACCAGAACTCTAAGTTCTTTGGGGATCTATCACCAAGGAAGTGAGATAGTGTTTTCAAGGTCCCGTCACCTAGGTCCCTTCCTTCAACAAGACCCTCTGTGACCTGCAACTGCTTACCCTCCTCTCAGTGCCATCTCCCACCTACACAGTTTCACCTAAATACATCAGTGAGAGACCTAAATACATCCAGGGCCTAGGCTTGAGCAGACAGAGCTGCTTTGGAGCCTCCTTTTTTCTTATCAGCCCATTGCCTCTCAAGGCCTTCCTGGTCTCCTAACCTGCACAATGGGGATCACACTAACAGTGGCTTCCTGGGGATATCACCAAGTATAAATGAGATGGTACTTACAAATCCATGGATTGGTGTCACAGGAAACAAATGCACAGATTTAGAGCTAGAAGAACCATACGATGGGTAGGACACAGCACAGTAAGCAACTTTAAACCTGCCTAGGTTCTACCAATCTGAAAAGTTACTTCCCCTCTGGGCCACTTTTCATTTTGTACCATGAGGGGGTTGAAATGGAAGGAAATTCATATATTGTCATCCTATGGCATAAAACCTTCCAATGGCTTTCCTCTGTGCCTTGGTCATTTTCTTGTTGCCGGGACAAAATTCTGACACCTGAAACTTAAAGGAGGTCAGATTTATTTTGTCTCACATTTCAATCCAGTTGGCTGGCTCCAAGGCAGAACAGCATGACACAGGTGTGTGAGAAAGGAATGCAGCTCACCTCATGGCAGCCGGGAAGAAGAGCAGGAAGGGAGGAGCCAGGGAGGGAGAGAGCCGGGGAGGAAGACACACCCTTCAGGTCATGCCCCCAGTGCCCTCCCTCTTCTGACCAGGCCCCACCTACTAGTGGCACATTTATCTATAAACTCATCAGTGGATTAATCCACCAGTGAGTATAGTGCCAACATGATCCAATCACTTCCCCAAAGCCCTGCCTATGAGCCCACGAGGCTTTGGAGGTCATCCAGATATAAATCATAACACTGCAATTAGAGTCAGACCTAAGTGGCTCATCTTGGCCTGCTCACTGGGGTATCCACAACAGCTTGCAGTGATAGTTTCAGATCACAGCAAAAGTGACAGGATGCCATTTTGGTTGGGCTGCTATTCAAAGTAGCATAGATCGGGTGACCCATGCATAACAGGAGCTTATTCCTCACAGTCCTGGAAGCTGGAAGTCTGAGATCAGGGTGCCAACTTGGTCTAGGTTTGGAGAGGTCCTTCTTCTGAATTGTAGACTGCCAATTTTCACTGTATCCTCACATAGCTGAAAGAGGAGGAGAGAACTCTCTAATGTCCCTTTAAAAAGAGCACTAATTCTTCACCCTCATAATTGAATTACCTCCCGAAGTCCCCACCTCCTAATACCACTAGGAGTTAGGATTTCATAACACAGCTTTTGGGGGACACAAACATTCCGCCTATTGCAGCTTCCAAGATTTAATTACCAAAAATGCTATTTCCTTTTGCATTCTCCTAGGTTCCTTCTCTCTTTTTCCATCTCTCCTCCTACTTTCTCTTGCTCCCCTCCTTCCCCTCCTCGTCTCTTCTTATTCATAATCCCTAACTAGGGAGCAGGTGCCCATGCTCTGAGCTGCCCTATGTGGAGGACCACCTGGAAAGAACCAAGGAGCACCCAGGCCAACAGACCAGAAGGAACTTAGGCTGTCAGTCCACACTGGATCTTGCCAGTACCCGTGTGAGTACTGGGCTTGGGGACAGGTCCTCCCATGGTCCAGAGACCACAGCTCCAGCTTCCTGAGAGACTTGAGTATGGCCGAGATACCCAAGGGAGCTGTGCCTGGAGTCCTGGTCCACAGAAACTGTGAGATACTCACTGTTTGTACTGTAACAGTGCTCATCTTATGAGAACAGATGGCTAACCTAGGCCACCAGCCCCAGGCTCCAGCCCTGCTGTGCTCCTCCCTTCCCTCCTCTGTCTTCCCAGGCTCCCCTCAGCCACACTGGCTACCTTCTAACCCCCTCTGCCAAACTCACTCTGTCTGCCAGTCCCTGGTTCAATGGTGCCTTCTCCCTGATGCACTGTTCCAAAACTTGTATAGGTCTGGCTCCTACTTGTTCTGGTCACAGCATGAACATCACCTCAGTGAGGCCTTTCTCGTCCCCCCACCCAGTATCTCCCCACCCCTACCTCAAACCCTGCTTGGTTCTTGTTGTAGCTCTTGCTCTTACCTTTCACATATACTTGCTTTCATGTTCTGTACATCCCCCTCCAGACTGTGAAGTCCACTCAAATGGTCACCCAGCGGTTTTCAGCACCTCATAGTTGGCCCATCTGGGTACGTGGAATGGAGTTAGTGCTCAGGGGAGCATGATTGCTGAACATGCCAAATAATCGGAAAGATTGCAGAGCTCTGCCTCCCATTTCTCACCAGCTCAGACTCTAGAGATGATCACTAATAACAGGAGGTGCCAATTGGGCCTGGGGCAGGAGGACAGCCAGAATGACCTGCATGGCTCTTACCTGGCTCTTATTGTTCCAGCAAAGCCCAGGGGCACCACTGATCCAGCAAGCTGCCACCCCCTGGTGGCCAGCACCAGCACCACAGCCCCAGACAGGAACATCAACCACACCAATTACACATTTAAGTGACCCCAAGGCAGTGCTTCTGAGGTCTCATGGGGACCAAAGAGAGGTTCTTGAAGGCTCCAAAGGCAACATAAGGGACCTTGGGCATTTCCCTTGTCCACTCTTTGCCTACACCCCCAGATGTCCAGTGTACCCAGGAGGCATCCTCACCTCAGCCACAATGACTCCTTCTACTTCCAGATGAGGACCCTAAGGATTCAAGGACAGGCTTTTTCTCTGGGCTCCAGACTCTATATATACCAGGAGGAGGGGATCATTGTAGGCTGTTGTGGATGCCACCACTGTGCAGGCCAGGCTGAGGCACTTTGGTCTGATTCTTATCACAGTGTTATGGTTACTACGAGATGTCCCCCCAAAGCCTCATGCTCTCAGATTCAGGATCCAGTGCTATGGCTCCTTCTGCCTCATACCAAGTCCTCATCCACCAAGCCCCTGTTCTCCCTCTCCTCTGAATGACCTCCAGGTAGTGAAAAGCATTTTCCCAGGGTCTTGGAGCACAGTGAGATACTGACAGAACTCATTTCAATAGACACTTTCTGAGCATGAGGAACCTTTGGAATCACCCACTCCAAGCACCCCAGTTTACACTGTAGGAGATGGAGGCTTTCTTTCCTGCTGCCCCTATTACATTGAGAAGGAGCTCAAGAGCAGCAGACTTCAGAATACTGCTGCTGTCCTCTCAAGGCTATCTGAGGACCTTAAAGAACCCTAGTTTCCCCCAATCCATTTCTGGGCCCCTGGATATGTTGCTTGGAGACTGAATACCACTTCCCTATAGTAGGGCTAGGGAAGTCCTTGTCTCTTTCTGAGATTCAGTTTTCCAAATGTACAATGAGGGATTAGATTTGGAATCACCTAAGTGTGTGCTTAGTGAGTATGCAGTATCAGGCTCCATGAACCTAGCATGAGAAATTGGGCTGAGATGTCTCAGGCACACCCGAGTACAGAAGGCTCCCTAATTCACACAGATGCTGGGGATACCAGGCCTAGTGTCCATGGCTGGGGCTCTATATCTGGACCAAAAAGAACATGCTGGTGATTTCCTGCCTCACTGGACTTGCATGTCCAATGTACCAAGAATGCATAGGCAAAGGTAGTCTGGATAAACAGCTCTGTGCCCCACACCTGTGCCCCACTATGGGGATTAGGAAGTGATGTCAACCTAACTTAAGCCCTAGGACTGAGTGTGATAGAGTAGTCCCCCAACTCAGAAAAAAAAACTGAGATGCTGGTTCCAATAGAAGAGGGCTTGATGTTGGCCAGACAAAAGCACCAGATCTCAGAATCATACACATGGACTCTACATCTGCCCCGCCACTGATCTCACAGGGATATGTCCCATGGAAGGCATGTGTCTTGTCTAAGGTCACATGGTGACAAACCTTATACACTGGTTAGTATCAGATATACAATCACATGTCAACAACAGGGACATGTTTTCTCAATGCAACAAGAGACATGGTAAACATAAGATGTATTGGGCCTGTGTAACATGGCATACTGTTTTATAGTAACCCTTTTAATAAGTAGGACTATACCACAAGTTAATAATGTGAAGTATAGTACAATAAATACATAAGCCAGTAGCATTATTATCATTATCAAGTATTATGACCATACATAATTGTATGCGCTATACTTCTATAGAACCAGCAATGCAGAAGGTTTGTTTACACTAGCATTACCACAAACATGTGAGTAATGTGTTGCACCAGGATACTCATTACGATGGCCACATCTTTAGGCAGTGGGAATTTTTCAGTTCCATTAAAATCTGATAGAATACCATTATATATGCAGCACATTGTTGACTGAAACACCATTTTGTGGTGCTTGAGTTACTAAATCTCCAAAATAACAGTGACATGAACAAGAGAGAAATTGTTTTTCTTTCTCATGTCAAAGAACTCTAGAGACAAACAGAAATACTGACCTTGGCCCGACTGCTATGGAAGTTCTCAGACTTTCTGTTTTAGCAACTGAGTGTATGGTTTTCATCGTCATAGTTGTCAGTGGAGCTGCTGGTTCTCAGGTGCATCAAAAATTACTGTTGGAACTCCAGCCTGGGCTGGCCACCATGTCTGCATTTCAGAGGGCAAGCAGAGGAATGAGGGTAGGGGCGAGGGGGCTCTCCCAAAATGTTGGTTTCATCTGGGAAGCTTCCTCAAAGTCCCACACTTCTGGTCATCTTACAGTACCTGAATATAGTCTAATCATTTTTAGCTGCAAGAGAGGTTAGAAATTTTAGACTTTTAGTTTGGTGAGTTTCTGTCCTGAATAAAATGGAGTCTCTATGCATATAATTAAGGCGAGAATGACAACTGTGAACATTACCAGTGTTCTCTCCCTACTCTAAACTCCAAAAGGAAGAGAAGATGAAATTATTTTCAGAAGAATCAGGTATTTGTTTACCTGTCACCACTTCTCTTTTCTTGGTGTTTATTTATTCATAGAGGGAAAGAAAAGCAAACTTGGTTCCCACCCAGGATATATGAGTAGGATCCCTGCTTCCAATTCCCAAGCAGTATGGTTGCAGTATTCTTTGCTCTGGTGGCACCTTGGAAGTAGACCCAAGGAAACCCCTTGCTTTTTTATAAAGGGGGCTGGGAAGTGTAAGCCTTTTAGGCAAGTGTCATGTTCCTATAAAGCTTGGTAAAAATTGAATCTCTATAGATTAATTTTATCAGTTTGGGAAGTTTTCAGTCATTATTTCTTCAAATATTCTTTCTTCTCTTTTCTCTCTCTTCCCTTTCTGAAATTCTCATTATGTGTATGTTGATCCACTTCCTGGTATCCCACAGTTCCCTTAAAATCTGTATGCTTTTCTTCATTCTTTTTTCTTTCAGTTCCTCAGATTAGACAGTTTCAGTGTACACATCTTCACCCTCACAGATCCTTTCTTCTACTTGCTGGAATGTGCTTTTGAATGCTTCCAGAAAAATTTTTATGTTATAGTTTTCATCATCAGAATTTCAGTTTGGTTCCTTTTTGTAATTTCTATCTCTTTATTGATATTCTTTGTTCATATATTATTTCCTTTAGTTCTTTGTCCATAGCTTCTTTTTTCTCTTTGAGTCTATTTTAGACAATTAATTTTTTTTCCAGTAGTGGGGATGAACTTAAGGCCTTCTCACTGAGCTACATCCCCAGCCTCCTTTCATTTTTTACTTTGAGACAGGGTCTTGCTAAGCTGACTCAAACTTGCAGTCCTCCTGTCTCAACCTCCCAAAGTGTAGACAGTTGATGTAATGTCTAGACTCTTCAGAAAAAAAATTTCTGTCAAATTCCCTTTTTCAATGTTTTCTTTTGTTTTATGTGTTTTGTAATTTTGTGTTGAGAATTATTATGTTATGGTACTTGAAAATCTAATTCACACTTTATAGATTTCTGATTCTTGTATTTTGAAGGTTAGAGCCATCTGTTTGTGACTTTCCCAAACTATATTTGTAAGATGTCTATTATTTATTATCACTGGGGTTTCAGTTCTATTTTCTATGCAGTCAGCCAGCGACTACACAAAGATTTTCTTAAATACATAGATCCCAAACTGGGGAAGCTAAGTACTGTCTTTCTAAATCCCTTGGAAGCTACTTCAGCCCATGGGAATTGACACAAAGGCTATCAGCCTCTGTACTGGCCCCTCGGCCATCAAAAGGAGAAATCAGCACTCCAAACACACAATCCCATATTTGGAGGACAAGACCCTTATTGTTTACCCTACCTTCACCAAGCCCCACCAGGAATCTGGCCTGCTTCCCCTAAGGCTGCCTGCCACGGGAGTAAAGGTGGAGGATTTGAGCCATACACAAAATGGCAGACATTCACCAAATTTTACCAGCCTCTTCATCAATTTCTACCCTGGGTGCTGCAAATGTCAAGGCTCCAGAGTTCCAAAATATCTATCTCAGATAGTTATCATCAGTTCAATAGTTGTTTAGATGAAATGATATATTGCTTGAGCTTCCTACTTGGCCATGTTCCATAATGTCAAGCTTATTACTTTTTATGGTGATAATAGTCATTGCATGGATAATATCACATTTTGTCCATCAGTTGATCAACATTGAGGTTGTTTGCATTTTGGCCTATATAAATCATGTTATATGAACATTCATATATAAGTTTTGGCATGAAAGGTTAACTTGTTTTTATCATAATGCTACTCAACTATATACCCAAAAAGTCATTGGGTTAATAGTCCAATTCTAAAACATATGCTTACAAATTAAATGTGTTATTTAATTCAAAAAGTATTTATTATTTATTCTGTGTTTTGTGTTCCAGAGTTTTGGTAAGAAATAGACTGGGTAAGAAATAGACTGGCTTCTTCTGGCTTGCCTTGGTGGAGGCAGGGTGTGAGTGTTGGGGAAGGCAGTAAACAAGTAAACAAACAAGTAGCTTTAGGTGATGATATGCTAACAAGAAAGCAACAAAGGAAATGGATAGAGATTGACTGGATACAAGTATGTCTCTGTGATGATTTCACAGGGCTAAGGATGAACCAGAATATTAAACTGTAGGTTAATGATTTGTTTACAAAATACAAACAAACCTACAAACCAAGTAAAATTATCTGTATTTCCACTTTTGTTGGCCTGACTTGATGATGTTCTTGGTGAATCATCATTTGAGTCCCTGCCATTACAACTTGAATTATTTTTCTCCTTGAAGAATAAAATCCTTCTTGACAACTGACTTACTCTTTTGATGGCCCGATCAACTCCATAACATATCCCAAAACATTTTCACTGAAAAATACCATAAAATTCTTTATCGATTATTGGCTATTCACTTATGATAAATTGACTACAGAGACGGAGGACAGAATCTCTGTAACAGAGCCACTTACACTCAAGACTTCTAACAAATCCAAGTACATCAGCTTACCCAATACAGGACTGATTTTTATCTAATCAGGACCACAGTTTATATAATCCGAACTAACAGGCTGTTAGTGATGTTGTGAATATTGCATACAAATTATTAAATCATCTTTCTACCAATAGGGCTTTTGCAAGATCCCCAAGTCCCTGTCCACAAGTCTCATGGTTTCAAAGTTCCCTGGCAGAGTCACATTCCTCTTCTGGTAAGTCACACTCCTCCAGCCTGTTCACCTCACTACCCAGGGTCCACCAGACCTGCAGTCAACAGAGTACCTGTCCAGCTTCCCCATGAAGGAAAGCATGCAGAGAAGAAACAGGAAGAACTGACCAGAACTTTTAGAGATCCAAAAAGAGAAACTCTGTGGAAATGGAATGACAAAGCAAAGATAAAGCTTTGGCTGAACAAAACATCAGTTGTTACAGACTGCATGTTTGTGCCCCCCACCCCCGTTAACATATTGAAATCCCAACCTCCAATGTGATGTGAAAATGAGCTAGGACCTTTGGAAGATGACTTAGGTCCTGACGGTGGACTCCTCATGAAGGGGATTAGTGCCTTTATAAAGGGGACCTCAGACGCTCCACAGCACTCCTGTCACTATGAGAGGATACAAGGAGAAGTCAGCAGTCTGCAGCCTGGAAGAGGGCTTTCACCAGGCCCCGACCAAGCTGGCATCCAGATCTTGGACTCCCAGCCTCCAGAAACGCAAGAAATAAATTTCTGTTATTTATAAGTCACAAAGGCTATCATGCCTATAAGCCCAAGATGACAAAGACACCAATTTACAATTGCTACCCAGATTTGGTGCAAGATATTTGCTAATCTATATTATAAATATATGGCTCTTCACAGAGGTTTTGATAATAGAAAAAGTTTTGCTCAGTCTTTGTTTTTTATACATATTTCTTTGTTCTTAAGTGTTTTATTTCATTCATCAGGTGTACAAATAGTGTGGCATGGCAGAGGAGAAAATGGATGGACTTGAGCCTTTCATTCATTTGTCCATTCATTGCAAATATTTATTGTAAGCCTGAATGTGCCAAGTGCTGGAGCTCTGCAGTCATCATGATTAGGGAGACATTGCAGATGTATCTATTGCTTTGTAAGCAGAGCTCTCATAATTGCAGTGATACTTACAGGCAGTTTATAATTTAACCTTCAAACACATGTTTGGAAACATGTACTGTATAAAGAGAGGGGAAAGCCAGGTTAGCGCTGACCTGCTATATCACTCTCAGATTAAGAACTCTAACCCTGGAGAAAATCCTTTATGTTTTACTTTGGCCCAAAGCCTGCCCGAGTTCTTCTTAGCCAACATCTAGCCCCTAGGTGTTAGAATGCTCTAAGTACAAATACAAAGAATCCTGTTTTAAGGAAGTTGCTGCTGAAAGCAAGGATTCCAGTTTTAAACAAAAGCAAGATAAGTGTGAGATGTGGAAAGAATTGAGAGAAAGGTGAGAAAGGTTATCTCTTGTCCTTTTATTGGGGGAGATATAATTTTGGGCTATCTTTTAACTCTGAGAAGATCCCTGAAAAGGGTGGTTTTTAACTTCCTCAATTGATGTGAGTGCTAGGGCAAGAAAGGTCATTTTGTAGTGGGTAATGAAGAATTCCAATAAGGATAAATACGTGTATCCCTTTGTCCATTGGTATAAACTGGAATGTCTTGCTCAGCTTGTCATGCGAACCTGTAGGACACAGCACTCACCTACTATGACAAGTATTTGGTAACTCCCTCATTTACTTTTGAAATGAAAGCTGGCTACATAGAAAAAACACATAAAAATTCATTATAAAGTTATGGGAAAAGTTATTTGTGCTTATATATAAGACATGCTTGTCATCTATATAAACCACTGGCAAAACATTCACATGTTGGTTGGAACAAGGAAAATGTCACCGATAAGTGGCGGGGTGGGGTGGGAGACAATAAGCATCCAGCCTTGGCCCACTAAATGCCAGGAGGTGAGCCCTGATCATTGTGACAACAACAACAAAAAATCTCCTGAATGTCCACAGTTCCCTTGGGGAGACATTGCTCCCCTGAAGCACCACTGATGAGAAAGAATTGGCCAAACAGCCTCAAGAGAAGACTGTTTCACTACTTATTGAATTAACTCTGCCACCGAAAGGAATCTAACTAAGGCTAGAACCAGAGCCAAAGGGCTCTGGAGTTCAGAGCAACCTCCAAATTTCACAAGAGATATGTCTCACGTCAAACAATTAACACATAATGATCCTGATCCATCCCGCCACTCCCAGCCCAGAGGAAAGGGCTTTTGGGCCACTGTCTGAGCCACCACTCCTGGCCCAGAGGAAGGGGCTTCTGGCCACCATCCCTCCCACCACTCCCGGCCCCTGTCCCACCTCTCCCAGCTCAGAGGAGGTGAGCCTTGCAGGCATCAACAGCACACCCCCCATCCCTCCACCCCCCTTCGAAATGAGAAAACACGTAAGTAAGTCTCAAAATCAGACTTCCAGATCACCTACAGCAACCCTAAAGGAAAATGAGATGCAACACACTGATACTCAACCACCTGGAGCCACTGAACTGACAACAAAAGGGGATCTGGAAAAAATGAAATCAGAAATAATTTCTCAGATAACAGCAGAGATTGTGCTCCTAGTGCAAGACATGATTAATAAATCTAGAAAGGAGCTCAGGAACATGATGGAATCCCAACATAGGAAACAAATGGAATC
>NW_004624825.1:3332300-3382920 GCF_000247695.1 Heterocephalus glaber | reverse complement strand
AGAAATCAGACAGTTCCTTCAATTAAATGACAATGACAATACAACATATCGGAATCTATGGGACACAATGAAAGCAGTCTTAAGAGGGAAATTCATAGCACGGAATATGCATATTAGGAAAACAGAACAAGCCTGATTAAACACATAATGATCCTGTCTGTGTTACACACTTCTAATCTGAACACATACTCCTTGACTACTTTCTGCTTCATTGATTTCAGAGCAGCGAACCTGTCCTCGTCACTTCCTATGCATTTATGTGGGTTCTCATTTCCACACCCATAGTGACAGTCATAATACAATTTTTGTACCAGCAGCCTTATTGACTATTACAGAATCAGTAATATTGTGGTTGATTACTTTGTTTAAAGTACTAGTTACCCCACCTCATTGTCCCTCTCAACAGCTGGGCTTCTAAGCCTCCTGACAACTCCTAATATCCACATCCTTGGAATCGTCCTCATTTTGGGACTGAACAGTATGCATGACCTACAACTCACAAGAGGGTGAAGATGACCTTTTAGATAGCCAAGACCTTACCCTGTCGATTCTGTGACCTTTCTGTGCACATCACTTTAAGCTTTCATTGTCCTGTTTTCTACTGTTCAATAGCTGTGTGGTCTGTAAAGCTTCAGTGATCAGTCCTTTCTGGAGATTAGTCCCTTTCAGCTGACTCACCTTGGAGGCCTTTGTAGGCAGCTTAAGAGGTTTTGTGTGATCAGCACATCCGTAGCTTGCCAGGGCCTGGACTTTAGCAGGGCTCTGGCAATCTCTCCCCTTTGTTTTGCGTTTTGTTTTTCCCTTTTTCCTTACTCAGTTAAAACAAAGGCAGTTGTCCAGAAATTTCTCTGCATTTGTGCATGAGGCAATAGCTGATGAGAGAGGGAGCAATTATGATGTTAATGATTAACTAAAAATAGATCTATCCAAAGAGTCCTTTGGTCATAGATCTGTTTTTCCTGACCTTATTTAAGCAAAAAGAACCCATAAGCCTAGGTTTCATCTCAATGCGCAACAACTTTGAACATGTTGTTGAGTTTCAAAAAGAAATATTGTGAAAATCATTTGCAATTAATATCTCGGAGATGAATAAAATGTGAACTCTTTTCAAGCTGTTCACAAGGAAGTTGAGATGTAGAATCATTTGCTATGATTCTACCAAAACATACCTGAGGAAAAAAATTAAGTGATCTGGAACCTCAGCTAAAAGAGAAATCACTTTGAGGTGGAGGTGGTGGCTTTGAGGTGGTAGCTTTGAGAGAGGAATTACTCAAGTCATTGAATAATGCCATAATCAAGTCCCTGTAGTTCATTTAGAAATGAGAGTTTTGTATTTTGTTTGTGTATTCATTTGGAAATAATATATATAAGAAACAATATATATTGGAAATAATGTGTATTGGAAATGTATATACATGAAACAATATATATTGGAACTGGTGTGTATTGGACAATATTTATTAGAAACAATATAAAGAAGAAACAGATGAATTCCAATGGTAAGTGAGCATTTAGAAGTCTCTCAAATTGCCACTCAAAAAAAAAATTCTGGAGGGCATATTTGCAATGTTTCCTGGTAGCTGTAAAGTGTAAGGCTCTGAGAGGGAGGATGAAGAGTATTTCCTTCTTGGGCTGTATTGCAAAGACAAAAAAAAAAAAAAATCTACCTGATAAGGAAAAAAAAAGAGCTATAATTATGTTCCCCTGACACGCCTCATCCTCTTCCTAAATGGTGCTTGCTGAACTGGGGAGAGGAAGACTGGGAGGGCAGAGTCAACTGAACCAATAGCACTTGGCCTGTCTGCCCAGGATAGGTGTCTCGTGTTTGCTTTTGATGTGGTTCTCTCCAAATGAATAGGCTCCGGGTGTGGACAAAAGTGCATGAAGGGCTTTAGCAGGAGGTTTCCCACTGGAAATACTTTCATCTTTCTCAATCGACAACAGGGCCATTTTCTTCCCCACACCGGGGCCTTGATTTGCACTCTCTTTCAGGAGAGCCTCTCTCTCTGCACCAGACTACTGCTTACTGTCTGTCCACCGTGTCTACTCCCAGAAGACACCTGAGCAGAGCGCTTGGGACCTCTCTCCAGCCTTTGGGATAGGAAATGTGAGCCTGTCTCTCCTGAAGGACAGAGTCATGTGTTCCTGGCTCCTGCTTCCATTGTCCAAAGATGAAAAGATGAGCCTGGCTTTTTTGCTGAAGAAGAATGCCTTGACCTGAGTTCCATCCATTTTGAAAACTCTGTTCTTTGGCCCCGGGATATATGATTTCCTCAAGACAACTTTCTGTTTGTTTTGTGGTAATGTGGATTAAACTCAGGACCTTGCCACTGAGCTACATCCCCAGCCATTTTTTTTTTTAAGATAAGGTCTCCCTAAGTGGCTAAATTGTGCAGGCTGGGTTTGGGCTTGAATTTGCAATCATCCTGCCTCAGCCTAGGATTATAGTTGTGTGCCACCACACCTGGCTACCAGGGCAAGATTTAACATGAGTCTACAACATGGCTTTTAGGAGTCCAAACCCTTGTGGAGTCTTATGCCAAATTTTTTATATGTATGTTGCCTTCACATACTGTGACCTCCTGCCCCAAGTAGGAACCACTATGCCTAAAGAGTAAGCAATCTGCGTCATCTCTGATCTCCCTTCCTTCTTTTGAAATCCAGTTTTATCCAGGGCATGGGGTGAATTCTTGAACTTCTTCAGCCTTGGATCATTTTACAAAACTAATTAATTATTTAAAATAAACACAACTGGGCCGGGGATTTAGCTCAGTGGTTCCACCACCTGCCTCGAAAGCACAAGGTCCTGAGTTCGATCCTTGGTACCAAAAAATAAAATAAAATAAAACAAACATAACTTCCTAACCCATCCTTGCTAAAGGGAAGCTACTCAGGGACTTCTGAGAACTTCCTGATATGTCTCAGGTAAAAACTTACCTGAAGAATGGATACTTTACCCAAGATTACATGTAAAGAACAAATACATACTGGAAAGATGCTCAACATCATTAGTCATAGGTAAATGCAAATTAAGGCTTCAATGTGATATCCCAGTACATCTACAGTATAACTAAAATCAAAAAGACTAACAATGCTAAACATTGGAGAGGATCTGAAGTAAACAGAGCTCTCACACATTACTCAAGGACAGGGAATGGACCTACAACCTGCAATTCTACCCCTAAGTGTGTATGCAAGAAAAACAACTGACCACACAAAAACCTGAATGTGGCTGTTTATAGAGATTTTATTCATAATAGCCCCAAACTGGAAATGACACAAATGCGTATCAAATGTGAGTGCATAAACAAACTGTGACGTGTCTGTACAATGACACACTACATGGCAACAAAAAGCAACTGACTGCAGACAGGTACAACGACACAGATGGTTCTCAAAAGCACTGTGCTAAGTGAAAGAAGCCAGACACAAAAGACTATACACTGTCTACGCCATTTATATGGCGTTTGGGGAAAGAAAAGATTGTGGTGACAAAGATCAGCAGCTTCAAGGGCCCAGAGGAGATGGAATTAGCTGTAGATGGCTCAGGGAAACTTGGAAATAATGAACTAGTTCTTTATCTTGATTGTGGTGGTGGATACATGGTTTAAATACATTTGTTAAAACTCATCTAACTGTATGCTTAAAATATTTACTTTATAAAAACTATTCATCAATAAGACTGCTTTTAAAAACTAGCTGCAGAGTATCACTTTTCTTGGTAAACAAGACAATCCAGACATGAAACACCTTTGCAAGGATAAAGGATCTCAGACTTGGAGCCAGCTCACATTGTTTTATGGTTTATTTTATACATTGAATTCCAGAGGGTTTTTTTTTCTAATTTTCTGTTCCCACTGACACTCTTCCAATTCACAGTTGCTTTTTACATCTTTCCCATTTTAATGTGGATTCAGGGTTTGTAATGTGGGCTACAGAGTCCAAATTGGGGGTTGGCTGTATTTTAGGTTATTAAATCCACTACAAAATTTGGAGTAGATTGGAGGGGACAGAAAGGAGAAAGAGTTTTGACATAGAACGGAGGGGATGCAGAGAAATTTCAGAGAGAGACATTTGGGCATAGTCTCAGATGTGAGAGTATGAAAGAGAGCAGTGTTCAAAGAAGACTCTTGTTCAAAGCCTTAGCTGTTGCCCTTGAGGAAGAGCCCACCTCCTGTGCAGGGAATATTACGCTCATGATCCACTTTCAATCTATTGCCTACTGCATCTTTTCACTGAAAGGAAAGCTACTTACGCAAAGGCTTATCAGCACTCCATAAAGTTTTGTTATTTAACAGCAGGCGTTCAATATATACTAATTAGTTATCCATTCACCTACTAAAGGATATTTGTGTTGTTTCCATTTTGGGTATTGCAAACGAAGCCGGTATAAACATTTTTGTACAGGTCTTTGTGTGGATATTTGCTTTCATTTCCCTTAGGTTAATGCCTGGGAGTGGAATTGCTGGATCATACGGTATGTTTAGTACACCCACACAATGGCTTACTACCAAGAAATAAAAAGATACAACTGTTGGTACGTGCACTTTCATGGATGAATCTCAACAGAATTATGCTGAGTAAAAGAAGCCAGACCCTCCCCTCAAAAGACAAGAAATACTGTATATTATGTTTCAATAAAACACAAGAAAAAGCAAACAAATCTATAGCAACAGAAAGTAGATGAGCAGTTGGCAGGGAGGGACAAAGACAAGAAGTAAGGATTATAAAGGGGTATGGAAAAACTTTTAGGCATGATGGATATGTTCATTATTTTGATTGTAGTGATTGTTTCACAGTTGTGTATGTGTCAAACTCACCAAATTGTACATTTTAAAAACAGGCGGTTTATCCTATGCCAATTATACTTCAAGCTGTTGAAAAACGTACTTGTTGAATAAGTGGCAGGCGGTTAGTAACTGCAAATAGAATATGCAGAAAAAGTGTTCAGTGTTGATTGAAGGAATGCAAAGCAGGTGATCAATAAATGTCAGAGAAATTGGTGTGCAGAAAAAAATAAATGAATAAATATTGAGTGTCCAGTAATTTTAGAATGAACGAATTTGACTAATATTTATTTAACGTTTATAATGTGCCAGGCATTGACATTAGGGAACCAAACAAAACTCCCGACTCCCTGAGAGCTTTAATTTTAGGATAATAAGCAACAGAAACATGAGTAAAACGTATAGGGTGCTAGATAGATGCTAAGGAAAAGTAACAAGGCTGAGAAGGGGAATGGGAACTCCCGGCAAAGAGGGTGTCATTTTAAGAAGGTCACCCCCCTTTGGGAAAGTGTGACGCTTAAGAAAAGAACTGAGGATGTGAACAGGCCAGGTGAATGTCTAGGAAAATAAAAAGTAACTAGCTCCAACTAGGCATAGAAGTGTACACCTGTAATCCTTGCACTCTGGGAGGCTGAAGCAGGAGGGTCACAAGTTGGAGCCCAGTCTGGCATAGCAAATTAGTGAGATCCAATCTCAAAAAACAAAAGAAAAAAAATTAAAGGGCTGGGAATGTAGCTCAGTGCGAAAGCCCTGGGTTCAATCCCAAGTACTAAGTTGGGGGGTGGGGTAGTAACGGCTCCAGATGTCAAAAAGCAAGCAAGAGTTGAGTGAGGTCTCGATAGGGACGAAGAGCCCAGCAGCCACGCCCCCAGAGTCCCGTTCCCTGAGGCCGACGCGCTCCTACCTGCGCCTTCCGCCAGGAGGCGCGCCTGCGCTCACCCGCGGCCGTCTTCCGCCGCCGGCCTCAGCGTGGGCACGCGCAGAAACCGCTAGGCGGTGTCGGTTCCCTTCCCACGCGCGGACGCCGGCGTGGGCCGACGCCAGCGGGGCGCTCGCCCCCGCGCAGAGCGGAGCCTGGCTGCCCTGGGGGCGGGGCGGACCAGGGCCGGGGCGGGGCGCGGCCGCTCAGAGTCGGGCCGGGCCGGGCCGGGCCGGGCCGGGCCGGGCCGGGCGGGGCGGGGGCGTGAGGTGATTCCGGAGCCGCAGCGGGGAAACCGAAAGTGGGCGGCGGTCGCGGCTGGGCCCTGACAGAGACGGCAGCAGGAGCCGGGCGAGGAGGCGCGGGACCGTGTCGTGGGCCCCCAGGACGAGGTGAGCGCAGGTCCTGCCGAGCCAGGCGACAGGTGCCGGCGACGTTGGCGAGGCTGGGCGGGCGCCTCGCGCCTGGGTCGTCGCCAGTTGGGCCGAGGCCGGGCGGGGCCGCCGCAGGGGCGCGGGTCGGAGGCCGGGCTTCGGGAGCGGCGCCTGGAGCGCTGCGCTCTAAACCTCTGGCCGACGCCACCGGGGCCGAGCTGGGCTGAGCTCAGCCGGAGCGCCCCCGGACGCGCCGCGCAGTGGGGGGCGGTCAGGAAGCGGCCCGTCCCTTCCCGAGCCGGGTGTTGGAACTGCGGGCTCTTGGACCATTGCGTCCTACTCTGCGGCTGTAAGTTTCTTAAAGCCGCGGACTTCTCTCTGCAGGGCACTTAAAAAATGCAGGACACACATATTATCTGTTCCTTTCTCAGCCGTAAACACCGTGCGGATAGAAAGCACCAACGGGGACGGGGCGAGGGGGAGGGCGCCCAGAAATAAGTTGGTTTAATTTTCCCTGTCGTCTTCCAGCAGGGTCAGATTCCAAGCCTTACCTGCTGGGAGAGATCTTGGAGCCGGTATATCTTCTCTGTTCCCATCCACTTGAGGAGTGTAATATATTTCCATTAATAGCCAAGGATACCATTCTGAAAAATTTCAAAGAGCAGGGAAGGGATATAACTATATTTGCAAAAAGATTTTGGTAATCGCCCAATTTAAAAAGAAAACCCAAAACGCTGATCTAGTTCATCCTCCCCCACCCCGCCGCAATCGCACAGGTGGATAAATTTCAGAAAATGTGTACTGCCTAGAGATCTGCAATAAGTTAGTGACAAAAATGAAACTTTAAACCCAAATCCCCATCTGTTCCAGGGTGTCTTGATGTGTATGAATGTGTTGCATACCACATTGGCTTTGTCAATCTGAACCGGCATCCACACCCCACAATTAGTTTACTAATTGTGTTACTATGAATAAACTGTACACTTTCTTGGAGCCTAGTTTTCTGTGTATCAAATGGAAATATTTAGCTTACTCTGTAAGGCTTTTTCAAGATAACACTGTATTCCTTTGGCTCCTATTAATAGTCAAGCAGTGTTAACTGTCTTCCACCAAACTGCCCATATTTAATATAACTGGATCTCAGCTTTTTGAGGGCAGGGACACAAAGACCTTTAAATTTTCTCTGTAAGTTGGCTCACGGTGGAGATTTTTGCTGTTGCACTAAGCTAACATTCATTGAGCATCAGTTACGTGCACAGTTCTGTCGTGGTCGTAGAGAATTGCTCCTGGGGCCAGATGAATTAGAACCCAGCATCTCCTGTGTCCTGCTTAGGACCCTTCAGTGGCACGCAGCGTCTCTCTTTGCTGCTTAAACACAGTGAGACAGTAAGACAGCAGTTGGCTTTGCCTTTGGATTTCAGTCCCTGTAGATGGGAAGTGAAATATAATCCATGCTAATGCCCTTTTAAGTTTGCTCATTGAGCATGGCTGAATGAACTATTGTATTTTGCATCAAGAGATTTAAACTCTTTGAAGGACCTCTCCTTTAATTCTCTGTGCAGTATAATCTAGTTGGATACTTAATGTGAATGTAAAGAAAAATACTTTGTAATCCAGTTCTAAGTAGCTACTTTTTAACTTAGTGATGTTTGCAAAAACTGAAATTTAACATAGAGAAAGTGCTTTGCTTGTGTACAGTTTCACAGGACAGAAGACTCTTGGTGAGTGGCGGGAAGTTTAATTTCATATTTATCTTAGTAGTCTTGTTGCTGAGACAAAATACTCGACACCCAGAATTAAAGGAGGAAAGGTTTATTTTGGCTCACAGTTTGTAGAGTTGTCAGTCCATAATCTACCTCCAAGGCAGGGTGGCCTGGCAGAGGGGCATCACAGAGGACACAGTTCATACTGGGCGGAAGGCAGTAAAGCAGCCAAGCGAAACAACCAGCAGCAACCTTCTTTCTATCCCTTATATCTTATCCAGGCTACCCACCCTTAGGGCAGGTAGCACTCACATCCAGGATGGAGCAGCCTTAATCCTAGCATTGTACCATGAATCAATCCCAGTATCTCATCCTTGATTCCAGCATCACATACCCTAGGTCAAGCCATGTCTGAAAAGCCCCTCCTATGACCTCATGAGGCTTTGGAGGGACATCTAGATACAAGCCATAACAGTATTTACATGAATTGTTTTCTTTCTTTGTACGAAGTCTACTTTATTTTCCTCAAGGAAATGAAAAGAATGAAGCTTTGAAAAGCACAAAAGTGGCACAACATTCTTTTCATTATTTCCCTATGAGCTAAATATTTTTAAAAGCTTGTTTTTCAAAAAACCTAAAGATGGGCCGGGGATTTAGCTCAGTGGTTTCGCCGCCCGATGCGCAAGCGCAGGGACCTGAGTTCAGCCCCTGGTACCAAAAAAAAAAAACCCTAAAGATAATTTTTACAATTTTCAGTTGAAGACGTGTATATGCCAATCAGAGTTTCTGATCAGCCCAAGATACTCAGTGTGACTGCTAAGCAATCTTGATATTTTGGGCTGTGCAGCTTTGCCATGAATAAGCAAATCCATACTTTCCCATTAAATCTTCAGACCTCATTTAAGTCCTAAAGGAATCCAGGGTAGGTTCAGAATCACATCTCTTGCCTATATTCTTTATCTTCTTTGTGAGGGGGCGGGGGAAGACACCAAAGTGACTTACTCAAAGGACCGCAGGTAATTAGTAGCAGAACTAAGGTTAAAACCCAGATTCCTAAGTCACTGTCATCTTGGGCTTTTCTTCTCTACTTTGTAGCTTTATAGAAATCTTTTAATTATACATTCCTGATATGCACTGAAAAATGCATGAATAATTTGAAATCATAAAAATAAGGAAAATTCATTTAAGAACTTTAAGTATACCACCACCTTAAGATGTTAATTACTGTCTTTTCTTTAAAAACCAGTTGGTGGTGGCATAATTCAAGTGGTAACAAGTAGACTATAATTGGAAAGAAAATACAGCATGCCAAACTGTTCTGAAATGAGAAATCATTGAGAAAAGATCTTAGATAAAAACCTTCCCTCTCTAATGCTTGGTTTATTATTCTGTAAGATGAAGGGCTTGAGTTAAGTCTAGATAATGTCTAAAATCTTTCAGCACAGACATTCTGGAACTTTAAAGTCCCACCTTGTTGCTAAATTAGTGTCTTCAAGGAAAAGAGCGAACAGTTACCAGAGGATATTTCCTAAAGAGATAACCAGATACTTTAAAATTGAGAGACTGACTAAAGAAGGTAAGATAAATTACTTGATTACTCCAATAATTTGGCAAATTTATTTTGTGATTTAGTGCTCTACAACTTAAATTTATGACATGAAGAATGTAATGAGGAAGATGAGCCAAATAGTACAGTTAGAAATAGTTGAGAAAAAAGAAAACTAGAAAAGAGGAAGCATAGATGAGAGTTAGATTAGCTCCAGTAAAGGCTTACGGGCACTAGTAGTTGTGGGATTAATCAGGGCAGAGCAAACGTGTAAGGCATTTGTCTAGGATACATCAAAAACCATATTCCTCAGAATTAGACTTTTTGGGGGCAATTTTCAGGTGTATTAAAGCTATGAATTGGCAAAATATACTTTTAAAAGATAGAATTATCTTAGGTCATTTAAAGTTTTAAATCTTCTTTTCCTAAAGGTGGTCATTATGTGTTCCTGCTCCCCACCCCACCTTTTTGTACACTGTTAGCACCTGGGAGCCCTCATGGTGAATTGTGTTGCAAAGAGAAAAGGAAAAGAATGAAAGGATAAAAGGAACTGTCAGGTGCCACCATTGAATCTTTGCAACTGGTGGCAGTTCTTTTGATGGCACACCCTTAAAATGTGGCAGGTCCCTGTTTCAAGTTGAAAGGCAAGTTGCTAAACATAGCCCCAGGTTGCTGTTGGTATTCTCTGAGTCAAGATTTACTTTCAGCAGCCAACTTTATATGCAAGGAACAACTGTCTGAAAAGAAGCCCTGATTTTGGAAACAAGTTTTGCAAAACAGGAGTTTTGCTTTGTTTTGTTTTGTTTTGTGATTCTGACCATAACAATAGGTGAGAGCGGGAACGATTGTCATGGATTAATATCCAAGAATTAAAGCCAGAAAAGTGGAGGTGAGCACAAACTGTGCTGCCCTTTGGATACTCTAAAAGACTTTGGCTTCTTGTTTGAGACAGGAAGCAGTAGAAGGTTTTGAGCAGAAATGTGACACGATATGATTTATAACACAAATGACACTGTATTCCGGTGAAGAATAGATTCTGAAATTGAAGTGGAAGCAGAGAGACTAGTTAGGAGCCACATGCAGGCAAGAGATGTTGGCGTGAACCAGGTGATCACCATCAGGAGGTGGTAAAGCGTGGAGGAGTTGTGGGTGTCAGCCTGTCCGTCTTCACATATCACTTGGTGAGTGGGGGGGGGGGGGAATGAAAACCACTAATATCAAACCCCTCATCTTACAGATAAGGAGACTGAGGCCCAAGAGAAGGAGTTTGTTCTAGGAAAATAAGTGCTCTTTACACAGTGGTTTTAGACTTGAGGCACATAACCAAGAGGGGACACAGGTACAACCTTTTGTAGTCCTCTGTTTCTCTCCCAAAATCAAAAATCTACCACCTATTTGTCAGCAACTTACTACTGAAAGAAATATTAAAATATGGACTTTAACTATGATAAAATGTACAGTAAAGAGAGGTGCTATGAAGAATGTGTGTGGCATGGGCCTTTCCTAGGTCTGGTTGGGAAATCTAATTTAGAAAAAGCAACAGTTGTCAGAAAAGATAGGCAAGCATGGCACACACCTGTAATCCCAGCACTCAGAAGCCTGAGGCAGGAATTTGAGGCCAGCTTGGGCTACATAGTTCAAGGCCAGCCTGGACTACATAGTGAGACCCTCTCACACACACCCCCCCACAAAGGCAAGTGTGAGGTTAGAGTGGGAAAGTGAAAAATAAAGGTGACTATTTCCGTGCCATGCAGATCAGCATTGCTTTTTAGTTTCTTAGGTTCTCACCGTAAATACATTCCTTGTATCTACATGGAACATAACCAAGACTTTGGAGCAGAAGGATAGGGCAGTTAAGGCAGGGGACATCTAGTACATATGTCTTGACAGAGCCTAGAACTTGAAAGGAGACACATTCAAAGAGGGTGGGATTAGCACAAGTGTTACACACTATTTCCCAGCTTTGACCATACTGTGTGACACATAGGACATGAGTGTGTGTATGGCCTTCAACTCCCTCTACCCCCCAAAATTAAGCACCGTGTTCGGGAAACTCCTGTTGGCAGCTGTTTCAGAACAGAAATAAGTTAAGAGTAGTCATTTCAGGTCAGGAATGGAAAGTTGTTCTGAAGGTGGAAAGCAGAGAAGGCTTTTGCACATGGCCACCCATAGAACAAGTCTTTGGCTAGCTTCTCAGGTGGGGTCAGACTTGACCTTTCAAACCATCCTCATATTGTGAGATCTGTTCTATGCTAGTAATTAAGTTTCTATTAGTGAAATGTATTTACCAGAGATTTCCCCGCATAAATAAAGCTGTTGTATACAGTCAGGTACAGGTTTTTATGACATATGTCATCATTTCTCCTGGACAGTTACCTAGGAGTAAGGTTGCTGGATTGTATGGTAAGTATATGCGTTACTTCATAAGAAACTGCCACACTGTTTTTCAAAGTACCATTTGGACAACCACTAGAAATGTAGGCGAGTTCCAGTTACTGTGCATTCTCACCAGCATTTTCAAGTTGTCAGTTTTTTTAAATTAACTATTCTAATATATATGTAGTGATACTTCATTGTGGATCTGATTTGCATCACCCTAATGGCTAACGCTGATGAACATTTTTTCATGTGTTTTTGACATCTTCGTCTTTGCTCTAGGGGAGTTTGTATTCAGATCTTTTGTATACTTCCAGTTAGGCTCTTTGTTTTATTGAGTTTTGAGGGTTTGTATGTGATGGTTACTACTTTACCAGATTGTTATACATATATTTTCTTAGTCTATGACTTGTCTTTTCATTTTCTTAATGGGCTTCGGAAGAACAGAAACTTTATTTTTCCATTATTAGGGACTGAACCCCAGGGTACTCTGCAACTAAGATATACCCCTTAGCCCTTTTTACTCTTCATTTTGAGACAGTCTTGCTAAATTCCCAGACTGGCCCTGAACTTCTGATCCCCCTCCCTCAGCCTCCCAAGTAGCTGGGGTTGAAGGTGTGTGTCTCTGTGCCTGGCTGGAGGTTTTTTTTTTTTGGTACTGGCGATTGAACTCAGGGCCTTGTGCTTGTGAGGCAAGCGCCAGCACCACTGAGCTAAATCCCCAGCCCTAGAAATTTTAATATAATCCAATTTGTCAAGTTTTTATTCTGCAGTTCTTAAAAAAAAAAAATGTCGGATCCAAGTTCACAGAGATTTACTCCTGTGTGATATTTAGATTTATTGTATTAGATTTTTAATTTTGAACCTAAATGATGTTTTTAATTTTTGTATATGGTATGAGGTTCAGTTTTTTGCTTCTAGGTACCTAGTTGCAGCAGCACTGTTTGTTGAATTTTCTTCATCCAGTTTCCTTAGCCCCTTGGGTGAAAATCAGTCGACATACACAGATTATGTGTTCTGGATAATCTCTTTCTGGATTATGAATTCTATTCCATTGGTCTTCATGGCTTTCCTTTTGAAAATATCCCACTATTTTGATTATTGTAGTTTTAGAATATCTTGAAATTTGCCTTTTGCCACTAGCCAGGATTTCCAGTGTGATAAGGAATAGGAATGGTGAGCGTGGTTATTTTGCCCTATTCCAGTCTTAGGGAGAAAGCATTCAGGTTTTTATCTATGATATTTTGAGTTTTCACAAATGATCTTTATCAAGTTAAGGATCTTTTTATTATTTTCTGGGAATTTTTCATCATAAGTGGATTTTGAATTTTGTTAAATGTCTTTTTCAGCAGTTCATAAGATCATATGGTTTAGTCTGTTGATGTAGCACATTGCATTAATTAATTGACTTAAGTATGTTGAACCAACAGGGCTTCCCTAAAATAAACTGTTGCCCTTGTTACTTACTGTTGGATTTGATTTGCTAGTGTTTTGTTAGAAACTTTTATATATATGTTCATTGATCTGTAATTTTCTTGCAATATTTGGCTACTTTTGGTATCAGCATAATTCTGCCCTCATAGAATGAGTTCAAAAGTGTTTTTTAACCTTGTTTTCTGGAAGTTTCTTGATTCTTCCATAAATGCTTAGTAGAATTTGCCATTAAAGCAGTCTGGGCTTTCGGTTTTCCTATGTGAAGATTTTTGAACTATAAATTCAGTTTCTCTAATAGATATAGGGATATTTGGGCTAGTGCTGGAATTTGTCTTTCAAGAAATTTATCCATTTCATTCATCAAGTTTATTGGCATAACTTATTCATAATGCTCTTTTTAATATCTGGGGATTTGTATTATGGCCCCTTTTTATATCCTATTATGATAATTTGTGCTTGCTCCTTTTTCCCCCTTGATTTATCTTTCTAGGAGTTCCATCAGTTTTATTGCTGTTGTCAAAGAATTGGTTTTGGCTTTATGATTATTTTTCTGCTATTTTAAAATTTTATTATTGTTCTGTTTCATTTCAATATTGATATTTTTTCTCATCCTACCTTCTACTTGCTTTTGATATAATTTGTTCTTTTTTTCTCCAGGCAAATTAGATTACTGATTTGCCCTTTTCTGTCTTTTTTGCAGGGAGCATACCAGGGATCAAACTCAGGACCTAGCACTTGCCAGGCAGGTGCCATGTGGCTCAGCTAAATCCCCGGCGCCACCTTCTTTCTTAATATAACAAAAACATGTAACAATGTGAATCTCTCTCTAAATAATGCTTTAATTGTACCCATCAAATTGTTATATATTATGTCTTAAATTATTTAAAAAGTTTTCTAGATTTTCTGAGGAGCCGCCTTCTTTGATCCTTGTTTATTGAGTACTGTGTTGTTAAATTTTCAAATACATGGGAATTGTCCATATACTTTTCTGTAACTGATACTTAATTTTATTCTTGTCACAGAATATTCGTCAAATAATTTCAGTTATTTTGAGTTGGTTCAGTATTGTTTTAAGTCCCAGAATATATTCTGTATGTTCTTGAGAAGAGTATTTATTCTGCTCTTGTCAAAGTAGAGTGTTCTGTTGATATTAATTTGGTCAGTTTAGTTGAAAGAGTTGTTCAGCTTTTCAGTATCCTGCTGATTTTTTTGTCTGCTGATTCTGACAGTTACTAAGAAAGGAATTTTAGAGTTCCAACTCATAAGCTTGAATCTCTTCTTTCAGATCTCAGGTTTATGTCTTTTGAAGCTCAGCCTATGTTTAGTGTGCCTACATTTGGGATTGTTATGTCTTCTTGATGAATTAACTTCTTAGTCATTATGTAATGTCCCTCTTTATGCCTGGTAATATTCCTCATTATGATATTAATGTTATTTGGCATGTCTTCTTATTCATTTTCACTTTTAACCTGAATATGTATACTTAAAGTCAGTTTCTTGAAGGTGGTACAGAATAGATAAGTCTTAATTTCATGTCCCTTCTGCCAGTCTCTTAACTTTTTATTGATATATTTCAAACAGTTATTTTTAATGTAATTATTGGTATGATTTTAAAAATATACCATTTTTCTAGATGTTCTCTATTTCCTCTGTTCTTTGTTGTTTCCCATTTCTTTCTGCCTAGTTTAAAAAAAAATTTCTGCCTGCTTTCTCAATATTGTTTTGTTTTAGTTTATCTTTACTATGGACTGATTAATTATATGTATATAAATATGTTTTTAAAAAAAATTTTAGTGGTTGCCATAGGGTTTATAATATATGCATCTCTGTCAGATTCTGTGTTCAAATAATATTGTACTTCTTCATGTGTAGCATAAGAAACTTCCATTGATATTCTTCCAATTCTTCTCCCTCATTATTTGTGTAATTGTTGCACATTTTCCCTTTACATACATTATGTACCCCATGTGAAGGAACATTTCTGGTGGTAGAAATACATACCTTGATTATTGTGATGAGTACATGGGTATATATATTTTTCAAAACTCAAACATGTAAAATGAGTTAATTTTACTTCAAGTAAATGTCCGATATAATGCATATGTTGAAGACCAACAAATCTATAATCAGCTTAGATATTTAACCTAAGTTCCTAGTGAACATACTTGTGTGACTATCCCATAAGCATTCACAACCCCCACGTGTCCAAAAATGAATCCACTATGTTTCTCAACTAGGAACTTGGGAGAAAGCAGTTAATCCATTTCTGTGGATTCTACCTCTTAATTATCTCTGCACTTGATTTTTCGCTTGTTTCTAATGCCCTGTTTTCAGGTCTTTCACATTTCCAAGTAGTCTTAACCATCTTTAAGAATCCTTCCAATTTATCTTCCCCTCTGCTAAATAATGATCTTTCTAATATCAGAGCTGGTTATTTTATTTTTCTATTTAAAATCCCTGTATGGTCCCATATTACTTTTGGCAAAATGCACACATATTAGCATAATGCAGTTGTCTCAAAATCTGTCCTTCCCTCCTCTAGAGCCCCTCTGTTAGCCCTCAGCTTAGAGTCATTCAGTCACATCCAGCACATAACTGCAGGGAAATCTCAGAACACGCCATGTCCTCTCCCACCTCTTGCCTCTGCCTATCCTGTCCTTCCCAGTCCCCTGGTCCATCTTTTTCCTCCTGGTCTGGCTGATTTCATCTTGCCCATCAGGACTCCATTCAGGCTGCCTCTTATCTGGTAGCATTCCCTAAAATCGTCCCAGCCTTGGGCTCCTTTGGGCCTTTCTGACTTTCTTCTGCATTCTCATTGGTGTGCTGTGCTTTCCTTTCAGGGTAGTTATTTCCAGGTATTGTAATCACAGAAAGTACTCATCACTAACTTACTGCTTACTCTAACAAGTTTCAGCTCTGAAAAAATCTATGTAAAGTCACAGACTAATGAGCCATAACATAGTAACTTCCACTGTGTTTTTATAGGCAAAGATGCTGGAAGCAGATCTGGTTTCGAAGATGCTACGAGCTGTTTTACAGTCTCATAAAAATGGGATAGCATTACCTCACCTCCAAGGAGAGTACCGATCCTTGACTGGAGACTGGATCCCCTTTGAACAGCTTGGTTACTCTACTCTGGAAGACTATCTGAGAAGTGTGCCAGCAGTTGTCAGAATAGATACTAGTAGATCTGGAGAGGTAAGAAGGCAATTGTGAATGTCAGAAGAATCAAACCAATTTGTAATCTCCAGCCTGACACTTCAACCTCATACCTTTGATAAAAGTCAAAGTGATAAGTACCACTAAGTGATCAGAAGCACAGCCTAGGTTCCAGTGTCTTATTTTATCCCTCACATTTTTTCATTGTGAAAATAAGATTTTAACCACTCTAAATAAAAAAATTTAAGTTGAAGTTTGCCTAAATTCAGCATCAAAACAAAATAGCTGTCCTAGGACTTTCAGTGCATACACATCTTTCCTGCCCTTTACAAACCTGCTACAACTGTTTTTGCCAAGATCACTTCACTAATGACCTTCTTATCACCAGATCTAATAGGCAGTTTTAAATTCTCATCATTTGACTGCCTTTATAATAATTCTTGCCACCTGGACCTAGCTCATTCCCTAGTTGGTCACTCACTACTTTACTATTATAGAGTCTCCCTAACAGTTCTCCCTGTCTCAGTCCCCTTATTCTCTAGCTTTTCCTCTCCCTCACAGAAATATGATCATGTTAATCTACCACTGCAAATCCTTTAGCTTCCCCAGGAGAAAATACTTTGTGTATAATACGGGCCATTTGGTGGCAGCAGGTAAATATTTGCACTTTCACTGTCTCTCAGTAGTTTCATTTCTTGGTGTCTACTCATTGTACAATATGATAGGTGTAGACAAACCACCCAAAAGACAAACAAAAAGGCCTGTCTTCCCTCCCACAAAATACTGTAGTTTCTTGGGTACATTTCTACATATGTAAATATATGGAACAGGGCAGGTATGTTCCTCACCAAAACTTATCATATTGTTTCCTCTGGGAGTTGGTGGGGAGGAAAATGCAGTTAGGATTGGGAGATCCATAAAAAGGGAAGTTCAGGGCCGGGGATTTAGCTCAGTGGTTCCACCGTCTGCCCCGCAAACGCAAGGAACCAAGTTCGATCCCCGGTACCAAAAAAAAAAAAAAGGGAAGTTCACCTCATCCAATAATTTTTACAAAAGAAAATAGAAATCAATTAAATACTCTATTAATAGTAAAACATTCTTTAATATCCCTTGTCCTCCCAGACAGATTTAAGCCCACCTTTCTATTTGTATCTTGCAGTACATCCAAAATACACTTAGCACAGTGTTTTCCATTTAGTATTTTTGCTTTTTTTCCCTTCATGTGTTTCTTGAGGATGAAGGACTTTTTTTTCCCTCACCATTTCATACTTAATAAATATGTATTTTGGAGGGATGGAGGGGTTGAAGGGAGGGTAGGGGAAGGGAGAAAAAATAAGAACCAAGAGAGATTATGTAAAGGTACAAATTCCCAGTGATGAATGTCATTATATCGTATACCAAAAGTGTACCAATAAAATAAAAATTTAAATAAATAAATATGTATTTAATATTTGTGTATGAATGACCAAATGTCCAAATTAATTAATAAATTAATAATACTTTATATGGTTGCTGTTACTTAATTCTTTGTTCCTTTATTTTGGACATTTTAAATGTTTCCAGGTTTTGACTATTAAAGTATCCCCCATTGAACATTTTTTTCTTTTGAATTATATTCTCAGGAATAGAAATACTGGGCCAGAGACTCTAGGAACATGTTTTAGCTGCACTATAAATCCTCATCATTTTTCTGTTGTTGATTTGAACTTAGAGTCAAAGACTTGAAAAGTAAATAGGACTTTAGAGATCTAGTCCAAAAAGTCCTGATGTTTCAAATCTTTTCCCTAATATTCTACCTATCATACTAATTTTAAGTGATACAAGGCTGAGCTGCTGTGTTTTAAGCAGATGTGGAGGGTCTAGGGGGCCCTATCTATCCTGCTTCGCCTTCACACTCCTATTAGTGGTGGCCCCTGAAACCCCCATGGAATTGCATGGCTTCAGTAACCAAGATTCAGAAAAACAGGTCTAAACCACCCCTGCCTTACAACTGAGAATACCTTACTGAGATTTGCCCAAAGTCACCCAGTTGTTCCGTTATAAGCCTAGTCTTGCCTAGGCTTTAGTGGTCTTGGAAACAGTACAGTGTAGTAGTTATGAAACTACTTTGGACTCAAAGAGATAGTCTTGCTGTGTGATTTGGAAAGTTACTTAACTGTACTGAGCCTCTGCCTCTCCATGTGTAAAATGGGGATAAGGTATATCTTGTGGGTTTTATGACCTAATACATTCAGATGATGAATTTCTTTTGGTTTGTCCATTAATCCTACAGTACCTGGTACATTGTAGATGGTGAATAAATACTTTAAGGAATAAATGAAAATTTCAATTTGGAGAAAGATTATTTAGTGTACTAGGTTATTCTTGATTTCTTTGTAGAAAATACATATTTTTATTCTAACATTATCAAGGAGAAGGATATATGAATATTTGCATACAATTTGATTTTGGACTTGGGCGCTCACCCACTTTTACAAATTGACCTCTGGGAAACACTGACTCTGAGAAGTATTTCTCCTCTTGCTCTGCCCCTCATGAATAGATTACCTGCCATGCTGTGACCTGCACAGAAACTGCAAGGATTGCTCAGCTTGTGGCTCGTCAGAGGAGTTCTAAAAGGAAAACTGGGCGGCAAGTTAATTGTCAGATGAGAGTGAAGAAAACCATGCCATTTTTTCTAGAAGGTAGGGTTTTTTTATATGCTAAAAATTTAAAACCTGTTCATGAATTTATTTTCACAAAGAATTATGGAAATGCTGTTTGTATTCACAATAAATACATGGATTTGTTAACATCCCTGTGTCAGGAGAAAAACTGGGACCTAGCTTTTTTCCTTTTAATGATTAAGTGAACATGATAAGCATAATTAACAAAATGAAACAATTACGCAGTGTGAAGTAACTCAGCAGATTTTCACTGTTTGTGATGGCAAGGTTTGGTTTTGTTTTTTTAGGTATTTGAAAGGAGGGGCCAGAGATTTAGCTCAGTGGTTCCACCACCTGCCTCATAAGCACAAGGTCCTGAGTTTGATCCCTGGTACCAAAAAAAAAAAAAAAAGAAATGATTGGGCCAGGGATTTAGCACAATGGTTCTGCCACCTGCCTTGAAACTACAAGGTCCCGAGTTTGATCCCCGGTACCAAAAAAAAAAAAGCAAGTTGAAAGGAAGCAACCTCCAGAATATTGGATGAACCAAGAACCTATGATTTAATGTCTTCTTAGCAATTATGTCTTTTGGGATAATACCATTTTCAGAAAAATATGAATTATATAATATGAAAAAGTGCTACGGGCAACTCAGCCTAGTATACTGAAAACTTATCTCAGGGAGCTTACAGTCCTAAAACTAAATTCTCAAGAAATAATGATAATATAAAACAGTAGATGACTAAGTGCTAGCATGAGCATTTTAGACAAGGCAGTGATCATTGTGAGTGAGAATGGAAATGGAGGGCTTTATGGTGAAAGGAAGGCTTGAGCCCAGATCTCAATTGGTAGGTAGAATTTAGATTGATGAAGAAGAAATGGAAGGACTCCCGTGTTGGTGAGAATGTAAAGTGTCTGCAGCAGAAGTGTTAAGTTCATGTGTACCAGGCAAATAACTGGAATCTAACAGGTGAAGAATCTCTTCATCTAAATGCTCCCAGAACTCTTCTTCCCTCTCACCAGTCCCCCAGGAGCTCCTTCTTGTGTTATTACAGACAGTTTTGAGAATAGAGACCCTCAGAAACCATCTGGTCAGGAGAGTGGCATAATAAAACTAGGGTTTGGGGTAGTCAACTGATTCCATTATGTATGTCTGACTTCATAGGAAAACCAAAAGCAACCCTCAGACAACCAGAACTTGCTTCAGCTTTTTCTGTCAGCAAAAAATCCAATCCAACACTGTTAAGAGACAAAGGAAATTCTCTTGGGATTAAGTTTGATGCCGAAATGCCACCTTACCCAGTGCACAGGACTGTTGGAAATAAAGTATTCAAAGACATTCCAATGCAGAGGCATGTGACCATGTCTACCAACAGCAGGTATTTCAGACTTTATCTGACTAAAAAGTGAAGTTTGGTGAACCTAGGATAATAAATGTTTAAAAAATTTGTATTCATATTAATAACAGAGTTTCTATTTTGGCCAATACAAGTGCGTATGTGATACAAAAGTGCGCTTTTCCTGGCTGCCTGTTACTCTCTAAATGTGCCTCCATTCCGTAGCTCTGCTGGTAATCTCTCTTTGTAAAATTCATTCTAAAAGCTCTCATAAGTTGTTCTAAGATACCACTTTACTATTTTTTCTGAAAACATTTTCTTACAATTAATTTTAAGAGTCCTAAGTGAAATCTGATTGAATTGTACACTTGATTTTTGCCCCAGTAATTGTGTCCATAATTATGTCATAATGTCAGATGTCCTTGGATAAGACTACTGGGCTAGCAGTCATAAGAACCTAAAAGCCTTAGTTTAGGAGCTGCCATTCACTAGCTAGGGAAAATAAATTAAAGTTTTATCTTTCGGGTCTGTGGTTTCCTTTTTGCTCAGTGAAAATGTGAAACTAGATGAGCCTTTCTGGGTCTAAATTATATGGTTTTATCTGGTAGCCAAGAGGCCAGCTAACTACAATCCTTGGGCCAGTTGAGGCCTGCTGCCTGTTTTTGTACATGCAGTTTTATAGAAACACAACTATATCCTGTTTCCAAATTGCCTGTAGCTGCTTTTGCATTTCAGTGCCATAGTTGACTGGTTGTGCAGAGCGTGGATGGTCAGCAAAGCCTGAAATATGTACTGTTGGACCCTTTCCAAAAAAGCATGCTGATCCTTGATGTAGATGAGTTGACATCCCATTCTTCTGTCATTCCAGCTTTAAAATTTGTGTCTTTTCACAACAGACTTGTCCTGTCACACTTTAAGTCATTGTTTAAAAATTCTATTTCATTTTCCCCAGGAATGTTCCCTCCAGATACTAGAATATTTAAGAAGAACTAATTTTTAAAGAAATTTGGTAGAAAGTAGTGTATTTTTAGCATTTTCTGTTACATGTTAATGCAGAAATATGATGTTATAATTGTACATACTAAGTAAGTTTTTACTGATAGCCTACAACCTAAGCATTTCTTTCAGAATTAAAATATTATAAGGAAATATACTTCATTTTAAAGAATAGATCTAATTTTCAGTCTTTCATAGTATTAAAAAATTGTGCTGGCCACACCATCATTGATTGAGTCAGACATTCTTCTAACATTCACTCTCCCTTGCATGCACTAACCCCTGGGAGCACAAATAATTAAGAGGTATCTAGTGAAGGAAAAAGACGTGTGGGGGTGTTATTTGTCCTCATATTTGGAAAAATCTTCTTATTTATATCCAGTATCATTTCTAAAAAATTATTTAGTAAAGACATGAGGTAAGGATCTGTTTCCTTTTCAGTTATTTGAGCAATCTTTCCTGTTTGCTTTGAAATACCACTTTTATTATATGCTAAGATACAATGTAAATTTCTTAAGTTTCTCAGCTCTCTACTATTTTACTTACCTGTCCAATTACTGTATTTTAAATGACATGACTTTGTAATGCATTTCAAACTCTGGTAGTGCAATTCCTTCAGTTTTTGGTTGTATTCCAAAACAGTCTTTATTGTCAACTATTTATCCTTTTCATGGTTTCATTTATTCTGTTTTGCTAATGCCTAAAGGTGATTAGTTGAAAGTGGGATGTCCAGGTTCCAAAAGAGACTGTCAAATGTCTTGTTAAGGTTTAGCTGGTAGCATACTTTTTTCTGAGTAAATATGTAAGGTGAGATTATGTTATATGTCATTTTCATTTTTTCTGATTTTGGAATATTTTTATGACTTAATTGTAAATGAAAAAATATGTTGTTTAAAACTTGGTATTCTTTTACATCTTAGGTTTAGCTCCAAGGCACCCCACCCACCACCTTTTCAGATGCATGTCTCAAGAACCTGTACTAAGGAAGTGAGTGGTATGTTTTCCAAATATCTTCATGATACATACTGGCTTCTGGAGCCTCGGGCCCCAAGAAAAGTATAGTATATACCTTTGTATATACTACAAAGTTTATAGCCTTTGACACTTGCTCTCACTTTCTACTTGGAGTGTACCTCTCTTCCTTTCTTTTCTAATTTCTTTAAATCAAGTTGAGTGATCTTAAGACAAAATAATGCTTCCAAGGATATCATCACTATTCTGAGTTGGGACCTTTCTCACCCTAGACCTCCTCTGTTTCACACCCGTGTCCCTTGTGTATCTCCTCGTCCTCTCCCTCATTAGGGGATAAGCCCATAAGACTTTGTAGTCTGAGGCCTTACTTAAAGAAAATTCATGCAGCCGGGGATTTAGGTCAGTGGTTCTGCTGCCTGGCCTGCCTCGTAAGCACAAGGTCCTGAGTTCGATCCTCGGTACCAAAAACAAAAAACAATAAAAAAAGAAAACTCATGCTCTAGATTCAGCATATATAGATATGGGGCTTTAACTCATGAACAAATTTCAGATAACGCCTCTGCTTAAAAGCTGGCATCCTAAATGGTGTGCAGTGACCATTAAGCATCTAAATATGAATATAAATAGCTCCTTAGGTTATAAAGTCCAAAAAGGCTATTTTTTTTTTTTTTTGTGGTACCGGGGATTGAACTTGGGTCCTTGCGCTTGTGAGGCAGGCGGTGGAACCACTGAGCTAAATCCCAGGCCCTCCGAAAAGGCTATTAAGAAAACAATACAACAGAGAATAAAGTCAATAATCTGAAGGTTAGAAATTCACCCACTCAGTATTTCATTTTCTCCAATGTGTAAATGAAGATTCAGCCAGAGGTATATAGTATTTTCAGAATAAGTGCTCATAGTGTATGAAATATGAATGTAATTTTACATGTTTGCTGCATTTTTTCCGTAAGAACACATTTCCTATATTTCTCATGGAAATTAATTGAATAATATGATTTTTGTTTATATGGCTTATTTTTACCTATGCATTTTCTGAGCTCTTGACTAGTTAGTAAAGTCATATACCCTTTTAGCGGCTTAAATTCATACATGCTTTTTTCTGTACAATCGAGGACTCATTTCCAGAGGATTGCTGTTCACTGGAAGAGCTGAAATGTACACATGTACACAACTTCTCCTACATGCTAACAGCATTGACTTCCTTAATTTGCTTGACATGGGGCTCAGGAGCTCAGGGTGCCTGTAGCGGCCCCACAGAGCAGGTGAATTTGCAAACTCAACCACAAGTCACCTGCTGACTCTGTCATTAAGGGGTCTGGCCACTTTTGAGAAGCTCATCATTTCCTCCTTCTCCATCCCTTTCTGGATTCTTCTGTTCTCTGCGCCCAAGTCTGGCAAGGCCAGGTCGTCATGAATTGGTGTCCAAGCATCCTCATGGAGTAGTTCCCTTTGGCTTCCTGGCCTTCACAGAGGCCACTGCCCCCAGGCAGGACTATATGTCCCTATTGCCTAATTAAAAATAAAATTACTGAATCTCAGCAGAAATACCATCTGTAAAATATGAATTATTTTGCACACTGATGATAATTTTAATGTACTCTGACCTGTATCCCAGAGGAGTTTTGAAGAGGATGAATTTCATAGTTCTTAAAATATCAGAGCTTTCAGCTATAGTGAACACTGAGATTTCTTTGTCTTAGGATGTGAATTCAAGTATCCTGAGTTTTAAATTTTTTTTAGAAAGTGAATAAAAAAGCTAGCCAGAATATACTTATGAAAAATAAATATTGGGGAAATTTAAAAATTGGTATTACTTATCTGTAGGATCTAAACCATTTATTCATGTTTATAAATTGAAGCTAGGATGATTTTTGTATCTTCTGTGTATTGCTAAATTATTTATTTTCATTAATAAAGGGGGAAAATAATCATGACCTTAAAACCTGGACAGCTTCTGTTAAATGTTCTTCAGCCTTACTATTGAGGCATTATTTTTATGCTTTGTAGAATATAGCTTTAAATTCAGCATTGTATATATGTGTATGTTATCCAAAGTGTTACTTTCCTTAGTTGCAAGTAGAAAATCATTAAGCAATAAATTTTATTATTCTTTACCTAGAAAGATAATTTTGATGTTTAAAGTAGCCTGGCAAAATAAGGGAGCTAAGTTCCCTCTCGGATGTCTCTTGACATGGCTGGTATTTCTGGATTAATGTAATGAGGTTGTCGGGGTGCTGTCTTCCTTAATCCTGCCCCCCTGCTAAGACCCTTGGCCCCCACAAGCTCACAGAATAGCAAAGCCTGAGACACAAATGCTACGTAATGGGGATAATCTACCATGTTAAGTATTTTGGTTAATTCTATCATTTTTTAATTTAAAGATAATTTAAATAAGACTGTTGAAAAAACAAATGTCACGCCTCCTGCCTCTCACACTTACAAAATGGATGAGGTTCAAAATCGCATAAAGGATATACTAAACAAGCATAACAATGGCATTTGGATATCTAAGCTTCCACATTTTTACAAAGAGTTATATAAAGAAGACCTTAATCAAGGAATTTTACAACTATTTGAACACTGGCCTCATATTTGTACGGTACGTTTTTTTTCTTTGTTCTTCCTTTCTGATGTCTCCTCCCTGCCCAGCTTTCGGATTTTGAGTTACTGGTCATAAAACCTTTTCTCCAGGGGACACGAAGCACTTTATGTATGTTGCCTCGTTAATCTTTATCTCTAAGATTAACACATATGTGTTCTTATTCATTCGAGAAGTATGTCAAGGTTGAGGACTCTGTGTGTTTTAATTGTTGCTGTTATACATTTTGTTTTAAATTATTTTAAAAGTGTATTTAATGTTTATTATGTATATATACCTCTTTGTATTGATTGAACTGCTACCAATAAACACTGGAGGACAGTAATTATTACTAGCTTCAACTTTTATACACTTAATTCTTGACCATTTTTAAGGATTTTCAGCTAAGCAAATTTTAGTTATTTTGGCTAATTATTTACATAGTACTTTGTGTCTTTTGAAAGTAATACAGTATTCATACTTAATTTTTATAAACTGTCTTCAGAGTGAAAATTTCTAATTGAAAATGATTTATCAACTTCCATGCCTGTTCCTACTTGGGAGTTTATGATTATAATAAGATGATGGATCAGAATTGTTTATTAGAAATTTTAGTTCAGCCAGATATGGAGACAACTAGATTCTTTTTTTTTTTACAGTATAAAATAATTTTATTTGCAGGAATGCAAAATGATTGTTTGCTATGAGCATTTTAAACATATGACATGTCTAATTTTCTTGTTAAATTTGCATTTACTGAGGGACTAGTTTGTATAAAACCTTAAGTATAAGCTCTGATCTTCATTGTGGTGCCTACTGGGTATGTGATATAACTGCAGTATCCCTTTGGGTAGGAGAGAAGGGACTTCTTTACACCAAGTCCTAATAAACTATAATTTTACTTTTGACTTTAAGCTATCAACTTAGGACTTGACAAAAAATTTTTGAGGATGCTTCACCACTGAACACTCACTGTCATCAAGGTGCTTTAGAAAATTAAAAATATAGCACAAGTGATTGTATTCTACTCTACAAGTTAATCATGACCTGCATAAGAAATGGAAAGCTGATTCATATTTTTACAGTGATCAGCAGTAAGAAATGCACTAATGAAACATACCTTTTACCTAAAAAGCTAAACTACAGCCATATACTAATTTCTATGATTTATGAAAAAACTTCACAATATCCAAATGTCAGGCTTTGCTGTATAATTGTCAGTTTTAGTCTGACTTTTTTTTGTACCGGGGATCGAACTCAGGTCCTTACGCTTGCGCAGCAGGTGGCAAAACCACTGAGCTAAATCCCTGGCTAGTCTGACTTTTTATAAAGGGACATTGCAGTATTTAGTACAAGTTCAGATGCACTTTTTTTGAACATTTAATGAGACAACTAGATTCTTAAACCCAACTAACTTTTAGATATTTCTTAATGTTTCTGTTCACATAAAATATATTCAAAGTATAACTGTCCTAAATGGTGGCATTAACAACTATTTGGTGCTTCTAAGTTTATAGAATTAATATGTATAAGGAGTATGTGTTTTGAGAGAGGGCTTTATTTCTTTAATATGTATTCTGGCCCTCAAACCTGTTGGGCAAATTATAGGCTACTCCTTCTTCATAAGCACTTGGCCTAAGAAAGTATGTATTTTTGCAACCTCTTTTTCTTCTAGACCGCTGTCACCCCATTTAAGCCCCATGCCCATTTCTTTGCAAGAGTCATTCGTTCATCTATCCATCCTATCCATAAAACCATTTATTGTGCACCTGCATGTGGCAGTCACTGCCTTAGGTGCTAAGAACACAGGTAATTAAGACACTTGGAACCTAGTGAGAGAAAAAGACATGGAAAAAATTATTTGGTCAATGAACAAATGTTAGAATACACAGAATAAAGGAGAAAAACAAGAAGGAATGTCAAACTCTAGAATATGGCTCTGTTCTCCTATTTACAAATTCTTGCTAAAAAAGGTTCTTATTTAATGTTCATAAAAATGTCACCTATGATTTGTGAAATGTAGAACTTACTCTTATAATGAGAATTCCCAAGGTTGCTTTTCAATACATTGCATTTTTACCCCATTTAGGAAAGAATTTTCTCACTGTGCACAGATTCATCACTATTGCCATATCCTTTCAGATAACCTTGTTCTTGAGGGAACTTTTGAGGACGTTTCATTAGACTGCTCAAAAATTTGAAAATTCAAGGCACTAGCCCTTCTTGGAATGATTATAGTTTATTTTTTAAATCCATAGACATTCATGAACTTTATATGAAATTTTCAATGCACTTAGAGTCTTTTTATTGTCAAGATGTATATTTTATTTGCTGCTAAGCTTTCATAAAGAAGTCTTTGTAAAAATTTTAAAAATAAATTTAATATTTTTAATGAATTTTATTGGTACATTTTAGGTATACAATATAATGACATTCATCATTGGAAATTTGCGCCTTTACATAATCTCTCCTGGTTCTTATTTTTTCCCCATTCCCCTGCCCTCCCTTCAACCCCTCTTAATATGTTTTTAATTTATTATGTTTCTGGGCTTTTGGATTCTATGATAATTACTAGTATTTGTATAGCTCAGTTTATTACTTTGGGGGAAATTTTCATCCTTGCTGCTCTACAAATGTCTACAAAGTTCCAGAATATCTCTTGCTGAGGTGGCAAGTGAGGGAGTATCTAAGTGAGAGAGTGTTACCTAAATTGAATGATTACCTCGTGTCAGGTGCTGAAACAACTGATACGTTTTGTTGTTGCTTTTTGCAGCACTTGAATTTGCTTTTATTGCCTTATTGTTTTCTGTGTGATCAGTGAAGGTGGTACAGGAAGCAGAAAAACAATATACCTTCCTTGTCTACATCTGGTCTCTCAGCTTCAAGGAGAACTATTTAGGCATGATCACTACCAATTATGAGGTGATGATTTGCTTAGTGAGGGATTGTATCTAGGATACTCCAAACTGTCAGTCATATTGATGCCTATTGGTATTTTTCAAAACTGATTTTTAAACCTTACAATATTCTTAATAGCCTATTATTGTTAAACAGTTTTAAACAGTTATACCATGGTTGCTTTTAAACAGCTTTAAATAGTTGTACTGTGATTGTTTTCTCTCTTTTCTAACTTGGTTTTACTTGGTTTAAAGGCAGAAAAATAGCATACCTAGTGTTGATGTTATTACTTAGGCACACAGTCTCAAAGGTGTGCAGAAAATATAGGATAAGAAGGAACTTGGTAATGGATATCTGTCTATATGGCTTGTCATGAACTCAAGAAGAAATCCAAGTGCAGTGTATTTTTTAAATGTATTTTCTCCTTCAATTATATAAAACATTTTATGTAAAAAAATTGAAAATTTAATTTATGAAGAAATAAAAATTATCCATAGTCCTACCAGCTAAAAAAAAAAAAGCCACTGCCAGGGATTTATCTCAGTGGTTCCATTGCCTGCCTTGCAGGTGAAAGGACCAGAGTTCGATCCCCAGTACCAAAAAAATAATTTTAAAAAAAGCCACTTGCAGGGATTTCCCTTTGAATATCAGAATGGGCAGCATCTCAAGGCCAAATAGCAATTCTTGAAATTTTACCTTCTTGGAAGTTCTAATCCACTGTATCACAAGGATGCTCCATAACATTCTGAAGCATGTAGAGGATGGTTTGAATCTGTTGTTCTTAACTGTTTAGATCCCTCAGGCAGCCAAAAATACTGTTTGAAAGTTAAAGAGAAAATAGAATCATTGGCAAATGATGAACCAGGTTTTTGGTGTTCCTAGGCAGCTTGTGAGGGAATTGGGAATTGCAAAGATCCCAGTGCAGTAAGCTTACAGGCCAAGGATAAGAGTTCCCATTGAGTCCTGGGAGAAGGACAGTAACATCTCTTGGCTGTTACAGAGTAGTGTTCTTACTAATAATATACTTAACCTGTTATATTTGACTGGTATTTATAAAATGCTTCTGTGTACCAGCCTCTGACCTGGGTGCTAAGGATTGAATAGAAGACAAGCCAGACATGGTCCTTGTCCCTATCGAACTTTCTGTCCAGTGGAGAAAACCAGGGATTATTATAAAAGAGAAGGGCAGGATGAGAGAGTGGAGGGGGCCGGAGAGGAACATGTAAACAAAAGGACTCAGCTTAGTCTAATGAGTCCAGAAAAGCCACCCAGAGGGTGGCTATGAAACCTGACCAATGAGTTGATATGAGTTAGGCAAGAAGGGTAGGAGGAAGACCTCAGGTAAAAGAAAGCTGAGCCAAATCCCTAAGACGGAAAAATGTGACATTTTCAGGAAGGTGAAAAAAGTTCAAGAAGAGAGTGGCTCAGAAAGAAGCTGAAGAGGCAAACATTTCATTAAAGAATCAACATTTGTTGAAGACCAGCACATCCCTCCCTTGAGGTTATCTACCGTGCTGGCCTCTGACCGACTTTGATTTCTAGGAAAATTCCAAATCTTGCAACAATGACTGTTGAACATCAGAGTTTTGGTCAAAATTCTCTGCTCTGAAACATACTGGAGAAACTTCTCCACTCCTGCCTTGGCCAGCATATCTGTCTTCATTCATTTTCTGGCCTGAAGCAGTGTGAAGTGAGAGGCTCCTTTTGGAGTTGGACTAGGTGCATCCAGCTGAGAAGAGTTCCTGCATGTGACCCCAAGACTGACTGCAAGACTGCCAGAGAAACATTCTAAGTTGGGCTAGTGGCACACCAGGGCTTAATTATAGCACATAACATTTTGTGAAAGACAAAATAAAATTATAGAACATAAAATGTGAATGGGGAAAAATACCTAGTTATACTAATTATTAATACCTTCTATAAAATGTTTTACTGTTAATCTGTATTTTTGTTATGTATCATTTTTATCCATTGGAAATTATTGAATTTTAAGTTGTTTCATACTCTAATATCTCAAACTCTTAAAAAATATCTAAAATTTGGAATTGCATCAAAATAGCAGTTTCTGAAATATCAAAACAACAACAATTCTGTTGCTTACATATTTTTAAAAACATATTTGAGATATTTAGGAATCTGTCTTAACTTTAATTGTATAAATTATTATGTAAAATAATAAAGCACTTTTCAGCCCATGCAAATTGAATTGCCTCTTTTAAAAGCCAGGATGTTTCTGGGTTAAAAGCAAACAATTTGGATTCCTAAAGAAGTAGAACATAAACACCAGTACTACTCAATCCTAATGGTATTGAATACAGCCTATACACCAATGCCAACAGAAGAGTGTTGAAAGTAAACTGAAGACCTAGAAGTATAGCCATAATATTTTAATTATGGAACTTGATTTCTTTTCTAATTTTTCACTACTAAAAGGAAGCATCTAATGAACAAATTTTTAAATAATTTAAAAATTTAATTTCAGTGAACATTTGAGTAAGAGAAAGATGAAATAGCACTGTGGCAAAACCAGAATAGAGAACTTGGGAATAATGTGGTGTTGCTGTTTTGAAACTTGAAGTACAAACTACCCACAAGGTCTAAATCCAATAGACTTTGAACGTTGAGTTAGGTTTGTCCCTTGTCATTTCTTAACTGGATAACTTTCATCATGCAAACGATCCTCCCAGAGCCTCAGCATACTATAAAATATGACTAATTCTACTCATGTGATAGGCCTGCTGTGCAAATTAAGAGATAGAAGACAGAAAGTTGCTGCCAGAACTATATTAGAAACAGCAGGTGCTTAATAAAGGCAGCTGCTGTTTTTAAGAGGTAGCCCAGTTTAAAGCAGACTAAACCCCTTGCTGAACCAGAGACATGCTTTAAAAGCCTTAAAGAAGAAGTTACCTCAGTAAAAATGAGAAGCTAAAGAGGGAAGAACAAAGTTTAAATTGAAAAGTAGGAGCAGTGGAGAAAATGAAGTCTTAAGTGCAAAACTCCAAGATTAGTGTTTCTACCATTGGAGAAAATGGATTCCTCTCCTGTCCTCACCCCTACCACAGTTACTGAGAGCAAGAGGAAAGCCTTGAATGCACAGTGAACACCACAGCTACTGGCCACAATCATTCCAGAAGGCTCTGCCTGTGCTTAACCAGGGAAGACTATTCTGAAGGAACATGTAAGCAAGCAGTCTGACCTTGGGCCAACAATGAAGGAAAATGACTGAAGTTTTTTCTAAAATAGATAGTTGCAGTGTGTGCCTAAGGATAGCATCAGTGAAGTCTTTGTTAGGTAAAAGGATGGAAGTGAATGTTGCCTCAAAATACAGATTCTATAAAATGACTCATTCAAGATAGTGAAGAAAGTTTCTCTGGGTAGATGGCTTGTGAACAGCGGTTATAAGAAGGAGCTTCTAACTTCACCTTTGATTAAATCTGTGAAATGTGCCACAAACTTTTGTACTGTCTTAAACTCAATCAACTGAAAAATTATAGCCTCTTCTGAATATGTTACATTTATCATCACTAGGATCAGTAAGCTGCTGCAGAGATGTGTATGGCAACAGTATGGAACATTGAGTTGGATGGGTTTTGCTGAGCTGTATATATTTTCCTGCATACAGTTCAGGGTCCTCCTGCTGCCCTTACATGCTTCAAATATGCACCAATTAGTTTCTTTTCACTGTGATCAAATCATAACCCTGGGGACTATTTCCCCCTCATCTCTTTCTAAGTCTAACTCTTTGAGCACTTCTTAGCTTTAGCACAAAAACGCTACCTCTTAAGGAGGTCATCAGCTAGTCAGTCTTTCTGGTGAATTGACTAATCGTTAGGGGGCAAACTTCTGGTCAGTTACACTCTGGGGTTTTATGGTTTCTGGGCACCAATGGATCTTTTATTCATCTCTAAAATGAAATTTTTAAAATGGTTTGATTTTTGGTTTTGTTTGTTGTTGCTTTTGATTTGAATGTATAATAATTGCTAATGGTTAGAGTGCTGAAAAGCAGGTATCCAGGTACATTTGATTTTATTGCACTGTCTCAGGTTTCCACTGAGTAGTGACCACATAAAATGAAGTTTAGGATTTAAAACTTCAGCACCAAGAGCCTACTACTCTATGGAAATGAAACTGTGCATACCAGTTATTTGGAAAGCTGCTCAATTTAATTCGGTAGTAACCATCCTGTGATAGAATCCGGGGAAAATCCTAAATCCATAGACAGTAAGCTGAGAGAATTAGCAGGTGAGCCTTCGGATACTCTCAGGAGTTCGGCTTTAAGAACTTTAAATTTATAGCACAGATAAAGTAGAAAGGGGTAAGTAAAGACCTTTTAGATTTAAGGGAAACAAGTTTGTCGGTAGGTACGTGGGGTGAAGATTTTTATTTTTGTGAGCAGTCAGGTTCCTGAAGAAATTGGTGTTTTCAGTTCTTAGACCTCATATCTATAAAATCTAATACGTCTGCTTGAAATTCAGAGAGGCATGAAATTCCAAATGAGGTGAAGTGTAAAGCTGACTATAATCAACTTGCGGGGATAGCTAATTTATGGCATTTTATTTAGAATCTTCTGATGATGGCCAAAGAAGGTGGCTTATTGCTGTGGTATAGGAAGTTAATCTTTAATGTCACCTATCTCTCCTGTTGGGAGCTGGGAATGAGGGTCCACACATAGTGTGTACATAGTATGTGGAGTTACATGTGTCATTTCCAAGTCATAGCATAGGTGATTTTTTTGGGTGTACATTCAATGCCAAAAAAAAGAACTAGAGCCACAAAGCAAAGAAAAGCATTACAAAGAGAAAAACATTAAACTATTATGATTCTGGGTCTTTATTCTATAGTAGAGGAGGCCTTTTGACTCTCCTCGGGTATATATCTAAATCAGGTAAACTAAATGAACTAGAAGCTATAAAATCTCCCTCTTTAGAGATTGAGTTGAAATGTTTAGCAGCTGATTGTTACAGTAAGAAAATACTAAAAGCCATATTTCAAGTAGATGTTGACTTTGGCCCTTTATAAAGACCAGGAAGTGGCTGTTCTGTCTTGGGAGATGAGGCGCAGGATATTATATATCTCTTGTCGGATGCACCCAGAGCACAATGAAGAACAGACACCACACTGTACTGCACAGTGTAACAATTTCTTAGCTGTGGGGAGACGCTTGGGGGCTGGGAAGAGATTGAATAGTGAGTCTCTTTCCTAAGTTCACGTTTACCAAAAAATTAAAAAGAGATGCCATGTTTTGTGAACGACAGATACAAATCACAGTAGAATGCTTAGGAAAAACAAAGTGTCTATTCACTCAAAAATTGAAAAAAAAAGGGCCAGGGATTTAGCTCAAGTGGTTCCACCGCCTGCCCCACAAGCGCAAGGATCCAAGTTTGATTCCTGGTACAAAAGAAAAAAAAATTGAAAAAAATACTTTAAGCTAAAAAATGTTAGTTTTAAATGATATTTTTAACTTTAAAAATGTTTCATGTAATTTTCCCTTTGAATTAAAAAACCCATAAGTTATTCTCCAAAGATTAATGAAATTTGTGGAGCAGGCCTGTTTTCTATATCACTTAAGTTTACCTGTGAATATTTGCCTAAAGTGCTGAAGGATATCTAAGTCAACTCCATTTAGTGTCAGATTCAGTTCCTAAAGTCAGGTCTGTGTTCAATGCTCCTTTTAGTAAATGCTCATTTTAATTTAAAGAGGCCAAATCACTGGAAAAACAGATGGAATTTAGGCACATAACTAACTCATTTGAGATAAAGAAGAAGACAGGATAGACTGGAGATTGCCTATAATTCAAGGAACTAGTCATTGGAGGTGTGTAGGGGCAGAAGTGGTTACACACAGTAAAAACAAAACTCCTGAGGAAAGAAATCTGTCTTCTATTTTAAGATGATTATTTGATTATTGCTTGGACTTTGGATAAATTCAGGTAAAAAAAATTTACCTGAATTTATAACTGGGTGTGATGGTGCAGGCCTATAATTCCAGCTACTCTGAAGGCTGAGGTGGGAGAGAGGATCCCTTGAACCCAGGAGTACAAAACCCCTTTTTTTTAACACCTCATTTTTTAAAACAATTTTTTAAACTTCATAGACTAGCAAAGTTTGACTTAAATATTGCAGATAAACCTGGAAACACCACTTCCAGGTGATCTCTTAAGATTATTCTGAAATAAAAGCTAGAAAAAGAAGAATTTTGCTCTTACCTTGCACCAGCTCACATTAACTGGATATAACATTGATGAATTCTGTTAAGACATTAGTTCCTACTTAGAAAAACTCATTGTGGTGGGCATGTTCAGAGATCAAGTTTAGAGGTTTGCTAAAATTAAGTACATTGTTAAGTTATTGGTGCTGATCATATCTGAAGCACAGGTGGGAATGGAAGATTTGGGGCTGGGGGAGAGAGACTAAACATTGAAGTATCCCACACTTTCAGTTGACTCATTGGAAGGAAAAGAATCATAAAGCTGAAAAACTTTCTTATTTCTCAGAAAAATCCATGTGGATCGCTGGGAGATGAGGCTTATAGAAGTTGTAACCACTCATGAGAAGTGTCCACAGCTGTTAAACATGGACTACATCACCTCTGCTGTCATTGGTGCTTTAGGCTTTTCAGGCATGAGATTTTTTTCCTCAGTTCTCAAAACTTAAGAAACACACATTGTCAGAAGAATGAAGAGAGAAACCTGAATGAGTTATCATTTAACATGAATGTTAATTCACTTCTGGGGCTGGGGACATAGTTCAATGGTAGAGTGCTTGTCTAGCATACAACAGGCCCTGGGTTCAGTTCAAATCCCAGTACTGCAAAAAACAAAACAAAACTCCAGTTATTTACTTACTGTGTATCATCTGGAATATACTGTATAGTCAAACTGAAAGGATTCTTTTAATATCAAACTCATTGTGTCTTTTCTCAAAGCTCTTCTTTGGTAATAAGGCAACACTTTCTTTGTACATACATATGTACTTTCTCCCTAATCCCTGTACAGAGAGGGAAGTAAATGAAGTCACTATTCTTTACAACTTTTGGAGCATACTTAAATATTTCTTCTTTGGATGGTTGGGGTTCCTGTAAGCTTGTAATATGTTACTACCCCAGTGGAGTCTCCTAAGGGCTTAAAATGCAGCTGAGGGATAACTGAATATGATTTGAAAAAATAGGAACATTTCAGAAGTCAATGACTATTTACTTTAGTCGATGGCCTAGTACAGGGTTTGAGAAACTGTTTTTGTAGAAGGCCAAAGAGTAAATGTGTTACACTTTGCAGGCAGTAGATATATATAGTCTTATCACAGCTGTTCTGCCATTATAGTACAAAAGCAGCCACAGACAATCCGTACCACTGAGCATGATTGTGCTCCAATAAAACTTTATGTTTGTAATCTTCACATGCCATGAAATAATTCTTTGGATATTTTCAGCCATTTAAAAATATAAAAATTACTCCCAGCTTATAAGCTATAACTCCATTGGGCTGCAGGGTAGATTGCCAACCCCTGGTCTAGCAGTAGAAAGCATTAGAACCTGAAAATAATGGTGTCATACATAAGTTTTGTCTTTTGTTGTTTAATAAAGATGCATCAAACTGTACCCCTCAGGCATGGAAGGCAAATAAAATTAAAAATTGGATGCCATACAAATGCCAGCAGTATCTAACACATGCTCATTGGAATGACAACACTTTCAGCTAACTTTCTGCTGTGGTGGTTGTAAATACTGTAACTTACCTCTGGAACATCTTTTTCTAAAAGGAAGCTGAGGGTTTTCTTAGGATATTACAAGAAGAGAGAGAGAGTATACACATTTTGTCTAAGTATTTCCCTGTGTTCTTTCCATTGATTTATTCCTGACAGGGCTGATACCTTTTCATAACTTCATTTCATCTTGGATTCAGTCTATTTTGTAAGTTGTTGTTTTGCTTTGGCAGAGAAAACCAAATGGACAGAAGCACTCATGATTTACTAGGACAGTTAGAGCCTAGAAACCTCACAAGTGAAATTAATACGATTTTCTTGTTTTTCTTTTTCTGAAATGTGACTCATTTCATTTATAGGCAAAGCCAATGCATTAAATATTAGTAATCGAGAAAAATAAAATGTACACTTTTTTGTATAATTAATTTGAAGATAATGTTGCTCTCAAATATAAAATGAACTAATTGTTTTCAGCTAGTTTGTAGCTACTAATATGTCTACCATTTGCTTTCTTTTACAATTTCAGGTGGAAAAACCTTGCAGTGGTGGTCAAGATTTGCTTCTTTATCCAGCTAAGAGAAAGCAGCCTATGAGAAGTGAACTGGACACTCAGAAAGTGCTTCCATTCCCTCTACCTGCTTCCAAACAAATATCACCATCGAAAGGGAGTTCAGCCACTGTGCCAGGAGAAATCAAAGAGAAAGTGGCAGAGTTGCTGATGAAGTACTCTGGTGGCCTTTGGGCTAGTGCACTCCCCAAAGCATTTGAAGACATGTATGAAGTAAAATTCCCTGAGGATGTTTTAAAAAATCTTGCCGCACTGTCTGATGTATGTACCATAGATTACATTTCTGGAAATTCCCAGAAGGCTATTCTCTATGCTAAACTTCCGTTGCCCACTCACAAGAGCCTAAAAGATGAAGGACATGCACAGGAAAATAATGACATCAAGTCAATGATTGAACAAAAATACTTACAGATAGAAAAAAACATTGCCGAAAGCACTGAAACCTTTATGGAGGACATAACGGTTCCTCCTCTAGTCATTCCAACCGAGTCATCCCCATCTGTATTGGTGGTTGAATTGAGCAACACAAATGAAGTGGTTGTCAGGCAAGTATCATTGTCTAATCTGTTAGGATGCAGGTATGCTTTTACTACTTGACTGTTCATCACATGGATGCTGGGGCTTGAAGGATGACTAATGTATTCTTGGTTTTAATGAGTTATGGTGAAGTTAATAATATAGTAATATATGGTTAAATGTTTAAAATGTGCAACTTTTTATGGGGAAAATGACAGCTTTAAAAATTGAAATGATAATATTAAATCTATGTCAAAGGCATCATGGTAACTGTATATCAAAAGCAATACCTATAGAAAAAGCAAGGCCCCCACATACTAGGGGTAATAATACTGAGTTTGGGATTATGTAACATTTCCTAAGTCAGAATAGCAAAGAACCCCATCATTATGTAGGACCTCAGATTAGCCCTTGGACCCGGAGATGGTCTTGTGACTTGAGCCTTATGATATCATTGCCTAGGGAGAGTCATTGCCTACTATAACTGGAATGAAAAAAATCATTTGAGCTTCAGGCACTTGACTTGAGCTTTTGGATAAACTACAGAATACCTAAAAAATACAGGAGGAGTATAATTTGCTATTAGCTGCTCTGGAAAAAGAATGGTAGCCTATGTAGCCAAAGCTATGGAGCTCCAACCAGGGTATGACTTTGGCTGGACAGATGAGGAAAAAACGGGTGCCAAACAGAATCTAGGCTCCTTAAAACAAGATTACCCCATGGTTTGGGCTGTTGGACACCCATAGCTGAGCTGGAAAGGCCCAGAGGAAGACTTTTAAAAAAATAATCAAAATCCTTCAGTGAAAGAAGAGCTTTAAACTCTTGGATTTGAACAGTCTTGAGTCTGAGTGTATAATGAAGTGAGGCTTAGTTTCTTGGGATGCTCAAAACTAGAAGAAGCTTTAGAGAGGCTTTGTTTTATACAGGGTTACTGAATATATAAAGGTTTATTCTAGGATCTGCTGTGGCCTGAAAATAGAAATAAATTGTTGAGGATTATGGCCTACTAATACATTGAAATAAAATAAAATGTCAAGAAGCATATCACTGATTCCAAACAATGACATCATAAAGAAAACCTAAATCTACTTCCATGACAGAATCCTTTGTATCTGTTACCAGTAATTATTGGTGCTATTGTAAGAGACTAAGCACCGAGCACTGTGCTGGGTCAGTCGTGATTTCTGAGTCTCTTACTAAGGAGGGCTGGCAGAAATGTAGATTGTTCTAGGACATTAGTAGCAAGGTATGAAACTATTCCAAGATGATCAGGTCCAGGGTCTTCAGATTCTTTAGACACCTTTTTCCATGTTCAACAGGGTGGCTGACAAACAGTGAAATGGTAGGTAACATCTGCCATTAGGTTAACTCTACATTGACTATAGCGATTTGCCAGACAGACCCCTGTCACATTGAGCTCTATTCCATACACTGTTCTTCACCCAGGCAAGCAGTAAGTAGGCCCTGGAAGGTGGGCTTCTGGCTCAACCTGAGGGTCCCCAAGGACTGCTGTGGCAGAACCCTCAGATAAAATATGGGAATCTATCATTTTCAGTCTCAAAACTTAACTTCGTAAGACTTTGTATCTGTGACATACATAATTGACCTGTACAGCATTCTTTCCCTTCTTGCTCAGGTAATTTGTTAACCACTACAACCCCATTCTTGCTACTTCCCACTTTCATTCCAGCTGTAACAGCATCCCCTATCTTCACCAAGCCCTGTAGCCATTCTTCTCTACTGGCTGCTAGAAGGAGTGAAACCACCTGTAGCTCCACATGCTTCTCTCCATCTTCCTCCTTGTAAGACTGTATGCCAGGGAACCACCATATCGGGCTGCAACCCAGCCTCTCCAGTTGAGCTCCAAGGGCTCGCACCGCTCTACAGGGAAGCCAAGACTCCAAGCCCCAGGAAATAGGCACATAGGGCCAGCTGCAGACCTCCGAGGGAGCTTCAAAGCCCAGAGTGCAATGCATTCCAGGCAGTGCCTTAACATTCGCAAAGATCAGTAAATTTAAATGGATAGAGCATGGCAAAGCATCTTGAACTGTTTTTAGAGTGAATACTATATGTATAATATTTCCTATAGAGTAGCCATTGCCTCAAAAGAGGTATCCTTTCATTTTATTGAAGACTTTTTTTTTTTTGAAGGGGTACTGGGGATTGAACTCTGGACCTTACACTTGCAAGGCAGGTGGCAGAATCACTGAGCTAAATCCCCAGCCCTATTGAGGACTTTCTTTGCAGCTTTTTCTTTCTAGTTAAAAATGGATTGGCTATGGCATCTTCTTCCCTGCTGATGGTTACAAAGAACACATGAAAACACACCTACAGGAATACACAGTTTCTTATTGCTTGTGGCCCTGTGTAAAAAAAAAACCTGAAACAAAGAAAAATGCTGTGGGTACCCTCTCCTCTGTTTCTAACTTTAGACTACATCTTATGGCCAAGACCACTTCTGTTTCATGACCCAAATTTGACTTGCCATGTTTTACATCCTGGAAGGAGGCCCTTTATGAGGGCAAGAAAACAACTGCTTGTTTGTGGCATAAAAGAAAATAGTATGTCTTGATGACGTGAACTGAGATAAGCTGACTGGAATTGTCAACAATAGGCAGTTGTAGAAAGGGCTGGGACATGTCTAAAATAATACTTCTCAGAAAACATGCATTTTAGTATATGTGCTGCCAAAGCAAGCACAGAAAACATACATTTTAGAGACATTCTAAACATGACATGTTCTAGACAGCTAGAACCCCTTTTGAAAGCATCAGAATTCAACACTTTATTGTAATTTGTTCAGCAACTTGGGTGGGTTTGGGGGATTTGTCACATTGTTGATGTTGTGTTTAGTGTGTTCAAGGTGTGTGTGTGTATGTGTGTGTGTGTGTGTGTGTGTGTGTGGTGCTGGGGGTCAAATGCAAGCCTTGGTGCATACTAGGCACATGCTCTACAACTAAGCCACAGTCCTGGTCCTAGGCTTTGTATTTTTCTCTAGTTAAGTTTCATTGTTTAAAGGGTTTGAGGTTTGCTCAGAATCAGCCTCAGAGCAAAACTCTGCTAGATTCTCTTCTCAGTAATCCAGATCGCCAGCAATTTTAGTCAAGATCTTACGGCAGCCCTTGCTTACCTGACCCTCTGAGTCTCTTCCTGCCTCTTCCTCGCTGTCCTGCTTGAGTCTTTCTCAGCCTCATCTTCCCTAAGGCCTCCTTCACTGCTCACTGCCAAGCTCTGTAGTGTGCTAGGTTGTCATCAAGCGTTTGCCCCATCGCGTGGTGCATTAGACCTCAGCCTTGTTTTACATGATCTCTACGTAACACTCTCTTCCTTTATCAGGAGATAAAGTATGAGCAAATTCAAGGCTGGAACCAAAGATGACAGTAGGGAAAACAGAGCAACACTAATACATTCCTGTGCTTTTTCTCTTCCTAAGATGCTTCATTTGTGTTCTCTGCCTTTAATTGACCCAGGTATGTGGGCAAAGACTACTCTGCCGCTCAAGAATTAATGGAAGATGAGATGAAGGAGTTCTACAGTAAAAGCCCCATGGTTGCACCAGTCCAGGCTGTGCTCGTTGGGCAGCTGCTAGCTGTAAATGCTGAGGAGGATGCTTGGTTACGTGCACAGGTCATCTCTGCAGAAGAGAACAAGATAAAGGCAAGTAGTAGTGACTTTGTCATAGCATTACGAAGACACACACTTTATTATTTGTTAAATGTAAATATTGTTTCCCATATTGTGTCCTTTTAAATTGTAAGTAGTTTTCTCTAGAAGTTGTAAATTATCCTGTCACCTGTTAAGTCAGTGGTAGTCATGTTACCATAGTGTTTTAGTAAAACAAACAGCTTCTCCGCAGTAGTATGCAGAAGCCATGTTCTCAGCAGAATGAGGCTTTCCCTCCTACTCCCCATACTGACCAGCTGTGTGGGCAGTTAGCTCAAAGCAGCGCTTCAAGTAAAGGAAGCTGCACAGTCAGAAAGCTGCTATTCTTCCTCTGCCTGTGTCAGCCAGTGCTCAGGCCATTCTCCAGGGGCAGCTTCCAGGCTCACCTTTCAGTCCTCTTGGAATTGTTGCAGGGTTTCTTCACCACCCTACTGCACCAGCTGGACCTCCAAGACCTGACCACATCCCCACATCAGCCTTGACCCCTTGCCTCTTCTCACACTCTATGCAGAGCCCAGGAAACAGGATTCTTGTTGGAGAATCTTGTTGGATTCTTCCATGCAGTGTGCAGAAGAGCAGTGAATGTGATTCTGTCTACTCTGTGGTCATCAGTATCTGCCTACTATTTTGCCATGTCACATCTTCCTTTATTGGTGAAAGATTTATGTTTATTTGGAAATTGCCTTGTGAATAATAGGCCTGCCACCTGAATGTTTGAGGCAGGGGGACAGCTGTTTTATGAAGAATTTGCGGGGAAAAGATCTTTTCTTTCTAGATTGCTAAGATGTTTCTTTTCACTAAGGATAAATGCACTTCAAGACTTCTGTATATTGCCAGCCTTGTTAAGTTAATGCCCCTTGCCACAGTAGTGCCCCTCACTACACAGTTTCAGAGTCTTTTCTGCTTCTATGGAGGACTCCAGCTGTTCAGGGAATCATTTCCACAGTACTTTGGGTTCTCTCAGTTTGCAAGCAAGAATGTATACTTCTGTTTCTGCAGTCACTGTTGTACAACACAAAACCCACTACCATGTGGCACTGTTAGCCACGGGCCATATGAGTGCCACAGAGTGCAGATAACCCACCCCTGAACTCAGCTTTCAGTTACTCTTCACCAAAACCCATCCCCTGTGCACTGTCAGGAGGGCGGGGAAGAAGCTTGGTGCTTCTTTACCAGTTTGTTCAGTACTTTAAAGAGGCTGTGATCCTGTCCAGAATTAATAGCACCCAGCCACCTTTCCCATTCACAGAGAAATTTAGGAAATTCCTTATCCTAATATGTAGAGACATAACTTTTAAGAAATTTGATTGATGAAAAATCTGAACGTTGAAACACAGTCTGGCAATTAAACACTTATCATGTGACCCCTAAGTATTTACACATGAGAAATGAAAATATAGGTCCGCAAAACACTTGTACATACATGTTTGCAGCAGTTTTATCAGTAATAACCCCAAACTAAAAATAGCCCAGGTGTTCACCAACAGGGAAATGCATAAATAAATTATAGTTAATTCATATAATGAAATACTATTCAACTATCAACGTGGATAAGTCTTGAAGACTTTGTGCTAAACAAAAAAGAAACCAGTCACAAAAGAGTAATGTTATATGAGCCAGGATAAGTGGTGTCTGAGAACAGTTAAATTTCATAGCAGTGATAAAATCAGAGCATTGGTTACCTGGTATAAGAAGTAGAGGGTGGCTAGTTACAAAGGCAAGAAGGGAACTTGTGGAGGTGGTGGAAATGGTCTGTTTTGATTATGGTGGTGATTATAGGTTGTATATGCTGGTCAGAACCCATCAAGCTACATACTTTAAATGGCTCTCTTTTCTTCGTTGTAGACTGTACCCAGATAAAATTTGAAAAACATTCTCAAAAGAAGCTAAGGACCAATGTGGTCACTGGACCAGTGGATCACAGGGCTTTTGTTTGTGGTGTAGGCACTCACTGCCTGTATTTGTTTGCCCTTGGTCAAGTTCCTCTATTCTTCTTGGCCTCTGGTTGATAGGTGATAACTCCCCAAATATCCCTAGATACACAGATAGTTCTGGTCATTTCTCTTCTCCTGACCCTAGGAGATTCAACGAACACTAAGCTTTTTTAAGGCATAGGGATTTCTCATGAAGAAAATTCTATATAAGTCCTAGTGACACATTAGCACTGTAGTGCTGTTTACAGTAAACAGTGCAGATACTCCATAAGGACAGACCCTAATGTGCACTCTTTATTGCTGTTGAGAGTTATGGACTCTTAGAAATAAGAAAAGTAGCTCAGTATTTTGTATACAGTGTGCTCTTGAGATAGCAGTGCTTATAGCAAGCCTGCCCTCTTCTTGTTTCCCACATCCCTGTGGAGCTGACAGAGATGTCTCCCTTTATTTGAAGAAGCCCCAGTTACTTAGCACCAGCCTTGTTTTTCATGAGCTGAAATCTGCCTGGCAGCAGGTACCAACCAGTCCCCTCCTTGCTTCCATCTGTGAGGTCATTGGCAGGTAGGAGAAACAGGAGCATGTGGGGGCACCCTGAGGCTGGTGCCTGTTGGCCTAGCCAGACTAATCCTGAGTCCATGCTGTTACTTAGGTAGTACTGTGAGACCTGTGGCCACTTGATGGTGCCAGAGAACCAGGAATGGGCAGGTACTGGACACCTGGATTCTAAGCGTACTAGTGCTGATCCCAGTGCACTAAAGAGAGCAGAGTACACAGGGTGGGGTGTGGCAAGCCATCCAGGGATAAGTGTTTTTTATAAAATGTTACTGTCATACAAATACATGGTGTTGTGATTAAAAACAAGAAAGAAAAGAAAGAATCAAGCTACAGACATTACAGAAAATCTTTAAAGACTTTGGAGCAGGTATTCTGTTGTCTGTGGCTGCATTCAGAATACATTGGGATCTCACGTTCTGTCCTGTTGTCAGGCTGTGTCATCTCCATTTAAATGGGGAAGAGCAGAATCCAGGCTGTAGGTGGCGGTAGCTATTAAAGGACATAAAAGCTGCCTGACTTCTCAATCCTGTGAGGAGGGAGAGCAGGTTCTGATTCAGAATGGGAGAAATGAACTGGTGCACTTAATGTCTGGCCACCTGTTGTGGGCACGATGCCAGTGATCTAGGCCCTAGTGTTGAGTCAAATGTGATTTGAGGCCTCCAAGAAGGGACTTTTCCCATAGAAGGAAACAGTTTTCCTGCAGCCCACTTATCACATAAATGATCAGTGAAAGAGTTGGTGGCTTCTCTACCTCTTTCTCCTTAGACTTTCTGCTTGGAGCTTTGCATATTTAGTATCACAGTCTAAGTGCCCTGGAGGTGATATGTGCATTTTGCATTCCTGCAAAAGGTGGAAGGGAAGGGACCTGCCTCTTTTTACCTGGTATGTCTTAGCCAAGCCTCTGCCCTGGTTGTCATTTTTTAAACCATCTGCTTTAATTAAAGCATACTAAATTTTCAACACTTCAGATTCTTAGTTATTCTAAACCACAACTTAGTGTTTTTATTTTTTTTAAAGGGTTTGTGTTTATATAGTCCTTATCTAAAAATAATGCCCGGGTTCTTAATGATCTGTGCCAATGGCAAGGAAGAGATATGTGGATTAAAAAACTGTCCAATAGATTTGGGACGTTTTGCTAAGGGCTTGGCCTAACTTTTCACCCTTGAAACAAACAGAAGTACCAATTGAAACAAACAGGGGTATCTATTTTTTTAGTGTAGAATTTCAAATTGTCTGGCCACGATGTCACTGTTGTCACCAAAAGAAGCTTCTCAGCCTGTGGAGGCACAGTGGCTAAGAGCAGACCATCACAAATGCTGCTTTGGGATTAAATTCTGATCAGTACCATAAGAGTGATGCCTCTCTGGAAACAGCTACTACTACCCAAGGCATAATGAGTGTGTAACTTAAGGAAGAAAAGGTGATGCTGGCCTTGGAACATTAAAGAGGGTTGGGAAGGAGAGTTGACAGAACCAGGTAGGTGTGCTGCTGAAAAACTGGCAGCAGCAAGGCCTCTGTTTTGACCTCATTTTTCATAACAATAAAGAGGCAAGGGAGTGGACTGGGCCTGGAGCCAGGAGCCCTGGTTTCCTAGTCCCAGGTCCAGACTTTTGCTTTGGGACACGTTAGGATATATTACTTCCCCTGGCTTTGTGCAGGCAGCTGTGGTGCCACTTAACATTCTGACTATGGAATTAAATGGAGACAGTTACATGTATCAAATAAATGATTTTTTAAAGTGAGGATAAAGAACTTCAGCCTGAACTTTTTTTTAAATCACTAGGTATCCTATGTTGACTACGGTTTTAGTGAAATTGTTGAAAAGAGCAAAGCATACAAATTGAACCCAAAATTCTGGTCACTCTCATTCCAAGCTACTAAGTGTAAACTAGCAGGTAAGAGAAACTTAAAATGTAAAAAAAGTGTTTCTATTTTAATAGGTTATCACCTCTGTATTTTTGGATGGTTGTGTTCTGAAATGGCCCTGGTATCTCAAGGTGCTAAAATGTGTTATTTCTTGAAAGATTTAAATGAATTCATATTTAATGTTCTCTGTATAAGATGTAATCATTATAAATATATTATATTGTTATATTTTATTGTATGTAGTACATTGTATTATGTTTTATAAAAACGTCTGATGGCTATCTGAACAAGTTTTTAAAAAATTATCCTCAGTACCCTAGTAACAATCAGTAGAGGCCCTCTACCATGGGATTTGATCATTTTCAATCCTATTCCCCCACATGAGGTGACTTTCACCCCTTTCCCACTGAGACAGATAGTAGATATCTACACCATTAGCACACCCTCCTGTGCCCGGGCTGAGTTTGCCTGTAGGTCTTGTGTGGGTTCTTGCACTGTATTTTTTTTTAAGTCACTCTTCTTTTTTTTCTGCCTTATGGGAGCATAGAGGATCAGACGTGTGTGAGTGATTGAAGGAATAAACTTCAGATATGGAGGACAGTGGTCAGATTAGTGGAAATATGCATTATTCCTTGGAGGGCTTGTGCTAAATTCAGAAAGTGATCATAATTCCTAGGTGAAGATGTAGAAATGCGTCTGAAGAAATAAATGCCCCCTCAGAGCAAAGATAAATGCTTATGCCATTGGAGCTGGAGCTAACCCTGAGCTGAACTGGAAGTGGGTCTAAGAGCCTGTTAGAAACCTGTGGGAGCTGGTTTTAAAAGAAACAGATCAACAGCACAGGACAAGATTTAGGATGCTGAAATGAAAAGTTTGAGGAAGACTACAAAGTTATGTGTCTGGAGAACAGGACATGAGAATGGCCACTCTGGAGGAGTCTGTAAATTTTAGCTTGTGTCTATAAAGGAAGAGAATAAAGAAGTAGGCATTAAGTATCATTGGGGGAAATAGTGAGGTGGTTTTAATTAGTGTAATAGATTAACTTAGTTGTCATATACATGATATATAGAATTTAAATTTTTAGAGAACTGAAAGAATAATTGGACTAAAACAAAATTCACCTAATACTATGTTATGTTAAACAGTAACGTTTCTTTGATCAGAAGATTTTCTGGTGTCTTCAGGGCTGTAATGATGTATAGGAAGGAAGGAGGCAAGGAAAAATATGGAAGTCTCAATTTCCATTACATGCATATTCATTTTATGAGAGGCAAATAATTGTATATATTTAATTAGAAAATTTAAAAATCAAAGTTAGAATTTTAGAAAGATACTAAAATAAATGACTGGCAGACATGATTAGTAGTTATTTTTATATGTATTAGTTTGTTTAAAATGTGTGTTTGTATATAAAGTGAAGGCTATTTTTTCTAAGGTAGAAATTCTGATTATCAGTTTTTCTTCTTCTTTTAAGATTTTTCTGCCTGTCATTCAAGGGACATTCACATCGTACTTTTAAAAACCCATAGATAAATAAGGTAAAGAAGATTATAAAACAAAGCTTCCATATAAAATTTTCTGTGGTAGATTCATAATTTTTGTTTGTTTGTTTGGTTTTGGTACTGGGGATCGAACTCGGGTACTTGCGCTTGAGCAGCAGGTGGCGGAACCACTGAGCTAAATCCCTGGCCCGTTAGATTCATAATTTTAATAAGTGGTCAAAAGATACAGTCAAGCCACCCATCTTATGATAATTCTGTTAAGAGGTAGAAAATAAAATATTCACTATTTTTTAGGGTTGGAGATTCTCAGTGATGATCCTAATCTAGTGAAAGTGGTTGAATCTCTAACTTGTGGGAAGATCTTTGCGGTGGAAATACTTGACAAGGCAGATATTCCACTTGTTGTTCTGTACGATACTTCAGGAGATGATGATATCAATATCAATGCCACCTGCCTGAAGGCCATGCATGACAAGTCACTAGAGGTTCATCTCCAGGTACCCTGTGATCTCCCTTGTCATCTCTCATATCATATGAAAGAAAATCAGCAGAAAGAATACTATGTACTTTAGACTAATAGTTGATATAGACATTACATAAATACTGAAAAAAAAGGGGAACTGGAAGAAGAAAATTGGGGTGTTTTTTTGTTTGTTTTTTGTTTTTCAGTACTGGGGATCAAACTCAGGACCTTGCACTTGCAAGCCAGGTGTGGCACCACTGAGCTAAATCCCCAGCCCCCAAGAAGAAAATGTTAATAGTAATCATTTCTTAGAAATTGAATTTTTTTATTTTCCAGTTTTTACATTGAGTGTTATATTAAAATAATAGGAAATTACTCTACAAAGATAATAAAGGAAAACAGCATAAGAGAAGGAAAATTTAAATCCATGAAGATATTTATGATTAGTTTTAATATTTTTAAAATGTTTAGGACACAAAAGAGGGAACTTTTAGAAAAGCTTTTTTTTTTTTTGGTACTAGGGATCAAACTCGTGACCTTGTGCTTGTGAGGCAGGCAGCGGAACCACTGAGCTGAATCTCCGGCCCTGGAAACTTTTAAATAAGTTAAAGAACATTCATCCTAAACAGCAGGATGAAATGTTTAAATGATCATTTTAAAGACTTCATTAAAACATTAGGAAAAATAGTCGTAATGAGTAGAACAGCTGTAAGTTGTCTTTATAGCATGAATTGACTTGCTAAAATTAAATCTATACTTTTGATTATAGTTTTTAAAAATTGCTGAAATTCACATTGTCAGTGAACAGAGGGTAGAAAGCAGCTGGTAATGGAAGTGATTTTGTAAGAATTCTTTATTTTCACTTCCGTTAATGTCGCAAAAACAGGTTTGGGATAATTTTTATTCTAAATAAAAGGAAAGAGAATAAGCCAAAATGAGAGAGACATTTTTAGTCTTTCAGACAATAGAATATAGTAATATATACAAAATGTCTCTTTTGTGCCTGACCCAAATGGTTGTGTTAAATGTAATTTTTTACACTTACATTAGGAATTTCATTCTTTGCAGCTCTCCACTAACTTAGCCAATATTCAGATGCAGACTTAATGGGATATTTAGGTAAATATCCCTTACAGACTTTAGACTACCATTCTGTTCTCAAGCATTCTTGTATTCTTTGCTTTTTCCAGGTCAATGCCACGTACACAAATGTCAAAGTGACAAATATTTGCTCTGATGGAACACTCTTCTGCCAGGTGCCTTGTAAGGGTCTGAACAAGCTCAAGGACCTTCTGCATAAGATAGAGGATTACTTCTACCGCAAGGTATGGCAGAACACCATCCCTCTTTTACAAACAAGAATAGCTCACTAAATTGCATAAGTATGAATAATTGTAATAGTTTGAGGTAGAATCTCTAGAATGATAGGTAGTCACCCCAGACTTTAGAGCTTTGAGAAGAAGAGGTGGGAAAAAGTCTACCAGTTTCTGCATTGTGAAATGAAGATGATAACAGTGTGCTCCAATAGGATTGTCACAGGATAGTTGCAGTACTGCTCAGCACAGTACCTGGATATAATAAGTGCTTATCAATTGATAGATTTGTTATTTATAATATGCAGTTGATTAGTCATCAGGGCAGCTGCCTGTCACTGTCTCCTTGAGCCACCCGGCTCTGCTGTCAGGAGAAGAGAAAACCTGGAATTTAGGAGGATAATAAAACTCTCCTTAACTCTGCCCTCATCTCCCTTAGTCATAGCTCCCCAGGCTTCTTCTGAACCATGAAAACCTGGTTCTGGGAAATACAGTTTGGCAGTTTAAATTCTATTAATGAGCTCCTTACACTTTGATTCTTATTTGTGTGTTTGTTTTTCTGAATCAGGACCTGTAGAAGTTTTAAGATTCTAAAGTGGTTTCCTTACCAATAAGGGACACTGTAATCATCTAAAATAAAGCTCTAGTATCCAAGTCACTAAATCTTACTGCCATGTCAGCCCTGAACCTCTTGCCCCTGCAAGTGAAGCCTCTCTCTAACCTACACGGTACTTCAGACACCTCAGGATACCCTCTTAAGCTTTGTACTTCAGCTACTTGGATATTTATTTACCTTAATAGAATGTAGGTGGCTCCACTTCCCCCTCCCCCTCTCTACCTCCTCCCTCCTTTTCCCCTTCTCCTTTGTGTGTTGGCAAGGTGGAGGAGTACTGAGGATTGAACCAAGCACCTTGATACTGAGCTACGTCCCCAGTCCTCCTTTGCAGTTTTTCGAGACAAGGTCTTACTAAGTTGTCCAGACTATGCTTGAACTTAGAGTCCTCCTGTCTCAGCTACCTAGAGTACTGGGATTACAGGCATGTGCTAACATTGCTAATTTGAGTATAGATTTTTTGAAGACAAAGACTTTGCCTTGCCAGTTTTCTTATAGCACCTAATCCAATATCATATCTAGAGTAGGTATTCCAAAGTATTTGCTGGATCAGGTTGAACCTGTAGTCAGTCTACTATCTGGAATTGAAATATTAGATCTGTAGTGTTAACTCTTTTTCTGATTGAATATATATGTGTGTGTATATGATATATAATATTAGACAACCTTGATATATGTGTGTATGTATGTATATATATCACATACTTAATTTTCTAGGCCATCTTGGAGAAGTTTGAGACCCCTAAAGAGCCTGACAGGTGGTTCATGTACATGGATGTCCTTATAACCTATGGTGGTGACAAGCACTGTTGATATTTCCTAGTGCTCTGGTAACCCATTTGGTGACATTGCCTTTGGGGAGAGCAGAAACTCTCACCCAAAGAAAAAGAGATACAGGCATGTCCCCACCTTCAGGCTATGACAGGAGAGGCAGAGGAGGACACCAACAACTGTGATTGTTGTCATTTATACTTGCGTTGATAACATTTCTTTTGTTTTGGAATGAAAATCTTATCTTTGAATCCAAATGTTAGAAAGTGGAAAGAAGAGCTCTTCTGGACAGCTAGTCCACCCTCTTCACTCTTCATCCATCCACCTCTAACTTTTTGTCAGATCAAAATCCCTATTCATATGTAACTGATGGAGCCAAAACCTAAATTGATCACTGACTTCTGCTAACATTTTTTGTTTGTTTGCTCTTGGTACGGGGATCAACTCAGGACCTTGTGCTTTCAAAGCAGGCACGGTGCCACTGAGCTAAATCCCTGGCCCTTCTGCTAACATTTTAACAGGGCTGATTTGTGAGCCTGTACAATAGGGTAGAGTAAATCACTGACTTTGGCAGCACCCCTCCTGTGTTTACTGCCTCCACTGTAGCTCCCCCTTTGGCTCATGGGAAGTCTGTTTACATGTGTGTGAACAGTCTGCCTGTGCTTCAGATGTCTGGTTCTAATGGTGTAGCCATATACTCTTTGTTAAGAGTTATAAACATATCTTACATTTCTTTTTTACAGCATGTGACCTCTGAGTACTTCATTTCATTACCCTTCTGTGGGAAAATTTGCCTCTTCCATTGCAAAGGAAAATGGTTACGAGTAGAGGTAAAAATCAGTAACTTAACTTTTTAAAACTAATTATGAAATATTTAAAACATACAGGATTTTAAAAGATGGAATAAACATTCACGGACTCATCACCAGTTTATAGAAGAAAAAATATCACCAATATGGTTGAGCGCCCTATGTGCCTTCCATTTTCTCTTGCCAGCACCCCTGAGTTTGGTGTTTCTCATTCCTATTCATTTCTTTAGACTTTTAATGTTTGTACACATTCTTTTACTATATGTTTTAATATATAGATAGAACTAAAGTTAAAATTTTCATTTATAATATGTATAGTAAAAATGAATATGACTAAATGAATATTTTTAAAATTTATGTAAATAGTAAAATGTATTTATTTTTCTGAAACATGCTTTTTTACTCATTATGTTGATTTATGCAGCTCTAGTTCATCTATTTTCACTGCTGTATGATATAACAAAACGAATATGTAAACATTACCACACAATATGCAAACATTCTCCTGATGATGACCATTTATTTATTTATTTTTTCCCATTAAGTTTATTGGTACATTTTAGGTATAAAATACAGTTACATTCATCATTGGGATCTTGTACCATTACATGAGTATCTTGGT
>NW_004624825.1:3312795-3329025 GCF_000247695.1 Heterocephalus glaber | reverse complement strand
TCCTCACATTGGCTCATTCTGCTGTGTAGACTTTCAATGGAGTTTTTCATGTCCTGGAAATCTGTTTGCATCTGTTTTATGGATTCCATTTGTTTCCCATGTTGGGATTCCATCATGTTCCTGAGCTCCTCTCCAGATTTATTAATCATGTCTTGCACTAGGAGCACAGTCTCTCCTGTTAGCTGAGAAATTATTTCTGATTTCATTTTTTCCAGATTCTTTTTTGTTGCCAGTTCAGGGAGTCCAGGTGGTTGAGTATCAGAGTGTTCCATCTCGTTTCCCTTTGGGGTTGCTGTAGGTGATCTGAAAGTCCAGTTTTGAGACTTGTTTACGTGTCTTCTCATTTCTACAGGGGCGGGGTGGGGTGGGGGGGTGGAGTGTGTGTGACTCACCTCCTCTGTGCTTGTGGGAGTCTGATGATAACCATTTAGATTGTAACTTTTCTTATAAATTAACATTGCCATAAACCCTCCTATGTGTATCTCCCAGGTTGCATACAAGAGTTTCTGGGTACAGGGAATGCATAGCTTTAGCCTTATCAGTACCTCTCTAAGGTCACCCCTCCAATGAGGGTAGAGCCCTTTGAGAGTTCTGGCTCTCCAGTAAGAGTGTTTCAGATCCTCCCTCCCTCTTGCTTGGGTCTGAGGGCACATCTTGTCCAAGATAGAGTTGGCTTTGGTGTTCACATACTCTTCTATTTCTAGCCCCTAGAAATTGCCTTATTTTCTTGCAAGTTAAGTTACAAAGTTGGAAAGAATTTTATCCTTTATTTCTATGTTTTTTAAAAGGCAGGTTTCGAATTTTTGTGGTTGTTATTTCTTCCTCTCTTTACCTCTGTCCATCCCTCCTCCCCACCTCCCTCCCTCCCTGCCTTCCATTTCTAGTTTGCTCAGTTACTAAAGTTGAAAATCTTGGCTTACCATTGTTATTTTTTGTGGGTTTTTTTTTTCCCTCTGAATGCATAGGTTCTTCACATAGATGCAAGGATCTTTACTTTTAGGAGGTCCCTAAAGCTTCTGAGAATTGTATGCATACTTTTTGTGTGTATGTGTTTGCATTTTACATTTGGGGGGGAAAGGATGCATAATTTTCTTAAGACTGTCACAGAAACTCACCCTAAGAGGATAAGAATCATTGCTTTATTGCTTTTTAAAAATGCTGCACAGCATTGTTTTCATAAATTGTACTGATTTTCTCTTGAAGTAAAACTTGGTCATGTCTACATCAGTGAAAACAACAATTTTGGAGTAATTATTGTCATTATTGTGAATATGTACCAGAATACTGATGTCTAGAGTTGTATGACCAAGGGTTTTGTGTTACATACTTAGCCATAAATTTTAAAATGTGACATATTGAGTTGGAACTTTTTGGGGGGGGGGGGTACCAGGGATCGAACTCTGGACCTTGCACCTGCGAGGCAGCCACTGGAACCACTGAGCAAAATCCCCGGCCCATAAAACATGACATATTGAAAAGAACATGACATTATTCATATCCTAAAACTTTGTGCTATTTAGTGTATAATATATAAATGTAGAAATACTTTTTAAAATTTTTTAAACAATTTCATACTCTAAAGAGTTACAAAAATAGTATAAAGAGCTCCTATTTGCCCTGTACTTTTCAAATCTTAACATCTTAAATAACCATTGTATAATTATAAAACTAGGAAATTAACAGTAATATAATACTATTAATTAATCTACAGAACTATTTGATATTTCCCAAATTGTCCTCCAGATGTTCTTTTTCTGGTCCAGGATCCAGTGCAAGATCCTACGTTGTATGCAGTTGTCACGTCTTCTTAGTACCCTCCAACCTGTAATTAATCAGTCTTTGTTGTTCCTGGCCTTTTGAAAAGTAACATCATTTTGTAATTATCTCTCAATTTGAGTATCTTTATGTTTAAATTCAGATTATGCATTTTGGGCAAAAATATTTTCTCGTTGGTCATGGTGCATATCTGTAATCCCAGCTATTTGGGAGGCTGAGGCAGGACGATTACCTGGATGACTCACTGAGACCCTGGCTCAAAATAAGTTGGGGGAGGTGGTAATAGAATAATGGTAAAATACTTGCCCAGCCATGCACGAGGCCCTGGGTTCTATCCACAGAACTAAGAAACAAAAAAAAACCACCTTCTCAGTATATGCCCAAATACTTTATATAGATATGTGATATTATTTGTATTATTATCAAATTGTGTGTTGTCTACTTTTGAGAAAGACAAAAGGTTTAAGTGTTATCTTATTGGTGTATGGAAGTTAGGAAAAAATGATTAATGAGAAGCAGATCCTGTGTTGTATGATATATTTGTTCTTGACAGTTGTACAAATAATTATAGAGATAATTATTGCTTGACTCTGTAGTTTCTCCTTTTTTGCTTTTTAAACTACCCAGGCCTTAACTCAAGCTAGACAAGCACTTTACCACTGAGCTACATCCCCAGCCCTTTTTAAATTTTTTTGTTTTGAGACGAGAGGCTCACTAAGTTGCCCAGGCTGACCTCAGACTTGCCACGCTCCTGCCCCTCCTGAGTAGCTAGGACTGCAAGGGTGCACCATCACACCCACTCCCTAATTTCTCCATTTTTGAAACTATTAATTTGAACTTTATTTTACTTCTCTATGACTTCCTGAGTTTTAAGTTTTTTCTGTTAGCAGAGAATGATAAGAATTACTAGATTCTCTGGTGAAGCTATAAAATATGTTATGATTTTAAAATATCAGACTGTATCTTCCAATCAGTAGTATTTGTTAATGTATCAGGTTACTTCATAATGTCCTAGAATCAGAGAAATAGTAAATATTATTTTTATGAAGTTTACTGATTAAGTGAATTAAAAGCTAGATATTAAAATCAGTTGTACTCTAAAATAATATTTGGTATACAAATACATTTTAAATTAAGGGAAGTTTTTAAATTAATAACATAATTTTTGTTACTTTTAATATGAAATTTAGGACTTTGTAAGATGTAATTGCACAGAAGTATTTTGGTCTTTTGCATATGCTAATAAATTAGCCAATGCTTGTCTTACCTCAGATCACAAATGTTCACAGCAGCCGAGCTCTTGATGTTCAGTTCCTTGACGCTGGCAGCGCAACCTCTGTGAAAGTGTCAAAGCTCAGAGAAATTCCACCTCGGTTTCTACAAGAAATGATTTCAATACCACCTCAGGTACGATTAGTCGTAAACCTGGAGATTTTCTGGGAGAGGTTTGGAGGTGTTTATTTATAATTGTGTTATGAGATGCTCTCTCGATTTTGATCTATGATCAAAGTCCTAGCTTGTAAAAAAACAAAATATCAAATTATCCAAGTGTGATTATTTACCAGTTTTCAGAAGTAAAACTTTTCTAAGACAAGAAGCCCAGTCACATTTACAGAGTATTGTGTGATATGTTTGTTTTCAAGTACACCAAGTCATTAGGCTGTGTTGTCCAGTTAAAGGTTCTATTTTAATTATTAAATGCCAGTACTGACTTCTACACAGCTCCAGAACATTGTATGTAAATGTTTATTTCCAGAGTTCATAGTTAAATTAGTCAGCAATTCTCTGGAAATCTATTCATATGTTAAATGTTTCATTTATTATATGTCTTCTCTCATACATTTTAATAAAAAGATTAACAGCCTATCCTTCCCCTCTTAGTAAACATTCAAATAATAAGAAATTTTAATTATTTTTAGTCCATTAAAGTTAACAGAACCATTTAATTCCTTTGGGAGAAGTACAGATTTTTGTATAGAAATTAATATATTTTTAAAAAAATAAAACTAATACTCTGTAATAGCAAAATGCGCCTTGACTAATATTTTCCAGAGGACCTCTGTCATCATACTCAGTATACAAAACCAGTTTGTCCATAACTAATATAGCTGTTTAGCATTTCTCACTCCAGACTATTGCCTTTTTTAACAATGACTCTTACAGAGAATCTGCTCAACATTTATTCAAGCCCATTTTCAAAATCATTTTTGCTCTATTGCTCAGCTGTAATACTGGAAGTTGATAGTCTCTTCGTGTTACTATTGCTGTCTAACAGTTTGGCCTCTGTAGCTCCTTATTGAAACATTGGTCCAAGGTCAGCCTTACCTTGAAAAAGTTCCCTAGCCTGGAGGGGAGAGGGATCCAGACCACTGCTGTCTGTCTGAAAGTCGTACATTAGTATCCTCTTTCTGCTGCTGCATTACCTGGTATTAGACCTTTTTTTTAATAATTTAATCGTATGGAAATTCATTCTTAGGTAGATGTGAGGACTACTGGTTGGGGACCCTTAAAGGCCTCCTCACCCAGTCCTCTGGTTAACATCTTCCTAAGAGGTCCAAGTCACAGTAGCAAACTGATGGTCTGTCAGTGAAAGCTGATCATAAACATTATGGTTTGACTTGTCTCTAGCAGTATTTTAAACTTGTGAATTTGTTACCAGGATTTTAAAGTCAGAAAATTTCTCCCCAGAATGGCTACTTCTAGCTTCTCTTTTAGTAAACTAAAATATCTGACTGTCCTAAGGACCTCCTTGGTAAGCAGTGCCCTTGGGAGCTCTGTAGCCTTCTCTGTAGCCAGGCCTCATTGGCCATTGCTCACCAGTCCCAGCAGATCCCGGAGTGCTTTCAGCTCTGAGTGACCACCTCCTCACCACGTGCAACTAGTACAGTGAGAGGCTTGGAGCCCAAGCCCAGAAGGTAGAGGTAGGATAGAGGAGAAGGGGCTTAGAGAGGAAAGAAGGAATCTGGAAGGTAGATTTCAGACCCCTCACAAAATTGCCTCCGTCAATTCAAAGGCTCACACAAAAGGATCTGCAAGCTCACCTCTTATTCTCTACAGTGGCCATTCTTCAGCAACTTGGGTAGTGGTAGGGATGGTAAAGAGTATTGGTGAAAATAAGGCTTTCAGGTCCCGTGAACATCAGTTTTCCTATCCTTTCTAATTCTCATCACAACGTTCATCAAAAGATGAGCACAAATGCTTGGCACCCACGAGATGCTCAGGAGATGAGGAGTGGAGCCCATAAGCTTCCAGAGAGAGCCTGAAAGGAGTTGGGTTTCCTTTAAGTGCCACTTCATTAAGTTGGACTGAGCGGGAAGATCTGCATATATGTCACAACCCTGACTGCTCAACATTGTGGTCTTCCACAAGCTAGTCTCTGAGTCATTTCATCACCTGCAAAATGGTGTCATGGCATCTGTCATGCAGAAAAGTATTGTGGGGTGAGAAGCACCTGGTACAAGCCCTGGCTGATAAAAGGAGGAAAGACGGTAGTAGTGTTATAAATAGAGCCAGGGACATAGCTCAAGCCAAGAGCAGTGATTATCATTATCAGCTGTAGCTCTTACTTGCTCTCCTGGCAACATCTGACTTGCAAGAAAATAATAGTGACATTATTCATAAATAGTTATTTTTAAGTGTGTACTTTCTTCCCATCAGGCTGTAAAGTGTTCTTTAGCTGATCTTCCACAGTCTGTTGGCATGTGGACACCAGATGCTGTGCTTTGGTTAAGAGATTCTGTTTTGAATTGTTCAGACTGCAGCATTAAGGTTAGTATCTTACTGGTCCTTTTACCCCTATAAAGGGAGTTTCTAGCCAGAAAGGCTCAGTGGTTTTTGAGAAAAAATTTTATCTTACTATAAATAAATGCTTTCACATCAGACACATTTCATGGTTTGTTTCCCATTTAATAAGTTACCCTGTATCTCCTGTATTACTTTTAAACCATTTATATAATTGTCTTCATTATTAATAAGATAGCAGAGATAGTTTTCTGCTCCAATTTTGCGTTGTGATAAGGAATTAAGTCCCCTACAGAGGACTTAATCACATATCTCTTGATATATGTTTCTGAGAATCAATTAAGTCCACTATTTTTCCCTAGCATAAAATGTATTATCTTCATTTGTTTTTAATTTTGGCATTTGCTCTGTTTTTTTGTAAGTTTAAACTGCTTTGCTTCTTTCACTTGCTCTTGTTTCATTTTTCTGCACTTTTGCATCTTCAAAAACCTTCTTCATATTTCCAGGACCAGAAATGTGAGATTTTTTTCTTTTATTAGCTGATGCAGATACTATTTTATATAAATATGTGACCATGAAATGGCTTAAGCTGTATCTTCACTAAGCTTTCTAAAACACTCTAACAAAACTTTCCTATCTATATACTTCTCTAAGGGTTATAGCATTGCATGCATAATTATGTACTGTTTAATATTTTGCAGTTGTCACATGTTAATGAAGTAGCTGTTTTTTCAGCTACTTGTTAGTGTCTCAGCTACTTGTCAAGCTCCTAAAGCCATGGTATAGGATATTCAATAAAAATACTTCTTAATGGTAAATTTTAAAATGATACCTCTATCATAAATATCAAAATAAATTAGAAGTCAGCATCTCATTAGTATTTCAAAGGATGAATTTAAATACACTTGTATATCTGGGGAAAAAGACTTTTTAAATGTAAATTAGTGTGATGGAGTGCTTTACTGGTGTCTCCCTCTCTTCCTCTGTTTCTGCCTTTTATTTCTAGTTGTGTTTAAAGATGTAGCTGAAAGTATCTCACTTTTGTCCTTCCTAAGGTAAACCAGATAAATCTTAAGATAAATCAGAGGAGCTGATGCCTTTGGGACACGTGACAGAGCCACCCCAGTTATCAGTGTTTGGTCTCACATAGGCAACCCCTTATAGAAAGAGCAGAGGTAGTTAAGAAGTCAGAAGGTCCCCTGGGCAAAAGTTCAAAATTGCCATCTAGGCCTGTGCTATGGGCTTTCATCAAACTCTTTTTCCCCCTAGGTCCCTTTTCTCTATTTGGCTGGGAGGGAGATGGGAGGAAAGCACATATATTAGAACTAAACAGGGAATTTAGACCAGAAATCTTTATGAATGTGTTGGACATCAAAGCTTTTTCCTTCCCACCAAGTCAGAGGGTGCACCAGCCTGACACCAAATGCTTATCAAACCTTTTGCCCTCTCAGGATTGTTTTTATTGTTGAGGTTGGGTGACGAGCACATAGGAGTTCATTATACTATTCTTTCTATTTTGAATCTTTTGAAATGTCATTAATTTAAAAACTTTAATTATGACATATAGAACTACTTCCTTTTTCTCTATGATAACAACCTCTAGCAAGTTTTAAGGTTTTCTCAGTTTTTCATTTCTATTAGATTACAGTTGCCTTATGGGCTATTTTGAGTTGTCTATTTATTGCTATACTGTGATAGATGGTTCACCTTACCTTAAAGTGAACCTTAGCAAGTTTTTTCTTTGCAAAATACTACATTTAATATTTAAGGTTAATATAATTGCCTCTCAGAATTCAATGTGAATTTGGATTTCTTATATCGTTTTTTTTTGCATTTTCCAAAGGTTACAAAAGTGGATGAAACCAAGGGGATTGCGTATGTGTATTTATTTACTCCTAAGAACTTCCCTGATCCTCATCGCAGTATTAACCACCAGATTACAAATGCAGACCTGTGGAAGCATCAGAAGGATGTATTTCTGAGTGCTGTGTCCAGCACAGTCAGCTCTCCCAGCAGCAGAAATGGCAGTGTGCCTGTGGCAGGTAGCATAGGAGACAATGTCAAAAAAAACATCCCCAAAGTCATCAAAAAGCCCATGGTGGACTATACTTGTTCCTTCTCCATGGAGGAGCTGCCACCTCCTGTCCACTTGTCAAAGCCTGGGCAGCACATGGATGTGTATGTGCCTGTGGCCTGTCACCCAGGCTACTTTGTCATCCAACCTTGGCAGGAGATCCATAAGCTGGAAGTCCTGATGGAAGAGATGATTCTGTATTATAGTGTGTCTGAAGAGCGCCACATACCACTGGAAAAAGACCAAGTGTATGCTGCAAAGGTGGAAAATAAGTAGGTCCTTGGACAAAGCCTTTTATTCTATTTGACACCTAAGAAGAATTTGTAGATCAATGCCAAGGGTCTTTAATCTCTTTAAGGGGATTTTGAACCTCAGGAAAGGAAATTATTAGTATATGTTTGCAATACATAATGAATACATTCATCAGGTGATATTGATACACATATGTATCCTCTGAATCATTTTTACTTTCCCTTCCCCATCTTTACTGCCCATCTTCCCTCATCTTTAGGTCCCCTTCCCATCTCTACAAAGTTGACCTCCCTGTTTCCCATCATCTGCCTTTTAGTTTGCTTTATAGTCTCAGGGTATATTCAAGAATGGGAATTTTGAATGTAAAGAAAAATGAGTGAATTGTATAGCTTTTCTCATATTTAAAATAATGTCATTTATCTAAAAATCTAGTAATCATATTCCTGTTAAAATTTAATTATTACCTAAAATAAAGGTTTAAATGTTGTCCCTATTTTTCTATTAGAATATTATTTTTGTTCCAAAAATCCGTTTTTTAATTGAATAACTTCCTTATTTTAAAATGTTTATTATGAAAAATTTAGAAAATACATAAAAGCACAAGAAACTAAAATCAGCTACCCAAACTTAGCACTTGTTAAACTGCTTATGTAAATTTCTTCTAGTTTTTTCTATGCATGTTTATATAACTGGTGTATTATTATTATTATTATTACAGGTAAAGTTATACCTGCGTTTTCCCCCTTACATTATGCTACAAACATTTTTCCACATAGTAAATTTTAGAGATATTTTTAATGGTAATTTGTCATGGAGAAATCTTAATTAACATTTTCTTTTGTTGTTATGAAGGGTTTTTCCTCCCAGATTTTTCACTATTACAAATAATAATAGATTATTATAAATTATAAATCTTTCTAATTGTGGTTATTTCCTAGAAGAAAAATTCCTTGTTAAAAGATGACAAAAAAATTTTTTTTTCTTTTTCTTACTGGGGATTGAACTTAGGACCTTGCACTTGCAAGGTAGGCATGGCGCCACTGAGCTAAAGCCCCAGCCCCCAAATTTTTTAGATACGTTGCCAGTTGCTTCCTAGCCGTGTGCTACCTTTTGTAAGGAATGACAGTGCATTATTTCACTAATGTGGGGCCTTGGGACCCTGAAAACTGTATTCTTAGGTTTGCTTAATGCTTGCATCTTTTTTCCCGTATTGTCACATTTGGAACCATGCCTGCTCTCTAAAATCCTTTGGGATGTGCTGGCTTCATCCTAACGAAGCCCAAGCTCTCCAGTTTCTACCATCCCTCTTTATGCATGCCACCAAGCCCTGGCAAGTGACACAACTGTGCCTGTACTGTCTGCATCCCAGCTTTCCTAGGGGAAATGAATGAGCTTGTTTGTTAATGCTGAAGATAAAAATCTGTTTTCTCTCTTCTCTCTAAAACACATACATACACACTATCCCAATATTCAGTTTAAAAGGTCAAACTTTTTTTTTTTATGTGAAATGCTTTTATTCTTAAGATAACAAACATAGGCATTAAGATAACAAACATGCCATTTTCATGGGAGAAATAAACCTAATTTTCAGCTCTCAAAAGTGAAAGTCTAATAGCGCTCATTTTGAATAATATACAAACTATATGTCACACGCTTTTCAATTTGTGTAAATTTGCTTCAAGCAGAACTCTTTGCAGGATAATTTAATTACAATTAAAACTAAACTAGTTGTAACCAGTTACGAAGGAGGGAACAAATTAATGATGATTAATGGTAGGAAGTTCCTACTTTCAGGAAAGGAGTTGTATGTGGAAGAACTCATGAACTAGAGACCTGTAGTGTAGGCTCTCTTAACTCCTCACCTAGCCTTCATGAGTTTGAACAATTCTGTCCCAAGACTTGGATTTAATGGGGTTTCTTTTTGTTTCTTGGTTTTTTTTGGTACCAGGGATCAAACTCAGGACCTTGCACTTTTGAGGCAGGCGGCGGCACCACTAAACTAAATCCCCAGCCCCAAGACTCAGATTTAAACAAGCTAATTTGTTACCAGATAACCAATGGATATTTTATAGATAAGAACAAATAATCTGATTTTTTAAAAGTCACACACACTTTACAAGTATAAAGTGTATAGAGCTTCTAATCTTGCTTAAGTCTCAGAACTATTTACTAAGCCTTGTTCCCAACCACAGTAAGTTAAGACTTAGGAATATCAGATAGCACTTTTTATTGCAGTAGTTTTCAAATCTGTCTAATTAAGAAATGCCTGGAAATACTGTTAAAAATACAGATCCTCTGAGCTGGGAATATAGCTCAGTGGCTCAGCATCCGCCTGGCAAGCACAAGTCCCTGAGTTCGATTCCTGCCGCCACCACCACCACCCCCAGGCCCAAAATACAGATTCTCCTTCCTTACCCCAGACTTTTTGAATCAGACTCTCTAGTGGAGCCCCAGAATCTTGAGTTTTTAACAAACTACAGGCAACACCCTACACTGAAGTTGGTAATCTAGTCAAAACTGAAGCCTTTTATGTAAGCTACTAGTTTGGAAAATCAAAAGATAAATAGAAATACAACATATTTTTCTGAGACTTTATCCTCACTGCTCTGCACTTATTTATGGACTAACAGTAAAGACCACCATCATTTTCCCCCATGTAATTTAAAGACAATAGCAATTGGTGATAACTAAGTGTTTTCATCATGCCTTGCACTTACACAAATTAGCAGCCTTTACCAAACTGGCATTTCCACATATGGAAACTCCTTTCCAATTTGGTTTGAAGTTCATATTTATACAGTTTTTCTTCTACATCATAGCTACCATTTGCTAAGTATCTACTATTATGCCAAGTAATGTGCTAGGCACTTTTTACATAGTATTTATGCAAGTGAATTAAAATTAACTATTGCTGGAGATAACTGAAGCTCAGAGAGGGTAAATAAAGAGCCTTCTGTGACACAACTGGAAAATGGCCCAGGTGTGACTCCAGCTCAAGTCTGCTTAGCCCCCAGAGCTCAGCTAGTCATGAATCTTTTCTGTGCCCCAGTTGTGTTTGGAGCTCATGCATTATTGCTCCTTGCACTTTGAACCCATCTGAAGGTTTCAGGAGTTCTTCCAGAACTCCCCCAGTCACATACTATGTAAAGTTGTCCCCTTTGTTCACCTTAGGGGACCTGCATGGGTTCCTAGACCCGTTCTCCTCTAGATGTTTGCTGGCCAGCCCAGCCTAGCAGTGTATTCCAGTAAAGGGTCTGCTCTTGCAGTGGACTTGTGGCTGATAAACCTTTCCAGAGAATAGCTGGGCCTGCTAGCTGAGGGGGAGGCAGGTTCACACCATTCAGGTGCCAAGACCATAGTGTTCCTTTCCATAATCTATTTGTCCTTTTTAATCATGTGATTGAAACTAAGACTTTAAAGTGGTCTTTCTTATATTAAACTTGTTGTCTGGGTATTTCTCATTTTTTTGACAATGTTAATGTAGGCCCAGGTTGGGGAAAAAGTATATTCATGTGAATCTCTTTCTGGTACCTTGAGCTCCAGAGCTGAAACCAAGCTCCTCTTCCTCCCCCACGCTTTCCTACCTTTTCCAGGTTCTGTCTTTTAGAAGATGGGTTGGGTTTTGTTTTGCTTTGGTGTTTAATGTTCTCATTTGGCATAATTAAACTGTAAACTTTTCATTCAAAACTGTTGTAATCTCTCCTCAACCTCCCATCCTATTCTGACTTTCCATCTCTGCACATTGTCCCTTCTAGCATTATTGCTTCAAACCACCATGCCCTCTTGAACCTTCTGTGCTTTTATCTCAAGAACTTCTTGAGCTCCAGCTTGTGTACTGCTTTCCATCTTCCTAATATGGACCGAGTACCACACGTGCCTGTCTTCTGTCTCCATAGGCTGAAAGGGTCCCCTGGCCGTGTGCTAATTATCCTCCCTGGCATCTGTTTCATTCCACTTAAGGATGGTTGTTAATTTACATTATCAGTGCCCTCCTCCACTGGCTCTGTGAGGCCTATAAAAATCTCTTGGATGATCCTACCTAATGGCACGTGCCAACAGGGGAGCAATCAACATCTGTACTGCTTTCACAGAAGATCAAAGGAAAACATCATTGAACAAGTTTACAAGTCAGATTTAATCATCAGATTAAAAACTTCTATGAGAGTATAGTTTTGTATTTTGATATTTCGCCATTAATTTTCTACCATATCTACTTAACCTTAAAGCAGCTGCTGACTGTGTTTTCTCCTTTTAATCGGATGTGTACCTAGGTGGTACAGGGTGCTTTTAAAAGGAATCCTGACCAATGGACTTGTATCCGTGTATGAACTGGATTATGGCAAGCATGAATTAATCAACATAAGGAAAGTTCAGCCCCTCATGGACGTATTCCGAAAGCTGCCATTCCAAGCAGTCACAGCTCAACTTGCAGGTAATTTCTGTGGAATCTGAACTCATGCTACAATGTAGTTTATATTGTCATTTTGTCCTGAGTACAACAAGCACAAATCATTGGCCCATTGAGGAGTTTTTGTTGTTGTGGTGTTTGTAATACCAACAACATCTTGACCATAAAGGAAATAATTTGAATGATCTTGTACAGTCACGCTATACCATTATATCTGATGTTTCTATTTTTTCCCTACTCATTTGTATCTCTGGTTTCATGAAAGCATGAGTATATTTCTAAAGCTACAGTCCTAATACAAGTATTATATGGCATTCTGCTTTTCCTTGCTTAGTATTTTACCCTATTTGGGGGATATTTTCATGTTTTTGCTAATTATTATCCCCCTACCTCAGTGTAGTGTCTCATACATGCTAAGAATGCATTCTCCAGCTGGGGATTTAGCTCAGTGGTTTCACCCCCTGCTGCGCAAGCTCAAGGACCCGAGTTCAATCCCCAGTACCAAAAATAATAATAATAATAATGGTCTGCTAAGTGGGTAACTTATAAGCAGAAATCTCAGACTGTACTGTATTGTATAAAATGCTGTGTTAAAGCCTATGAAACTAAGAAAAAAAAAAGAATGCATTCTCCTCTGAGCTACACTCCCAGGCACCACTAATTATTTTTAATGGTGTACAGAGTATTTCACTGAATCATTATTTCCCTATAGTTGAACAATTTGATTGTTTACACCTTTCATTTTAACATTAAGGGAAACCCTGCAGATAAACTAGCAAAAACAAACTAAAAACAACCTAAATAACCAATAGAAAGAGAATATTTAGTTGTTGTTATGGCACAAATTATATATCTACACAGTGGAGTATTACACAGTCACAAAACATTGGAGAGTCATTTTCATGGCCAAGTGAGTTTCCAGTTTTATCTCAAGTGACAGCATGTAAGTGTGCTATTTCACCACATTCCTACCAGCCTCTTTCTTGACTATTATTAAAATTTGAGGAGCTGGGGTTGAGGATGTATATCGGTGGCAGAACACTTATTGAGCATGTGTGAGGTCCTGAGTTTAATCCCCAGCACTGAAAAGAAAGTTAAAATTTGAAGAGCTGCTTTAATAGTTGTACAGTGATACCTGTTTGTAGTATTGTTCAGTAAAGTTTTCCTTTGATTTTTTGTGAAAGCAGTGCAGATGTTGATGACTCCCCTATAAGGCATCTGCCATTGGGCAGCATGAGCAGTTGGATAAAGCTCAATCCAGAGGCTGCTCAGCATCAGCCACAGGCATAGAGGCCAGAAGAGGTGAGGAGTGCAGATACCCACAATCACTTCGGCTGTGTCCTGCTGCACTGGCATATGTGGCACCGTGACCACACAGTGCCACCCTGATCCCTTTGCTCCCTCATCCCTGCAGTCCTCAGCCCCATTAGCCCATACTTGTCACACACTAACAGAAGCTGTTTGAGCTCAGCAATGAAAGAAATGATGCATATAGATTCTTCTTTTATTTATTGATCAGCTTTTATTGGAAGGTTATATTGCCTTATTTTGAAATATTAGCCATTTTCACTGTGTCTATTATACTTCAAAGGAAATTCTCAGGGTAATTGGATCTAAAGCAAAATTGGCAGTTTGCACATGGCGTGGCCACCTGTTAGACTGCTTTGGACTCAAGCTTCTAAGTAGTTTCTTCAGATTTACTGGTACCTTTTTTTCATTTTTCACTTTAAATGTTCAAGTTGTGCTGGCAATACATTCTGTCAAACATAAGCATTGAATTTCCCAGACAAGGGGTCTCTATGGGAAATGAGTGCCTGGTACCATCACCTACATCACTAGCATAATGGTCATGTGCTTACCATTGCTGGGGACTCTACAGCTACTTTCGAGGTTTCTTATCTCATATATACAGTCTGTGCTATAAATTTTCTTTTAATCACTACTTCTGTTTCATCAAATTTTGATATGCAGTTTTTTCATTTTTAGCTTAAAATAATTTTTTGCATTCTAACTTAGAACTTTATTTTTTCCAGTTTTTATTTGTTAGTAATACATATTTCCAATGCATAATGATTTTTAGTTTTAATTTTTTGAGGAATCTCTGACTAATATCCATAGTTTACATAATGTAGAGGGGTCCCCTTTTCTCCACAGCCTCACCAGCATTCATTATCATTTGCTTTCTTGATGATAGCCTTTCTTTCTGCAGTAAGATGGAATCTTGGTGTGATTAATTTGCTTTTCTCTGATGGCCAGAGGTGATGAATATTTTTTCATTTATTGGCCATTTGTCGGAGAATTATCTATTCATTTCATATGTACAATTTTTGATTGGGTCTTTTATTTTGGGGAGTCTGGTTTTTGAGTTCTTATATATTTTAGATATTAGTCCTCTGAGGAATAGCTGACAAAAATTTTCCTATTCTGTAGGCTGTCTCTTCACTCTGTTGGTTGTTTACTTTGTTGTACAGAAGCTTTTAAATTTGATATATCCCACTTGTTGATTCTTGGTACTATTTCTTGTCCAATTGAGGTTTAGCTCAAAACATTTTTAACTTTCTCTTGAAATTTCTTCTTTCATCCATGTGTTAGAATTGTTTGTTGTTTATCCTCCAAGTGTTTCATTTTCCAGCTTTGTTTTTTATTTTGGTTTCTAATTTAACTTTTTTGTGGTCTGAGAGAAGACATTGTATGATTTCTGTTCCTTTATATTTGTTAAGGTTGTGTTTTAAGTCCCAGGATGTGGCTTATCTTGGTGAATATTCCATGTAAACTTGAGAATTATAATTTGCTGTTGTTGGATGAAGTTACTTATAAGTGTCACTTACATCCAGTTAATTGTGTTGTTGAGTTCAGTATTTGCTTACTGATTCTCTGCTGGATTTGTTCATTTCTGATTTGGGGTATTAAAGTCTAACTATGATAGTGGATTCTTCTGTTTCTCCTTGCAGTTCTATCATTTTGCCTTGTATATTTTGACACTCTGGTGTTAAGTGCTTAGTTACTTTTCTCATTGCTGAGACAAAATACCTGACACCCAGAGTTAAATTAGGAAAAGTTTATTTGGCTTACAGTTAGTAGAGGTTTCAGTCCATAGTAAGTCAGGGTGGCATGTTAGAGGAGCATCACAGGAGAAGCAGTTCATTGCATGCAGAAGACGGCAAAAGCAAGCAAGGGACAAGATAAGCCTCTTTCTGTCCCTTATATTGTATCCAGGCTACTGGGACTAGGGCAGTGCCAAACCAATCAGTGAACTGATTTAGTAATCACCTATGCATAATCCTAACACCCTCAACCCTAGCATTGCACCATGAATTAATCACATACTCAAGATGCAGCCACCTCTGAAAAAGCCCCACCTATGACTGCATGAGGTTTTGGGGGACATCTAGACACAAGCCATAGCACACATTAAGTATTATTATATTTTCTTGGAGAACTGAAACCTTTACCATTATGCAATGCTTCTCTTTATCCCAGATAACTTTCCTTGAACTAAAGTCTGCTCTATCTGAAATTAATGTACCTACTCCTGATTTCTTTTTTTTTTTTGTTTTTTGGCTGGTTTCTTTTTTGGTACCTGGGATTGAACTCTAGTCCTTGCACTTGCAAGGCAGGCAGCAGAACCACTGAGCTAAATCCCCCGCCCCTCCTGCTTGCTTTTGATTAGTGTTAGCATAGTGCATTAATCTCCACCCCTTTACTTTTCTCTATATGTGTCTTCGTATTTATTTTTTAAATTAATTTTATTGGTACATTTTAGGTATACAATATAATGACATTTATCATTGGAAATTTGCACCTTTACATAATCTCTTGGTTCTTGTTTTTCCCCATTCCCCTGCCCTTCCTCCAACCCCTCCATCCCTCCCCATTTACAAAGATTTTGTTTCCATTTTTTCATTTTCTCATATTAATTCCATTCCATTCTTTCCTTTCCCCTCCCCCTCCCACTTCCTTCCCCTTTGCCCCTTTTCTT